>NW_024102839.1:19240204-19583987 GCF_013122585.1 Styela clava | reverse complement strand
TATCATACCCGTTTGATTACAAAAATTGGATTAGAAATGGGATTATAACCCTTGGAGACTTATTCTACGTTGAAAATTCACAACTGGCATTACGAATAGGCAACAATACTTCTAGTAATATACATGGAATTCAAAACAGATTAGAAATATTTAAAAGAGATATCATAGCTAACATTAATACATGGCCCCATCTATCAAACTCTCAAATCAACCAAGCATATGATCTTTTTTCTGAAAATAATTGGAATATAAAACCCAAAACTAAGTTTCTTTAGTTAAGATTAATATCTCCTGATGTGGAATCAAAAAAGGTAGTCCTTAATCAAAGATTTATTAATAATTTTGGAATTGAATACTCAAAAGTATCCTGGAATAAAATTAGATATTACGATTTACCAAGAAAAACCCAAGACTTTTGTTGGAAAGCGGCAAATTTAGCTTTACCAGTAGGTAATTTTTAAATCAGTGGTTCAGTGATGAGGGTGGGGGTTGTGTTTTTGTGTGATGGAAATATGTGCGAAACAGTATATCATTTATTATGTGAATGTCCCTTTACAAAATGTTTTTGGAATTGGTGCCAACTTGACCGAACTGACACAAAATCTATACTTCTTTTAGACAATATTGACAACGAATACTGTATATTTTTAATTGGAATCGGTAAATATTGCATCTGGCTACATCGTAATAGTGTAAAGTATGATAGTTTGGAAAAAAATCAAATTAATTTGAGAATACAGTATAAAAGCATGATCCAAGGTCAAATTAATTGTTTTCAATCATACAAAAAAGAGAGATACATGCAAAGTATTGTTAGAACATTGCTTGAGAAATCTGTTTCAACTTGACTAAATTACCTCAACTATTTATAACTGTATTTAATAGTACTAATATTTATTACTTATCGATCTTAAGATTTTCTTAAGTTGAATCTGCTCCAAATTTTGCATGTGCATGCATCATATCTCGGACCAGAAGCCTATTGATTTTGGGTTAATTATGTCATATAATTAGCGAGTTATTAATTATTTTTTTTGGTCGATCGATAAGTCTTCGGTCTCCGACCGATATTCTTGTTTTAAAATTGAAAAGTTTCATCCATTTAAACTTTCATGTTGGGTGGGTTGAATATCACCCCCTTCAACTGATCAAACATGATCGATAACCTATCTAATTAATGTAAATGTTTTTCTATTTCCATGCATACCGTATTATAAAATTAATTATGTAATTACTTAAATGTGCTGAACGAATGGAATGTAATGGATTATTTGACTGGTGGATACATTGGATTACTTCAATGGAATAAATACATCTATGGACCTTGAATCAACATTGTTATATTGTTATGAATCAAATGTGACAAAAATAACTTCCTTCTTTTATATGTAATTTTTAACATAAAACATATGGGGGGTGAAAAATATGAATAATTAAAATTCGGCCAAAATGTGGAAAATAAAATCTTGGTGACTTCATGCAAATAAATTGAAATCACGTATTTGGATAACCAAAAAAAAAAAAAAAAAAAAAAAGAGATCAGAGATCGTTTTGTTCAGTGCGATCATAGTCTGCTCCGAATTGACCCGCTTAAAATAAGCAACAAAGCCGACATATTTTTAATCTAACTCCATTCAATCCTTTCCCTAAATTTTCTAGATTTAATGGGTGTTCATGATTTGAAAAATGTTCCGAATAGAAATATTAGATTAACTATATATTGATGACGCTGTTGTTCACAGGGGAATCCCCCATTCAAATCCAACATTCATCAAACGTCGACCAGCCGTTACGTGAACCACCAGTCTAGCATTCTTTTCCCACATAATCAATGCGGCATGAGATTCGAACATAACGAGATCAGAGCCCATATATACCTAAGTGTGCGCAACAATGGAAAATGGCCGCCATTTTCGATTAACGTCGCCTGCGAGGTTACGATGGTTCTGCGTGATCCTCGGCTAGGCTGGTAACTTCCGCTATAAAATTATAGGCTGCTCGGCGTCTAATTGCAGCGGGAATAGCAAACAGTGCAACTCTTGGAGCTATCAGCAGATGCCGAGTGAAAGAACGAATGGGAAAATAATTGTAGAGGCTGGAAATCCGGCCCTGGCATTTCGTTGTGTGAGGTTAGTCAAACGAATGGCCTAATGTCAAACTGACATCAGGAAAGACAGGCTAGTAATCTGCAGAATGTACAGAGTTTTAGGATGATGTCACATTTAATTATTTATATGACGTGGCCCATCCGACTCATTAAAGTTAGCCCAGAAAAGTTACCGATATCTAAAGTTAAGTTGAACTACAACGATTTTCTAAACGCTGGCTTCGGGTGTCAGATTAGAAAAACTGTATTTAAATCATCCTAAGTAATGCAAAGTCAGAAATCAGTGCATTGAATGTATAAGATTCACTGTCATGATTGCTTGGAGTCCTGCGGTCACAACAATTCATAGTAGCCTAATTGACAGCAATATGAATAAACAATTCGGAGCTCAGTGGAAATAATGTTTTATCTTTTGAATTCTGATCTTCTGAACTGAATGCGTGTTTAGTTAAGTCACTGTCAATTTGAACGCTTGCTATTTCAAAAATACGTTCGTTTTATAACCTACAACTCATTACATTTTCAGACTCATTTTTGGAAAATATCAATTTGAACAGAAGAGGACGGATAAATGGGAAATATTGAAATGGGATATAGACAATATCGATGAGCCAAATTCATCAAAAAATTCAAATCATTAAAACCTGAATTAGCTAAAATATTGACTGCGATGAAATTTCAAAAAAGAACCATAAGCCGTAAGCAGTAAGTTTTGAATGCCAAAGTGATCTGTAATTGTCAGTTTAAATGTCTTGAAATGAATCGTTTCACCTACGTTTTAGGTTTTATCAAAACATCCTACTCTAGGTGCCACCAGGACAAACCAGTTGTGTCAGAAGCCTATAATGTTGGGTCATACATATACAGAGTGTGAGACTGCTGTCTAAGCCTCAATGACTTCAGAAGGCTTCTGTTTATGCATATGATGTATTGTAGAGTGTAGACTGTAGAGGACGCAATTTGATGGTTACAACTTTGCGCACAGTGAGTGGACTGTTGCATGTGTCCAGAACCACATTACACTGTGTAACACACATTTCGTTACTGGCTTCTGATTATTATTTTCTGATGAACAGTTACACACCAAAACTGAGGCAAAATGGATTTCACCCAAATCGTACTTTTTGGGGGATATAAAACTTTCATTAAACGCAGGGGTGCTATTTTTTGTTTTTTTAATTATCCAAATTTTTACAAATTGATCATTTTTTTTATCGATTAAAAGACTTAAAATGAACATGAAAACAAAGATTTTTTGTCAAAGTCAATTTCACGAATAGGCACTCATATTTAGCCACCATCGCTTGGCTGACATGGGCAGTCCCGATCTCGTAATGGAACTAAGATAAGGAAAGTTGGAATAAAAATTGGGCCTAGCTTTAACCTGGTACACACGTTGCGGGAGTTTCAATTAATGTAGACTTTTTCATGTCTTTGTTATTTAATTGTTGAAATTTCTATTGTTGGTCAATCGAATAGCAATTCTTTTCCATGTCTTTTATATTTAGGTATTAGGTATACCTGCTATTGTCATTACTTCGTTTTGTAAACACGATTCGCAAGATGTGAATTATTAAATTTTCCTATTGATTGACCATCTTGTGTGAGTCAGAAACGTTTTCAAAACCCATCTGCTAATACTTATTGATAAGTATTAACATTTTTGGAGTGCAAGTTTGTGAAAATTCCAAACATATATATATAAAGTTCATGCAATTTTTAAACATTTCCAGATTATGACAAACCTATGAGTAAAATTCCTCTTGCCTTATTCAGTGTGTTAGTTTTTTTCAGTAATGTGTATGTAAGCCTACCACTGAGTTGCATTTTATTATTTTCCACGTTCAGACACATTCACACCAATTCTCTGATCCACTTTTCATATATAGCCAGCTTATTATTTTTTCCTGATTATTATCGTCCAAACCCCATTAAATTTATTAATCAGTTAGGTATGAACTTCCATCACATTATTCTGGCCTCTTTAGATTTTTTTTTTAACGAATGCAACACCGGACACCCCCGACGCGGACGTCATGCTACTTTTCACATAACATGTACAGAAGCCCAGGGTGGAAGTCTTTGTCGTGCAATGCATTGCAGATACGGAAGCCGGGGAGGTGGAAGTTATGCTGTGCCATGCGTTGCATGGACGGAATCCCCGGGAGAACGTCGTGCTGTGATATACAGCATGTACCGAACCTCGGGTGGAAGTCTATGCCGTGCAATGGCTCAGCTAATACAGAAGCCTCCTTAAGTGTATGACTGCTGCTTACGCAGTGGCATGCTTACGAAAAACGACACTACTTAGAGACTTGAAATTTACAGCAAATGCAGATAATAAGTCCCCCATCATAATTTGCAAATTTTATGCATGACTGACCACGCTTTCACGCTCCAGTGAGCAAAACGCGTCTTCAGTTTTTTTGCGATTTCTCAAAATTTATACATGCTATTGGGTTGAAATTCATAACAATGATTAATGGACATGTTCCGGATACGATATGTCAAGGATACGCATGAGTGATCTCGGCGATACGCTCCAGTGAGCAATATAGGATTTTACACTTTCATCTTCTTCTCGAGAACGACACTACTTAGAGACTTGAAATTTACATCACATGCAGATAATAAGTCCCCCATCATAATTTGCAAATTTTATTCATGACTGACCACGCTTTCACGCTCCAGTGAGCAAAACGCGTCTTCAGGTTTTTTTTTACGCGGGAAGCCTGTTAAAGCTGCACGCAGCTCTAGTTGAAAGTGTAATTGAGCGAAAATGTTAGCAAATTACAACTACACAGAATGAAAATGCCTCCATTAGGCTACATTACAATTACATGAAAAACTGTAATTAATTACAATTGATCCAACTCTACTATCTACTGTGTCTACTATCCAAATGGAAAAATCAACATGGAGGTTTTGTTGCGCCACCAGGACGCCCTGGGTATTAGTAAATTCCGGACAACCGGGAAGCCAGACGTCGATTCCGGGAATTCCTGAGAAAGAAAAACTTGGTGAGTGCTTCATGTGAAGAAAGTCTACAGCTATCTATACCTTCATCAATCTTCAATAGAATTTTAATGAATTTACAAACTGGAAAAGGCGTCAAATATCCCAAGGAGCTAAAAACTTTTGCTATGACTTTACAGTTCTATTCAAATAAAGCGTATCAATATGTGCGGAAAGTCTTAAATCTGGCTTTACCACATCCAAGCGTAATAAGAAAATGGTACCAGAAACTTCCAGCTGAGCCTGGTTTCACAAAAATTGCATTTGATGCGATCCGGCTGAAGGTGAGTGCTGCATCGCACCCATTGATTTGTGCTATGATGATTGATGAAATGGCAATTAGGAAACATGTTGCTTGGGATGGAGAAAGGTATCGGGGCTTTGTTGACCTGGGAAATGCTGAAAATCAGGATGATTCTGCCCCACTTGCCAAGGAAGCTCTTGTTTTGATGGCTGTTTGTGTGAATGGGTCCTGGAAAGTACCTTTGGGATATTTTCTCATTAATGGATTGACCGGAGAAGAAAGAGCAAACATCATAAAGATTGGGATTCAAAGATTGAGTGAAACTGGAGCCAAGGTGGTATCCTTAACTTGTGACGGGCCATCTTGTCATTTTTCAATGCTCTCTCATTTAGGAGTTGTTGCCTCGCATGTAAGCATGCAATCATATTTTACTCATCCTTCGTGCCCATCTGAGCGGATTTATGTTTTCATGGACGTTTGTCACATGCTTAAATTAGTCCGAAACACCCTTGCAGAGTGGGGTGTTTTGCGTGATGGCAATGGGAACAAAATTTTGTGGGAATATTTTGTGCAGTTGCAAAAACTCCAATCAACTGAAGGTCTTAGGCTTGCAAACAAGTTGAAGCAAAGACATATACACTGGTATCAACAAAAGATGAAAGTTGATATTGCTGCTCAAACCCTGAGCAGCAGTGTTGCAGATGCGATCGAATACTCTGATACGGTGCTGAAATTCAAGCAGTTTAGTGGAAGTCAAGCAACTGTAAAATTTATCAGAATTTTTGACCAGCTTTTTGATGTGCTAAATTCCAGAAATCCCTTCGCTAAACGATTTAAGGAGCCACTAAGACCTTCAAATAAGCATATTTGGGAACCATTCATGAATCAGGCATGTGCATACATTGCACAGTTGAAGGATTCTTCAGGAAGACCAATCTTGATGTCAAGAAGAAAAACTGGCTTTATTGGCTTTTTGTTATCTGTATCCAGTGCAAAAGGCGTGTGTGTTCAATGACTTGGTCACTTCAAAATATTTAAAATATCTTTTAATGTACAAATTTAGTCAAGATCATTTGGAACTCTTTTTCTGTGCTGTAAGATGGGGGATTCAATAATAATCCAACTGTGCAACAATTTACTTCTGCCTATAAACGACTGCTTATGAGAAGTGGGGTAAAAGGCACAGGAGGGAACTGTGAGCCCCAGGATGCAACAAGCATTTTGAA
Source organism: Styela clava (assembly GCF_013122585.1). Taxonomy (NCBI): domain Eukaryota; kingdom Metazoa; phylum Chordata; class Ascidiacea; order Stolidobranchia; family Styelidae; genus Styela; species Styela clava. Next base: position 19,577,395 of record NW_024102839.1, on the reverse strand, counting down.
TGTTTTGGACAGCTTCAGTCTGACTAATCATAATATGAGTTTAAGCTCAGTATCTTTTATGAAGAAATATGACCTTGAACCACGGACTCCACTAACTTCTGACCATGACTATGCTGACATACCTAACACAATCAGGTTGTCAGAATACAAGCTTCAAATAATCAAATATATTGCAGGATTTGTTGCAAAGAGGCTGCGAGATACCATGTTTTGCATAAAATGCAAGGAGGCTCTCGTATCATCTACTGATCATACTTCAAGTTTAATATATTTTAAAAACCGTGGAGGATTAACAGTTCCGTCAGCAAGTGTTATAAAAGTTTGTAGAGAAACTGAAAAATGTTTTCAAAGAATATTAGCTACCTCTGGAGGTAGACTGCCCCAATCCACTGGGCTCATCAATGCTATCGTTATTGCAGTGCAAGATGGTTTAATCGATAAGCCTATTTTTCCCGACCTTGTAAACCACTGGCGCGATACAGGGTTTGGTGATTGCCATATTAGTTTGATGGTGAAGGCCATTATTAAAGCATATTGTGGCATAAGGGCCAAACATATGGCACGAGAGTTTAATGACCAAGCTTCTGCAGTTAATATAAGAAAAAAATTGTCAAAGTTAATTATATTTCAGCACCAGTGAGGAAAATTTTTCGTCATTTTCTCAACAGGTCATGCTTTGGCAATGAATAATTTTAAAATAAAGTTATTAAACAAGGTCAATCATTGTCTATTTGTATCACATTTTTCATCCTGGCATGGCCAAAATTACGTAATGTGGGTGATAATTTGGAATGCTATCAACGGAAACCTAAAATAAATTTTAAGTTTAAAATTTGTTTTAAGAAGTATTTCCAGTCTTTTCTGAACAAGTACTGATTCATACCTTTCATCTCGTACGTTTTCATTTGTTATAAAATGAAATTTTTTTGCCACTACTGTTTTCAATTTTGTCCTATTTGTGTCATTACTCTTGTTTCACGATTATTAGTTACAATAAATTAACATGCTTTATTATAGGGTAAAATGTGAACCGCCAACCTTATTCATGTGGGGGAGATGTTTACTTAGTGTGTGTTATTATTTGTTTGGTTTGTTGGCTAATGACTGGATGTTAAATAAACTTCGCTATCTATCCAAGTTTTCTGATTCTTATTATATTACAGAGGTGTGGCCAAAACTGAATAGGCTATACAGAATACCGTATTTGCTCGTTTAATAGCCCGGGCGCTTATTTTTTTAAACAAACTCACTAACCGGGCCCTTATTCAAACCGGCGCTTATTCAAGCAGGGGCGCTTGTTATTTTTAAAGTAAAATTATACACAAAAATTACGGTACCGGTATCTTTGAAGACAAATATTTGACGACATTAATCCTTTTTCCATGTCAAACGCAAATTATTCACGTCTTAAGAGTAATTCCCTCATATTACGCTTCTTATTTCCTATTGCTCTCTACCACTGAAAAATCAGCTTTCACACCGGGCGGGTATTCAAGCACCGGCCCGTATTTATTTTTATGTCCTGTTCACACGGGCGGCTATTCAAACGGGCGCTTAATCAAGACCGGGCGGTTAAACGAGCATATACGGTATGTTATGAAAAGTTTTTTTGAACATTGGAAATCGAATATATTCTAAATTGGAAACAACTTCATTTGGAAAATTACAATAATCAATGTCTTAGCTCCGATAACATTTTAATTAGCAAAAAATGGTATTAAGGCGCACAAAATATGAAGCCGGGCTAGGTAAACTATGGCCAAATACAAGAAAATGGGTTGGCGATTCCGGTAAGCCACTCGGAGCAATGTAGCCTACTGTGTGATTGGTTAGGCAATATTATTCATCCACGATTAATGCAAAATGAAAAATTAGCACGGTATGGCGAGCTTGGATGTATTAGCGTTTCATACCTAATAAGAAACGAATCAAGATCAAGCGAATATACAAAAAAAATCGACGCAAATAATTGGTATCTGTCAAATCCCATATGAAATACATTACGCGCTACGCAAAATTTGGAAGTCTAACGTCAAAACGAGAGAGGCTTCAAATGGTCCCGCGAAAACGAGAGAGAAGCACACTCTATATTTATATATCTCTGTGGTTGCACGGGGTATCGTAAAAGTACGGTGCTTGCCATCTTGTTGTTATGTAATATCTATGGGTGATCACTGCCGATTCTTATGGCGACGGTATCACCATCAGGGGCGATAGAGATACCCAGAGATGTTTTTGAACGAGTTCGCCGATTTAGCTCTAGGGAAATATTTCCGGCATCTGTTAGAATACCGGTACCGGTACTGTCCAAATTATCAACTTGGCAAGCGAATTTGTTAGAAAAATATTTCATATCTGACAAAGCAGATGAATACAAAAAAGGATATAACACACACGAGCCGTCAGATCCTTTTTTGACCGGTACCAGGAAAAAAAAAATGATCATCAAGTAATTAGTTCCATGCTGACGCTTGATATTTGGTCACAAGATTGAGGTATAATTTTTAATAGTTCTAGATAAAATATATAAATATTTGTTACTGCAAGAAGGTTTACAACTTGCAGACATAGGTTGTGGTACAGAATATTATGGAAATACAGTTTGTTTTTTGCCAAACCTAAATAACAATTTTTATTGAATTGTATACCAATGGGAATCTCATGGGTGGGTTGCCAACCATCCTTTATTTCAAAAGACAATTCTTTAATTAAGTTTTTTTGGTCCTTCAGCATTTAGAAAAGATGCTAATTGTTCTTTGGCTCAGCGGTGTGGCGCATCGTGCTAAGCGTCAGGAATACGCTCGCCACGGCATCTCTGATTACTCTTCGTGTGATCTCAGGTTCAAATCCCATGCAGGGATGATCATGTGCGAGAGGATTGCTGGACTCCTCGCCGCCGTAGGGTGGTTCACGTAACCGCTGGTCGGTTACGGCTTCCTCCACCATCAAGTCCATGCTTCCGAAAACAAATAACTGGCTAACTAATCCCATACCCGACCTGGACTGGTAACCGGATGAGAGGACGTGGTTCGCCATATGATTAAGTTGTTTTATCTTCTCCCCGGGAAAAAATGTGTAAATCCTATCCTATCTTTCCAGCGTCGTTTTGCTCGATATTTATAGTACTGTGTTTGATATTGTTCCGTTCTTGAAAAATTGCCTCCGTTTATTTATTTGCAAGCTTTTAATTATTCTTTTTAATTTCGCTTCGGTCCGGCTCAAATAGCCAACGAAATAACAATTTTATTAACATTGTTTGGGTCAATGTTAAATAAAAATTAAAGGAAAAACACATGAAGATTGTTTTGATATATCTGTTCAGCTTGTATATAATTCTTATTATATTGTTTCATATTGTTCTGCAAGTTACAGAATAAATGATGATTGTAATCTATGTTCTTTATTGAAACTTTTCATGGTTGGCAAACCTAGAGGAAACAGAAAAATATGTCCGATGGACAAGCCTGGTTTTTGGGTAGTATGGATCAAATGTGCATGAAATGTAAATTTATACGGTACTTGAAGACTTGTCGTAATTTAATGTTAATAAAATCAATATTTCTTTTTAATGCGCCGTGATTTGTATCAATTAAAGTGATTGTGTCGGGAGTTTGAAAACAAGAAGTTTAAGATATATTTCTTATCATTATTCTCTCCATTTCAGGACTATGAAGGTTTCCCAAACTGCTTTCAACTCAGCCTGAAGCACATATCAAGAAAAAATTCGATTGAAAGGAATAAAGCTGCTGGACACAGACTCTAGTCTCGGTATGAAAAATGTTTTATATCAAGATTTCTAACTCTTGTTTTCACTCTTTGTATTTGTGACATTCCAAGACAAACACTTGAAACTAAATAATTAATGCAATGAAAATAAAATTTAAATGGTTCAAAGAAATTTGTCCAAAATGTTCTGGCTGAAACAACTAAATCAATCGGATCAATAACCTTGCAATTATGTGAATTTGCAATTAATGTGAATTTCTTTCCCTTCTCCTGTTTTAGGTTCTGTACTGTTATTGTCCAACCTTACTTTTCCTATTCTAATCTATCATAGTTGGGTCTGATTCAGGATATTGAAATTTTGAATATGAAAACCTTGCATTCATATACTTTTTTGGGGTGCTATCATATTATTGGCCCACCAGTGAGCTAATCCTAAGTAAGGATTAGTTGGATGAGGCAATAGCAAGACATTACACACTGCGGTAATAGACTGGTTTGAACTTCTAGATCAGCCCTAATCAGCCTGGTATCAAGCGAATGTTTCATGGGTGCTTGTCTACTGTCTTGCTTAGAGATCAGAAATAAAAACCTTGATCAAATCAAAAGTTTTTTCATTCTGCATGAAATAAATAAATGGTACTCCTGTAGTATGTGGACCAAGATGGCGGACACCAAAACGTAATATGTGTACCAGTTTAGAATTAGGCCATAATTTGATTCCAATTTTCCTTATTTTAGTTCTATTACGAGTTCGGGGACTAGACGAGTGACTCCTGTAGTATATGTACGTGAAATTATGGCCGCCATTTTGGTTTGCATACTACAGCAGTACCAAATCGCACTGTAAATAAATTGCATAAAATCCCATGTGGTAAATAAATTGGCATTTTTAATTTCAAAATAGGAAGAAAATATTGCGATCCGATCTCCCCAACACGGAAACAATGATTTGCGAGTGTGACCGACCATCAGAACACATTGGAACTCATCATGACCAAGTACAGACAACAGATGATGAAGTTTACAGAGTACCAAAAGTATCAACATTTTTCAAAATCCCAAGGTTAGGAAAGTTAATTGTTTTACTAATTTTTTTAAAAGGTTTAAAATACCATGTATCTAAAGCAAATAAGAAAACTTGCTAACTAATCCCATATTATGTAATGTTGATATGTAAATTAGCTTTAATATACCGAATATGCTCATTTTACCGCCCGATCTTGATTGAGGGCCCATTTGAATAGCCGCCCATGTGAACAGAACAAAAAATAAATAAGGGCTGGTGCTTGATACCCACCCGATGTGAAAGCTGATTTTTCAGTGGTAGAGAAAAATTAGGAATAAGAAGAAGTTCTGGCTTTTAAGCGCTGGTAGATAAGCCTTGGTCGTCCAATTACATAACAGATAGCATTAATTACGTAACACCGTGGTTCTCAAACTGGGCGTCGCGACGCCCAAGTGCGTCGTTTCAATATTGATAAGGCGTCGCGAAACTTTTCTTCTTTTGCGGATTTGTACCTGGGGTGCGTAGAAAAAGTGCCTGAATAAGGGCCGGTTTGAATAAGGGCACGGTTAGTGAGTTTGGTTGAAAAAATATGGGCTCGGGCTATTAAACGAGCAAATACGGTATTCTGTATAGCCTATTCAGTTTTGGCCACACCTCTGTAATATAATAAGAATCAGAAAACAAGCAAATACGGTATATGGAAACATTCTTATTGTTGTGCACGAGTCATACTCCAGCTGTTTTCTACACTTCAAGTAGTTTTAATGTCATAGCTAATCAAATCAGTGTTTTAGTAATAATAAAGAGTTCCGCACCAAATTCAGAAAAGTCCACCTTGGTTGGGAAAAGAAGCTCCATAGTATTTTGAATTGTTTTAAACTTCTCAGGGCTCTAGAAACACAATAGTTAACTAGTGATTTTGAATCTTATTTTCTGGTTAGACTCTTAAAGAATATTTAAATGCTCAGATCATAAAAATATTGTCCACATCATTAATGCTGAATGCGTCATATCAGAAATATTTTAAATTAAAAAAAGTAGCGTTTATGTGGGCTATACTGCAACAATCAAACTTATCAATACTCTCTAACATACACTTCTAAATGATTTATTTTCATCTAATATCCCAGGATCATGACAGTGCTGCTGAAAGTCTTGCTGAACAGGCTTCAACTCTCAAGAAAGAGATGGAAGCGAGAAACACATATCAAGTAAATTTGATTGAACTGAACAAAGTTGCTGGACACAGACCAAGGTCTACTTTAGTCTTAGGTACGACAAATTTTCACAAGAACCAGTACTAGCTTTGCTCATGTTTGTAACGCAATATTTATTCTATTATCTTTACCTGTATGATATTTTCTGACATAAATGTTCGATTTTTATTTTTACCGAACACTGGAGCCCGAAAATATAGGGCCAACCGAAAAAAAATGTTGCACACCCCTTGCTTTAGAAGAATAGTAAATAAAATAATAAAATGTAAATCTCTAACAAAGTTATGTTTGCCAAATTCCTATTTCTGTCTTCAAGGTATTCAGCAAGAAAATAATGCAATTCGGTCCCTACAACATGAACTCGATGAATTGCGACAAAGTTTGACCGAACACCAGAACGCATTGGAACTTATCATGACCAAGTACAGACAGCAGATGATGAAATTTACTAAGCACCAAAAGTATGTGGATCTTGTCAATGTATTTCATAATCTCAGGGAGAGGAAAGTCTATTGTTTTACTATAAAAGGGCTGTATCATTACTAATAAACATTTAATTGAAGTTTCAGTCTTTCAGAATACCTTATGGTTCTAATACGAACAATCCTATTTCCCGTAGAAATGGCAAATTAAGGTTTTTATCCTAGGTTTTGGCCAGTTCAGTGCAGCGGCTCCAAAAGTTTACATTCAAATGCAACAGTCTATATAATTAATATATGTCCAGGGTGTCCATGAAGTCCCTTTACAATTTCAATTTTGTTGTGAAGTGGATTAGGCATATTGTAGCGACAATTCTAAAAGCTAAGAAGAACACATTATAGCATGGGGTGCGCAACCTTTAATACAGGAGGTCCAGATAGAAATAACTGGGCGAAACCTGTTACGGCATTGTAAAGTCGTAGGCATGTATAAACTAGACTCAGGTATTGGCTTCGCAACGCACAGGGATTGGAATTACTCGCACGTACCAAGTTGAATTTAATTGAAAACTGATTTCGTGGTTCGTACACCATTCAAAATTGCCACTCTTGTGGGCCGCATTTGGCCCACGGGCCAGTCGCAGGTTGCACACCCCTGCATTATAGTATTTGTAAATTAATATTAAAAATCCAAAGCCGTATAGCTGAATAATATTCACGAAGAATAATTATGATGTTTTACTTGGATTCAAATATTTCAACAAAATCAATGAACCGTGACTTGACAGCATTTATATTTATTTTTATATCTTTCGTTTTCAGCATCCAGATCACTGAAAATGCTTATCAAGCAGAAAAACAATATCAAGAAGAAAATGTGGAGCTTATTGATAAGGTATTGAGGCCAAGGTTACTCTAGTCCACAAATATGTTGTAGTCAGGGGGGTAGTTTTCAAAGGAGAGGGGGATTCTGAAATTTCTATTTGCCAAGTTCGATCGGAACAGCTAGCGGGTCTGGTCGAACGCCAGAAAACGTGTAACAAGCGTTTCAAGCTACGGAAAATTGCTATGTATGATACAGAATAATGCTTTTATTTTTTTACATTTTGAAAGGGGAGGGGGGTTCCGACCCCCAAAACCACCCCCTGGCTACATCCCTGGTTGTAGTGCTTGGTTATACCGTATACAATTCTGGTCGCACATTTCAGTTTAGTGGAAATTTGATTCTTTGGATTGATGTAAAATATATTATTCCCATATCTAAATTCATTAAGTATTTCCTGCTAAAAATCTCCTAATCGCTATAAATATATGCACGATTAACCCTCTGACCACCACAAAATTGTGGCATGGCAATTTGTGGGAGTAACCTTGCATAACATTGAGCATTTTTATGTATAATCTTATAGTAGAAACAGTGTGTACCAAAATTGAGGTAACTAATTTTGTTCGCCTATTTTACATCAAGTCGTGTAAAGAGACTGAAACCTATGGGCAGAGAGTATATTCACTTAGCTAACACAAACAGTCCCCGAACTCGTAATAGAATAAGGAAAATATGAATGAAATTATGGCCTAACCCTAACCTGGTACACACACTAAGGGAGTATCAAAATAAGCATCTTGATTAATCAAGTTCAGTTTATTATATATTTGCCACTGATATCCAACAATATGTAATGAGCTACTATTATTTGGAGGACTTTATAATCTTTCTTACTTGGCATTCTGTCATTAGTAATGCTGGAGGATTGACAATAATTATTCAAGCAAAAGATTCAGCCACATGGTGGCGCTAAAGGTTCAAATATTTCAAAACAAAATAGATGGCAGTTTTATCTTAAAAACATTGATTATCTTTCCATGTTTCAGATCCATGAGATGGCTGCTTTGATGAGGCATGTTGAGGATGAGCAATATCTCGGAGATTACGAAGAATTATCTCGATTGCAAACAGGAAATGACACTTCAAGAGAAATGCTGATGATATATATCTAAGAGTAAAGACTGAATAACCAGAGAATGAATCAGAAATGGTGCTCACTGACGATACCACTAGTGATAAGACAGTTATACATGAGGGGAATCCCCCCATGACTACTCCCTACAATCGGGCAATTAATTATATTACAACAGGGAGGAAGTTTATGTTCCTTTTTCTTGCTATTGAAACTCAGTATTGAGAAATTATATCTGGTTTATGTAAAGTACGCCGCACAAGGCTGTTGACCAGGGTTTCCAAAACTGGGGTCTGCGGACTCCTGGGTGTTATTGATGACTGCTCAAATTTCACTGCATTTTGTAACGACTTGCATGTGTGAGGCAGCATTCTCAGTCATTACCAATATGATGACAAATTACAGGTCGAGACTCGCTATAGACTCGGACCAACGAGTTTGCTTGCCAAAAATTGCTCCGAAAATTGATAAACCTCATCCATCATATTAATGTCTTTTGTGTTAAGTTTATCCTCCCTCGCTTTGAAATTGATATGGCTTAGCGCGAGGGTGCGTCAAAAATAAGATTTACAAGCAGGGCTCTGCGATTCGAAAAGTTCGGGAAACACTGCCGTAGGCAACCAACTCTAGCAACAACATTAAAAATCGGGAGAGAATATATGTTCCCTCATCTCACTGTAAAACTTTGTGTTTCAGTTAAGTAAAAAAAAACTTATTCGTGGACTCCTCCCTAGACTGGCAACATGCATGATTAGCACTCAAATAAGGGGGAATCGCTATGACCCCTTGATTTTTTACAAAGAATTAACCCCAAAATAATTAACTCACTGTTATCCCCAGTGTCAGGTTCAGCTCAGTATTGAGAAATTATATCTAATTTATTTGATGTACTCCACACAAGCCTTTTGGCCATTGGTTTTCAATCAGGGTCCTACTGTTATTGCCGTTTAAGTGTTCCTCATGTTTGCATTCAAATCGGACGGTCTATAATTATATTGTTGAAATACAATTAAATACACGGGTATAAATAATATAACAATATAAGTGTGTTTTGTGAGAGACTTTCAGTGTTCTGCATCAAATTGCTTTTTCACATTTTTGATTGGCGTAATTTACAGGTGTCTACAGCCAGGACTACTCAACTGGCCTCTCGGGTATTCGATTCGGACCGCGCCTAATTCCTTATTTTGGATCATTAGCCCCCACTTTTGAAGTTTCCTTTTATAAAATCACTTTTATGGATTTAAATATATATGAAAAGAACTATAACGCCATAATAGGCAATCTTGATTAGCTAATAATCATTAGTCGGCCGAGAAAGTGCGTGTTCGAGGATGCCGAAATATAATTTCTGGAAAGACCGGACCCAAATATTTTGTATTTATACCTGAAATTATGGCCTAACCCTAACCTGGTACACATACTACGTTCCGGTGTCTGCCATCTTGGTTCGCATACTGCAGGAGTACCGTAAATTATTCTGTTTTAAAGTTTCTCAATTTTCATTTAACATAACTCAGCTTTTGAGTGAGTGCATTGTCAATTGGCTTTTCTTCGTTTAACTTAGCGTCCCTAACATTTGCGGACCGTAAGTTCTTTGGGTGTGATCATCAACTCTAACTGGTCCCACATTCATGCATCGACCTCTACACCTTCTTAATCACCAACCTTGGGCCCGAAGTCAGGGATGTGAAGTGATGTTCGTTTGTAGTCTTGAGTCATATTTTCAAATCTGATGGTCAGACTTTTTTTTAGAAAAGTTGTTATTGTAGCGTCTGCGTTCTAAAAATGTTGTTGTTCTTGCTGAGTCAATTTCAAATTATCTAAAATTTTGTTGTTAGGTTGATGTTCTGTGTCAACACTGGAGCAGTTTTTCAAAGGAATATCTAACTGAATAGAACATTTATAAATAAAGAGAAATGCAAAGTTGGAATATTTGCAAATTTGTGTCGCAGTCTTTTAGCATTTAAAGGTTTTATACCAATTGGTAGAGGATAAGGGATAGAATCGCCCATGTAGGTGAATAGTCTTACTTTTCATTTGATAGCTAATATCATACTGAGAGTCCTTATTCATTGAATATTGATTCGAATCAGATTGGACATTCCCGATACTCCATCATGTTGGCTTTATTCAGTAATAAAAATGTTCAAATTTGTTATACAATCAGATTTATTTATTAAACGATATTATTAAAATGTCAACTGAAAGCAGATTACAGAAATCTCGGTACTCCTGTAGTGTGCGTACTAGGTTTGGGTTAGACCAGGGGTCGCGACCCCAAATTGGGTCGGAGTGATAAATAGATTGGGTCGCAACCAGGTCATGGGGTCGCTGAGGTATGGTAGAGGATGGATGTACAACTCATGTAAGATTTGACAAACCATGTTAAATTTAGCAGTTTGTACCATGGCTTAATGTGAAACAGGCCCATAGGCATCACTCCATGCTTTTGTTATTGAAAATGTAGGTGTTTATTGTGACATCACTGTTGGGTTTTAGCTTATTTTACTTAATACCACCACATGACCAAACTCAAAAGTCTAGTGATAGAAACTCTAAAGTTTCATGAAAAATATATATATATTGACCTGGGGTCGCACTGAACACTTGAAAGTTGTCTTTGGGGTTGTCCTGAAAAAAGCTTGGGAACGAACCCCTGGGTTAGACCTTAATTTTATTCTGATTTTTCTTATTTATGTATATTACGAGTTCGTGGACTGTCGGATTGTGTTAGCCAAGTGAATATACCCCCTGCCCATAGGCTTCCGTCCTGTTACACAACTTGATGTAAAGTGGGCGAACAAAATTAGTTACTTCCATATCGGTACAAACACTTCTGGAGCGCTGAAATCTCTATACCAAGGACTTTGTTTTTTCATCCTGATATACACAACTGGACCCCATCCCCGCTACCTCACCCACAGTGTGATAAATTGGTTTCTAGGACAGGACCCTTGGAGTGGAAATTTGAAATTACCACCTCGAACTTGTGTGGAAGAAAACATCAAATTATTTATAAGGTGGAAAAGTATATAAAATATTTTACTGAAATGATAATCCTTGGTGTTTTTGCTTCAGAACTCTTGATAGGTTGTATATACAGTATTGGCTTAATTGCATAAATTGGTATAAAAATATTAACACATTTGTTTATATTAAATTGGTTCGAGAACACATATAATACACTTGAGCACATAGGCAAATTAATTTTGATGTGAAAGAGAATACAGGGTCACGTAGCCTATTTCCATGAAGTTATTTTACTGGAACTCTTGATTTGTATATTGTCAGATGCTTTATATTAGGTACTTCCGAAGTATGTGAACCAAGATGGTGGACACCGGAAGTAGTATATGTACCAGGTTAGGCCGTAATTTTATTCCAATTTTCCTTATTTTAGTTCTATCACGAGTTCTGGGACTAGCCAAGTGACTTCCGTAGTATTTGTACCTGGAATTATGGCCCAACCTGGTACATATATTACGTTCCGGTGTCCTCCATCTTGGTTCACATACTTCGGAAGTACCTTATATTATACAGATCTTGGTTTGGTTGCCTAATTATAAAAATAATATATAAAATGCTATAGGATATTAATAGATATATACAGTGGTGGTTGGTAATTAGGAGATCAGAACAATTGTATAAATCTATTGGAGTGTGGTGTCATTAACAGCAGAGGGAAACGGAAAAAGTATACAATATGCCATAATAGTATACAATAAAAGTAACATATTAAAATGCATAAGAAACAACATTGAAACTTAGATTAATAATATATTTAGTTGTGGATAGCAATTAGGACCCATGGTAAAAATATTTATACAGATAATCTATTCAGCGTAATTCATGAGCTCAATAACACAGGTTTGGGTTGGCCATTTTTTAAATCAAACCATACTTGATTAATTAATTTTTGTTAAAGTACGAACCAATGGGCATTCGGGTATAACCTGTCACAAATTGTCAAAACACTTTTCAGATATCTTGACTAACTTGAAAATGCCAGTTTATTTAACATATTATAATTAATAGAGAATTAATGCGTATACATAGCGTTTTGCTGATTAATTCCACCAAATTAAATATATTGGCAATACAATCATCCTATTAGCGTTGTGTTTGGACTCGACTATGTTGGCATGTCTGATTAAATAACCCAAGTTCAATCATATGCCTGCTACCTCACCCAGAGTGTTGTAGACTGTGGAAAAAACAGGAATATTTAGAGAATTATAAAAAAAATGCCTCAAAAATATTAAACTATATGATAGCAGTCACTGATATCTAACAATATGTGAGGAGCAACTATTTATTTGAAAGTTTCAAAATCTTTTCTTTTTGCCTACTCAATCTAATAGACCATGGGAGAGGTGAGGGGGTGGAATTTAAACCTGCACTGTGTAATCAACGATGCCAGCGCAGTTAAGTCCTAAGCTTCAGCCGCCTAGGGCATTTTACTTATTTGTCAATTTGCCTTACACAAATGGCACAAAATACAATTCCAAATGTAAAATGTTGTTATGATATTTAGTTTCATTGTTCTTTATTTGTAATATTTGATCAGAACATAATTTGCACAATGGCTGCAATGGTAATATTGTTTTGGCATTTGATGTAGATTTAATGAGGCAAGTTCAGTATCTTATGCGGGAAACAGTACAATCAGTGTTGTAGGAAATCTTTCTGGATGTCGTCAACTTCGGAACAACGGGAGGGGAATCTGAGAAGTGGAAGGAAATTTTTACTGGAAGAAAAAATATGTCGAAGTGAAAATATAATTTTGATAAGAGGCAATAAGAAACTAGAATTTATTAATCTATACACTGACTATAATACGGCAGCTTATTCAGACATAATCTTTTGAAGTCATGTTTTTGTTATATTTATTTATCTATCCAAGCTTGATATTTCCTACAAGCTACAGAGCTAATTTTTTGTCACTGGTAAAATTACAGTATCTATGAAAAATATTAGTCATTTACATATCATTGGATGCTTACACAAGGCCTTGTATGAAGGTAAAAACGTGGAATAAAAAACCATTTATTCCTATAATATTAATATCACCATATCCTACACACTGTTTTGTCATCACTTTAATAGTGAATTGTCAAAGAACCTACATGAATTCAAAAGAACTGGGTGGATGTAAAAGTTGGACCTTGAACCTATATTGTCAATAAAAACTGCCCAGCAGATAGAGTGTCTCATTGAAGATGGCGCTTTTGAATTTGCATTTTAAAAGCTCCAAAATCATGTTATTGTGACATCATATGTGACAGTAGAGCACTCTATGATGTATTTAGGGCTGGGCTTTTCAACTCGAATTATTAGAATCTGAGAAAATTTCATGTGAACAAGCAACCCTTTATCTACCTTCGATACCAATGCAAGTTCATTACTCAATTCAGTTTCAAGTGATGATTACCCAACTTGTTATTTCAAGAATTTGAGACTATTCATAAGAATGCATGTTGAGGAAAGTGGTCACAGCAATATTTTGCCAGAGTGTCAAATGAATAGAATTATCTCACCGGTATTGATTTCTCAAACTTAAATCCTTTCGCCTCCAATGCTTCTTTCAGTTTCATTGTATGGTTTGGATCAGGATATCCATTGCTGAAACAAAATATTTGACTCTCATTGAACATGTACATAGAAAAAGAATGGAAGTTTGGTAAATGATGGATCCTGACTTCAGAGTATTGCAGTACAGAACTTGCACCTAGGGAGTTGAAGAGAAAACTCTTGGTTGACAAACATTTAGGCGCTCCGGAAGTATTTGTAACAAGATGACGCACAACCTGAAAACTAACCTGGTACACAATACTATGTCAGGTCGTGCACCATTTTGGTATGAATACTCCAAGAGCACCAACATTTAAATTTATCATAACGACCAATTTAGTTTCTGTTAAAAAGTCTGAAATTGCAACTTCTTAACAGGAACAAATTATGACTCTGGATTCCAAATAAATGTCAAAATTCAACTTGTCTTGAGTTTTGTTCAGAATGAATTATAAGAAAACCATGGAACAGAGAACCACAACCATAGTGCAGATGCCCAAAATACAACATTTTAGAATCATAATTTAGATTTCTAATCTATTTAATAAATACGAGTTGTTGTGATAATGGTTAGGTGCATATGTCCGGAATTTTAGACCAGACCCTGGCAGTTAAAAAACATAAAGTCACTCTGAATTAAATAAATCGTTTTCATATAAAAATGAGCTTAGTTTTCTTTCGAGCAAGGTTGGTAAAATCCAAATAAATAAATTTGAATAATTTTTAGGAAAACTATTTTATCCAATATGTCTTCATGCTTTGAAAATAAATCCCAAGGTCATTATAAGCAATAACTGATATACGAGGGTTTGTGAATCCCATTTTTTATTATTTCCCCTAAATGACAATTTAGATATCAAAATAAGGATTTTAAAGGAATTTTGAACTGCCTCGTAGTGCAATACATAACAAGATTTTGAATTTGTGTTATTCCTTCCTATTTCTTAACATTTTATGAAGTAAGTAACCACCAAATATAAAGAACACAAAGTACTTACTTTCCTGGTCCTCCAGTCATATTAGTCTTATGAGGAAACTCATCGTTCCAAATAATTTTTCCTCTTCTGTCACCAACTTCCTGAATCTTGAAAATCAATCCTGCATAGAATGCTTGATAGAGTAAGTTGTAACATATCTCTCCATCACCAACATTCAATGGCAAATATTCAGTGAACCTTTGAGCTTCATATGAAACCCCCTGAAGGAACAAACAAAACTAATCATCTCTCATACCTGGGGGTTTGTTAAACTGATATAAATATCAGAATATCTATGAAAGTTTAGCAGAAGTTAAAAATTTTCTGACAAAATACTTGGTGTTTTTAATAGATTAATTCAACTTGACAACCCAACAACTTAATCAAACATTGAAATCAGAAATTATAAGGAAGCCCGCTAAGTATTTAGCTTGTCGTGATTTTACTGCACCATTGAATCAAATTCTAAATTAAACATAGAAGAGCTAAATTCTATGAACAACTTGAATTTAAACAACAAGCATGATCTATATATGGCTATGCTATGATTTTACTGCACAAATGGCTTCTATATTCAAACTTTTTCTCAATAAAAACCTTTAAAGCTTTGATTTCCATTAGAACTGAATTCAATCAGCATACCAGTTTAAATTAATCATAGATGGACAAAGCATGAACCAGAGTCAACCCATATAAGCATTATACAGAATAATGCCTGATTCTGTATATTTCTATGAGAAGCAATCATGTGAGTGAATGCAAAGATTCAGCAATACTTCTTTCAAGCTTCTGGACTGTGCAATGGCCTAACGCAGTGGTTACCAAAGGGTGTACCGCGGTGCACAAGTGTTACGCAACAATAGAGATGGACACTGCTTGCTGCAATTTCCCAAGCTGCAGTTTATTTATTTGTTTATGGTTGAGTTTGTTTAGAGTTTCAAAATAAAATAAGGCAGAAAAAAGTTGACATTAGGCGTATATGTTTACAAACATAAAGTACACATTTACAATTTTATTCAAATTTTCTACATAAGCACGCTGTTAGCAGTTTTTTCCCTAATAACTTAGCGTCGCACAAACAAAAAGTTTGGGAACAATTGGCCTAATGGTTGAAGAGTTGGACTGAACTAAGCTGACATCACATATTGAACATCTCGGTTCAAATCCATGCCAACCACCTCACCCAGGATGAAATAAATTGGATAGGAAATGCAGAACCAGAAAATTCGAAATAATAATATCTCCTTAAATATCATTAGATATCAGTGTCTGATAGCTTAAATTTCATTAAATATAAGATATGACAGAATTAACATATTTATCCTGGGGAGAGAAAAGCCAATAAGACGACTTAATCAAGTGGTGAACCACAGCCTCTCATCCGGTTACCAGTCTATGACACATAAGAGATTGCTTAGCCAGCTTTTCGTTTTCTGAAGCATGGACTTGATGGTGGAGGAGGCTGTAACAGACCAGTTGGTCATGTGAACCACCCTACTAAATATTTGTGACTGCATGTATAGGGGCCTTGTTCAGAGCAAAAGACATGAATAAGCATCGCATAAAAAAGTAACATGACAGTACTATTATAAGGGATGTCTTTGCCATTATATCAAAATCACCATATTTGGAGCATTTATGAATCAAAGGGTATGACAGAAAATTTCCTATTTTTCCTCAAAGTTTTGTTTAAATCATGTTGTATTTAGTAAATTTTGACATATATAATAATTTTGCTTCTCAATTGCTTGTGACCCCTCAATGAATCGATTCAAGAAATTCACAATAACAATAATTGTACAGAAGAATTCTTGGGAAACTATCAGATTGTGGGCATCCCTAAATATTGCTTTCAACAAATTGTGATTCTTCATTTATTGCACTGGTATTTACCGGTAATTCAGGAAAGAAATTTAAATCAATTGATGTTCAAATTTACTAATGTGCAATGGGGATTGATATTAAGAACAAAAACCTTATTGATTAGGAATCTTGATTCAAGTAAATCTGTAATTTATTTTCCAACCAACAATTAAATTTGTTTCATAACTCACCTTCAGACTTCCAGCAGCAAATGAGTAGGTGATGACACGAGTCCAATCTCCTTCATATCCTGGCAGTGATTCAGTGACATTACTTCTCATCCAATTCTCTGACCACTTCCCACCAGGGGGTTGTTGGTTGATGATTTTTAGACCCGAAGTAGTTTGACATGAAGACTGAGATTCAGCACCTGGATAAAAATAAAATCAAAACTTGTAGCAAAAATAATGTCTGTTCCTGTTTAAGCAAAAATGCTTGTGATTGAGGGGTTCAATGATATTTAAAAGATACCATGATATATAAAAAAAATTATAAATTATAAGAATGAAAATTATGGTACCTAGATAATATATTTAAGCTATTGTGTGGTTATTTGAGTTTAAGGCAATACCATGGTCAAGGGTCCACATGCATAATAACCGTAGAAAATGAACTGCTATTCTTTATGCTGGAAACATACATAAATTCATTTGCACTTCTCTAGTTTTTAAACTGTATTTTCAGCCTTGTAGTTGTAAATATGTCAGAAGGTATTGTTTGTGAAGTTTGAGAAGGTTGAGCAAGCCAGGAAGTTTGTAATAGTTGTGTATTTTTAACACACTGTAAATGGATTTTTGCATAGCTCAATAGTGATTACCAAGTAAATAAATATTTGATTGAGATTGTATGTGTGTTATATAAAAGTTTCATTGAAGTGCAAAAAAAAATATGTTTATTGCGTTTAGTTTTAGGTAAAATTCAGTTTGCATTTACCAAGTATTGCAAAATGACCAAAAAAGGAGAATGTATGATGACAATTATCTCAGGCATGGCTTTATACATATGACAGTGAAAACAAAGTTGTACTCCAATGTGAGCAATTAAGCTGTGAGGCCAACTCTTTTACAGCGCTAACATTAAACAAAGTAACCTCCCTATTACAAAAGTATTTGACTTTTTTTGAAGCAAAAGGAGAGGGGGGGGGGCGAAGTTTGTGTAGACTTTTTAAAGAGGGGCGCAGCTCAAAAGGTTTAAGAACCATTAGTCTTAAGCGCTAGACTAAACTGTAGGCTTGACAGATTACAAATATAAGGTTCAAGCATTATGAAAAGTGTGTGATAGATTGGGTAGGCAATGCCTTACAGTAGTGGACGTCAAACTTTTTGAGACGCGATCCCATTTCAAATATTATGATGCATGATAAGCTCGTGACCCCAAGGTATGACGAGGAAAAAAATATTTCAAACCACTAAAAACCAATCACAGTAAAATCTCATTCCCAAAATTTTTTTCACACCTTATTATAAAAGATATCACTGTAATTCGGAATACTCAAACTTGCTATGTAGTGCTAGTCTGCTCAGTGTAGAATGCACGCAATAAATATATTGAAAAATAAAACAAGAATATAACGCCGGACACTGGGTGATCCCCGAAATATTCAAGGCGACCCAACTTGGGGTCGCGACCCACACATTGGAGACCACTGTTATACAAGGAAAAATCTAGTTCTTTGTAAAATAAAGCGCCTATTTACATATCAATAGATATCAGTGGCTGCAACTATATGGCCTTGTTTGTTAATTAACACATTAAAGGAATTACTGAGAAGTTGAGTTTATGGAAAAACAATACTGGCATAAGCAACTTCAAATATGCAGATTCATGAATTTATCCAGTAACAGAAGCCTGGGTCAGAGACATCAGTTGGACAAAATATCATAAAATTTACTTCATTTTATAGATTTTCAAATTTAATCACACTAGGGAAATTTATTCACACGTGGGATCGAAATTTATTGTTTTTCCTTTTTTACTTACTAATGCACTTGAATACAAAAAGGTCATCAATATAACCGTATATTTCGGTTAATAAGCCAACATGGCTTATAATCCGAGGCCAATTTTTAGAGAGTTTTGATAAGAGATATTCCAGAACTACAGTGGGAGATCCCCGATTCATGAAAATTGACAGTGAAGGCTCGTTATCCCTGATTTTCAGTATTTAACATATGATAAACTTTTACTTATATTACCGTTAGCTGGTCTGGAACTGGCAGAGCCATAACCCGATGCCCCTCCAATAGCGGAAGATCCTTCCTCATCATCCTCTGGAGAGCTTGATTCTGGTTGGGCCAAGGGTTTATCTGCACTTGGTTTTTCTTCAGCTTTTGAAGATGCTCTAGTTATAAATTCATCCATCAGCAAATCATGGCATTTCTCTGATCTTTTAACCAAGGGTTCAAGTCGAACTGTCTCTTTAAGAAACTCAAGAGATAAGTTTGTGAGTTTAATGAAAATAAACAAGTCTTGGAAGATTTTTCTTCTGTTTTTGACATCATGTTTCACCCATTTCATCATCGCCTCATATTTGACAGCCTCAGAAGAATACTTTGTTTCTGAAGATTTGAAAAGTCTCAGTATGTCATCCTTGCTGATATCAGGAAATTCCTTTTTCTTGCTAATTTGTTCAAAATTTGTCTCCAAGAATCGAATAATGGAGTCTTTTACTGTCGTTTGTTTAGGAGTTTGATTGGTTTCGGAGAGATTCTTCAAGATGAAGCAGTTGTCAATATCAAGGTTTGTCTCAAGTTTTTTGACATCAGAAAACAATGCAGTTATTACGGATTTCTCAGCTGTTTTATTGTTTTTAACAATGGGTTCTCTGAGGACAGTATCCAGAAGAAATTTGAATGGAAATTGCTCAATGCTGACAAAATCAGAAACATCTGCTTTATCTTTTCCTCTTGCCCATGTTACCACAGCTTTCCATGATGTTTGGTAAGTCTCGTTTCTCATGTAACGCAAGAGGTCTGATTTGGTGACGAATGGAAACATCTCAGAAGAAATAACAGATTCAAAATTATCGACCACAACCTGTTCGGCTTGTTCTTTTATATCATGGCGATCATACATTTGAGCCAGGTTGATCACAGAGAGACAATTTATTGGAGAAATGTTAATTTCCAAGAATTGAAAACAAAGATTCGTTAATTCCTCCATTTGTAAAAGATTGGAAGCATGCAGGATATGCTGAATGTTTTCTATTTTCAAATCTGCCTTTCCTTTATACATGAACTTTACGCATTGTGCGATCCCATCCTGATCGACATCCTTCATATTAACGTGACCATCATGAACTTCCTTCAAGTTGCTTGAAAACATGGATTCAAAGTATTCTGAAGAGGCTGCCAAGACAGTACGATGCACTCGGAATGATTTTTCACCGACGTTGATGTTGAAATCGCAAAGAAACCCTTTCTCTTTGAACCTGTCATATGATGTCATGAGACGATCTGACTGTTTTGCTCTAGCCTGGTTTATTACTTGTGAATTCATCTTCATACATTAACAGACTCTTACAATTTAAGTGTTAAACTAAGATCTCAAAATAATAGTTTAGTTTTTTATCAAGGATGAAATGCACAAAACACACGTTTATCTATTAGAAGTTAGCTTCAACTTTACTAGTTCAGCTCACATACAACAACAAATTATTGTGGTAATAAGTTAATAAAAAGTAAAACAACAAGAGGTTTTAAGGCAGTTTATGTCACTTAATACACCATTTCAAAAATGTGAAAAGGCCAGGCTATTATAAACTATTTTAGGAGTTTCAAGATTAACAAACCTCACTGATTTATATAGCATTCCAAGTGATTGGTGAAGTTTTATTTTAAAGTAATCTATGTGATTTTCCATAAGTTTTTCATCCAAGACAATTCTCAAATATTTTATAGTACTAACTAATCGTGCCAACTTCTAGTTTGAAATTTTCGTACCTTATTTTTTCATAGACCCAAAAGCCATAAATTTGTTTTTGGAAAGTTAAGCGACAATTTATTCAGTTTCAACCAATGTTCAATTTGCTTTATTTTCAAGTTATTCATAGTGTGTTGAAGATCTACAATACTTGAGGCAGTCGAGCAGAGCTGTGTCAACAGTGAATAGTGTGGTATCAAATGCGATAGAAGTAGGAAGGTCAATGAGGTAGACTAAAAACAATATGGGGCCAAGAGTGCTACCCACAAGATGCATATTAATAATAAGATTTATGACCATTTGATTCCTTGAATTGTTGACGCTTTGTTAAATAAGATTTAATTAGATTAAGTAGCAATCCGCATATGCTGTAGTGGGACAATGTGTATTATAAAAACAAGGAAAAAAACATGAAAAAGGCATTTTATGGTAAAGGGTGACGCGAAAAAAATAATGTTGGTTATTGAGCAGCGACACCCATGGTAAAAGTCTAACTTTGATACATGTAGAATAGAAAGACGTCGAACAAATATATGTAATTAAAAAAATAAATGTCAAAAAAACAAAACCGATACAAAAAAAGAGACTCCAAGCAGCATAGCAGAATGAGAAAATTAGACTGAAAAACAAATCAGTAATTCTTGCTGCCTTCAGAAAAGCCAGGGATTGCACAAAGCATTTCGACCATTTCTTTTTTTTCAAATGTTTTATTGTTTTTTTCTGTGTTATTGATAAAAGCATATTTTCCACTTATATAATAGAATTAGAAATAAAAATATGAATATGCCACATATACATATGCAAAACATGCATAAAACCTTGAAAAAGGCAATTTGTCAAACTCAAGCTTATAAAGCCTTATGTGGCTACAACTCCCAAATTATTGTTTGGGAGGGCTATACATAGGAAATATGGCAACCACTAATTTCTTAATACTATACAAAATAAACTCTGGCATAGAATCAATATGTTTTTTCAAAACTAAGACTACTTTCATAGGTCGCCCTCTAATATAATTCTGGCTTATATACCACAATATGGCTACAACTTCCAAAGTGTAAATGGGAAAGGCTATGGAAAACTGGAAAAATGTAGCAACCACTAATTTTCTCATATTTTTCCTCAAGATGTGGACTGAAATAGAATTCTTATAAAGTTGAATTTTAGAGGTTCTCCACCAGACAAAACTAAGCAAATACTGATAATATTCACCGGACGAAACTAAGCAAATACTCACAATGATATTCCCCTAAAAATCTAAGTCCCTAAAAATCAGAAATATGCACATATATGCCAACCCACTATTTTGGCAACTTTTCTCTAGTTTTAAACTAGGCTTATATGTGACGATATAGTACTAAATAATTTATCAAATCAAAATCACAATGAGATATACATAACATACTCTGCTAAGACTTCCAGTGCATATGATAATTTCCTGATGCTGTAATTACATGCACAAATTGGTACACTTTAAAAGCTGTTTACGTATCCAGCTACAGGTAATATTTTATATCAAATCAGTTTTACGCTATTAGTCTACAAATTGAAAGGTTCAGACAACAGCGCTAAATCCAATACAAACTAGGTTCTGTCACTCATATTAATTTTGGATAATTGGTTTTCCTTGCCATTCATTGTATCCTGGAATCAAAAAATATTTATCTCAGACAAAAGTATTTACTGCAGCGGCTCCAAACCGGGGGATACAGAGCGGTCGGAGGAGGGCGCAGAATTGATTTCCCATCTGCCTTCACAGGAAAACTCCCCATTCTTACTAGTTTCATTGCCTTATATGGTTATTTCACAAGGTGTTTCACATAGTTGAGCATGAATTGTTTAAGCATAATGGGATTTGAAATTTACCAATAATAATAACACTATAAATACCCCTGAAATGATAAACAGAGGGGCCATTAGTGCTAAAAACCTCCGAAAGGGGGCCATGAACCATAGAAAATTGGGAACCACTGTCTCAGAGCAATATAACTGAAGCAAAATGCAGTCAATTGTATTTTGATAGTGTGTGAATTTTTACCTGTGTTCTAGCAGCAACAATATAGCAGATTTCAATGAAAATTGTCAACACTTTGAGAGTGATAACACAACCCAGGTGTTATATAAATCCCGCTCAACTGCCCACAAAATATAGGATATACCTACTACCAATGGAAGCTATCTATCTATCTACTTAGAGTATCTATCGACTACAGTTACCTAATACAAAACTGGAGTTAGACCGTTGCTCATATTTCCTAGAAAATTCTGTGTTGCAGAAGTGGCATTTTTTTTGTAGTTGCCCACAAATTGTTATCAACGTTTCTCCAGTTTGCTTGCTCATACCAAGCTATAGGATATGATTTACATATTGATCCCGGGAAGAGGAAAGCCGATAGGACGGCTTAACCATAGGGCGATCCACAGCCTCTCATCTGGTTACCATTCCATGTCGGGTATGGGATTAGCTAGTTATTTGTTTTCGGAAGCACGGACTTGATGGTGGAGGAAGCCGTAACCAACCAGCGGTTACAAGAACCATCCCACAGCAGCGAGGAGTCCAGCAATCCTCTTGCACATAACTATCTCCACATGGGATTCAAACCTGCGAACCCACGCAGAGTAATCAGAACATATTCCTAACACTTAGCATGATGAGACACACCGCAGCGCTGCCAATATTTCAATATACTGAATCTGAAGAATAATATGGATGTTGAATTTGTCATACAAATTGATTTACTGAGCACAATCTTGGACTTTTTAAATATCCTGTTGTTCACTAATTCTCTGATATGTTTATAAGTTTTTTAAAATAACATTATCTGCTTTTCAATTTAATAATGTGCAACAAAGTTTGGCCGGCAACAGTTTTCTATGTTAGTTCATGCATATGCAACAATCACATTTGCAAACAATTTTTATTTGGTTATGAGGGGCTGGCTTGCATTATTTTGGTAATGAAAAAAATCGCAATTGACGCGGAGCCGCGAAAGACTGCAAAAGTCATCGTGTCAACGACACCGTGTTGATTTATTGATGAACAGATGACGTTAAATAAATGTAAAAAAAAAAAAAGATATGGATTGGATGATATCATCATGACTTGCTGAGCGAATTTAATTCAGGAAATAAAAAGTAAATATGATGCAAGTCAATCGGGAAAGAGTGACTGAATAAGTCAGTTCTGCTTTATATAATCATGCTCGGGTGAGCGTAAAATCAACAAAGAAATTTCATGACTAACATGACGCCGTATAGCGTAGTTACTAGTTAGCAACCAGAAAAGGGGAGAATTTAGAATAAAAATCTAAGTCCCTAAAAATCAGAAATATGCACATATATGCCAACCCACTATTTTGGCAACTTTTCTCTAGTTTTAAACTAGGCTTATATGTGACGATATAGTACTAAATAATTTATCAAATCAAAATCACAATGAGATATACATAACATACTCTGCTAAGACTTCCAGTGCATATGATAATTTCCTGATGCTGTAATTACATGCACAAATTGGTACACTTTAAAAGCTGTTTACGTATCCAGCTACAGGTAATATTTTATATCAAATCAGTTTTACGCTATTAGTCTACAAATTGAAAGGTTCAGACAACAGCGCTAAATCCAATACAAACTAGGTTCTGTCACTCATATTAATTTTGGATAATTGGTTTTCCTTGCCATTCATTGTATCCTGGAATCAAAAAATATTTATCTCAGACAAAAGTATTTACTGCAGCGGCTCCAAACCGGGGGATACAGAGCGGTCGGAGGAGGGCGCAGAATTGATTTCCCATCTGCCTTCACAGGAAAACTCCCCATTCTTACTAGTTTCATTGCCTTATATGGTTATTTCACAAGGTGTTTCACATAGTTGAGCATGAATTGTTTAAGCATAATGGGATTTGAAATTTACCAATAATAATAACACTATAAATACCCCTGAAATGATAAACAGAGGGGCCATTAGTGCTAAAAACCTCCGAAAGGGGGCCATGAACCATAGAAAATTGGGAACCACTGTCTCAGAGCAATATTACTGAAGCAAAATGCAGTCAATTGTATTTTGATAGTGTGTGAATTTTTACCTGTGTTCTAGCAGCAACAATATAGCAGATTTCAATGAAAATTGTCAACACTTTGAGAGTGATAACACAACCCAGGTGTTATATAAATCCCGCTCAACTGCCCACAAAATATAGGATATACCTACTACCAATGGAAGCTATCTATCTATCTACTTAGAGTATCTATCGACTACAGTTACCTAATACAAAACTGGAGTTAGACCGTTGCTCATATTTCCTAGAAAATTCTGTGTTGCAGAAGTGGCATTTTTTTTGTAGTTGCCCACAAATTGTTATCAACGTTTCTCCAGTTTGCTTGCTCATACCAAGCTATAGGATATGATTTACATATTGATCCCGGGAAGAGGAAAGCCGATAGGACGGCTTAACCATAGGGCGATCCACAGCCTCTCATCTGGTTACCATTCCATGTCGGGTATGGGATTAGCTAGTTATTTGTTTTCGGAAGCACGGACTTGATGGTGGAGGAAGCCGTAACCAACCAGCGGTTACAAGAACCATCCCACAGCAGCGAGGAGTCCAGCAATCCTCTTGCACATAACTATCTCCACATGGGATTCAAACCTGCGAACCCACGCAGAGTAATCAGAACATATTCCTAACACTTAGCATGATGAGACACACCGCAGCGCTGCCAATATTTCAATATACTGAATCTGAAGAATAATATGGATGTTGAATTTGTCATACAAATTGATTTACTGAGCACAATCTTGGACTTTTTAAATATCCTGTTGTTCACTAATTCTCTGATATGTTTATAAGTTTTTTAAAATAACATTATCTGCTTTTCAATTTAATAATGTGCAACAAAGTTTGGCCGGCAACAGTTTTCTATGTTAGTTCATGCATATGCAACAATCACATTTGCAAACAATTTTTATTTGGTTATGAGGGGCTGGCTTGCATTATTTTGGTAATGAAAAAAATCAAATAGTCTACCAGGTCATAGTCATGTACTTTAACGAAGTATTTTATCTATGTTAAAATGTAATACTGCAGGAAATTCGTTTTTATCAGCGGTATTCGGACACAGCCTAACTGTAGCATACATGATGCAAACATTTTTCGGTTTTGTACCATTCCTAGTATATGCAAGAGAACTGCTAGTCTTTCTGTTATTACAGGGTAGATCTCATAATTCTGTAATTGCTGATCTGTACAGCTTGTTTTACTAATCAATCCATACATTTTAAGCAATCAATTAGTTCAATAAACAATGCCAGTATTCCATACCAAAGTTGGATTAACCGTGACTGTACAGCTGTACTGGCAGACTGGTGACAAAATAACTGGACATGGTTCGCCATATGATTTATAATCCAGCTTATCAAGGTTATTTATAATAACAACAAATATAGTAATATAAATACACCAGTTCAGGAAAAATGTAAGTAAAACAGAAAATAGCTAAAAAGAGATTTATAACCACTTACAACTACCCACTTTCCCAGCACTCTTACAGCTGTTTTGAATCAAGCAGAAAACAAGGAACTACCGGTAATAATTCTGGGGTTCTCAACGAATTCCCACACAGTAAAAAAACTCCCCCATTGAAAATATTTCTTCAAATAAACAATTTATAATCCTACACAGAATTAAAGTTTACAGACAATAAAGCAAATTTTTTACATTACTAAGACTTATTCAGTAATTAGGGGTAATATTCGCAAACAATGGAAGACTATACAAAAAGATTAGATTTATGAGGGGCGAACACTATGATTCCATGAAAAATATATGCAAGTCTGAAAGTTTAAAAACAAAATAAAATACCATCAGAAACTTGCCAACTACTTTGGACAAAGATTTTTAATAGTCACAAGTTGAAATACAAAAGAACGGTGGGCAACAAACTTTATGAGTAAAATGTCCTAAAAAAAATCAAAAATTCATTTTACTCACATTTATAGGTATAAGTTTATTTCGACTCCAGAATCAGCATAACAATTTATTTGACAGATAAAAACAAATCAATAAAAACTGAAGTTATTTAAGTAAGAATAAAACGCGATAAATTTAGGGTATACTATACAGTAAACAAAAAAAAATAAATAAATACTAGAAAAGAAAAAAAATTATTTGCCACACCATATTGATATTTTTGTAATGGTTGTCATTGCCAAATTAATCGATCTTCTGATCGTTAATTAAAACATAAAAGGAAGATTCTATTGAAAACATATTGTCCAGCTGATTATAGTTGGAGTCAAATGCCAAGTTGCCCAACCGAAGTTGCCAGAATTGGGTGCATGAAGAGGTGGGCGAGACCATTTCATTCCCCAAATTAGAGCCTATTTTTGCCAAATTATCATCCAGATTGTAATAAGTAATTAAAGTTACCGGTAACAGTAAAATTATTATAATTTAGTAAAGTAAAGGGTGTAAGTGAGGTTTTTCATTCTTGGGTATTGATTTCAGACAAGGATATAGGAATAAGGTTGTTATTTCACAGGATATCAGGGTCTTTGTTTGATTTTTTCCTTATGTGTTTTACTTCATTTAATTACTTTGAAGTAACCGGAAAAACAAAAAATAAAACTGCGAGCAGTGGTTTCAATGATTGGGTGAAGGGGAACGCGCTGAACTATTTTATACAGGCAAAACAAAATTGTTCAAATAAATGGGATGTATTGTCATTATATAGCGATGGATAGATCTATTCTATTCAATTAAAGAGTCCAGCTGCACACTAACACAAATGTATTTCTGTAACGTTTCGTCCGACCAGAGTCAGACTTCCTCAGACAAGCAGTTTACAACAATGGCCTATTGTTGTAAACTGCTTGTCTGAGGAAGTCTGACTCTGATCGGACGAAACGTTACAGAAATACATTTGTGTTAGTGTGCAGCTGGACTCTTTAATTGAATAGAATAGTCATGTTTATTCCAGCTACAGTATCCTTGCAGTATACGCATACGGATCCACTAGCATAAAGGCATAGAGAAAAGATAGGAAGTTAGTCTCGCGCAACCCAACTCAAATTTAGGATAGATCTATGATGACATTCTGCTTGGGACAGAGAAAAATTTATCACACCATGCAAAAAAACACACAAAATTTTACTATCTATACATTGGCCAACAAGTCAACTCAAACACCAATACCATGCCCTAACATAAAATGCATGCATACATAAATGATATAAAAACCACATCCAATTACAATGACCCACAGCAAATTAAAATCTGAAGGGGAGAATCCAACATAGCTCTACTACTCGCCTAGTTGCAATAATTAGTAACCTTGCAGGAACTATATTATACTATCTACAACCCCTATACCACCACTCAAATATAAGACCAAGCGTGTATGATAAGGAAATCACGGCTAGAAAAAGGTAAAAAAACGAGTGAAGTGATAGAGTGTGTGCAGTTATTTGAAGAAAATATCATCCGGGTACGTTAGCTACCTATATATTTAAAAAATATATACTCATGCATGTCACAATACCATTTCTTTGGTGCTGGACTAGGTCTGGCCAAGCCATGGCAAGATATAACAATATTATTATAGCTGTTCAACATTTTCATTAAAACAATAATGTGCAAGTGTGGAGTGTCCCAAGTTTTTGTCATCGAGTACCACCAGTAGTAATTTTTAATATTTGGAAACCAAATGAGACTTGACTTGTTTTTGAAAAGATTTTTCGGACTTTAACGTCTTTAAATTTAAGGGAAGAGAATTCCAAAGTTTGGGTCCAGTAAAAGACAAGAAATGCTGACTCACAGATTTACTCATGAAAGGTACGAATAAACCAAAACTACTTCTTCGATTGGAGGTATTTTTGACAAGTATGTCATTAAAGCAATTGGGCAGCGCATTATTATGGAAGTCGTAAGCTAGGGATAATATTTCAAATTTCATCATATCTTCAACTTTAAGTATCTTTAGTGATTTGAAGTAAGGGTCTACACTTTCACGTTTTCTTTTACCAAAAATTATTCTTAAAAAATTATTACAAATACTCTGCAGTTTTGAGACAAGTGTTTTATTACCATGAAGCCAGACTAAACAATAATATCGAATATGGCTAAGTAGTAATGATTGAAACATTGCTAGTAGAGCTGATTGATCAACACACTGGGATACTTTGGCAGAAACTGTTAGGTTTCTTTTTGTTTTACCAATAACATGCATTAGTTGTGATTTCCATGACAGATTTTCATCAAAGATAACTCCTAGAAATTTTATTTCTTTCACTCTTTCAATTTCATTGCCACTGAGCAGTAGTTTTTTTGAACAACTCACACTTTTATGCTTGCTTGGATGGAATAATACAAATTTAGTTTTGTTAGCATTAAGAGATAATTTATTAACTAACATCCAGCTATGAATGTTGGTTAGTTCTTGGTTTGCAACTGTGAATATATCTTTAAGGTTTTTCCCATGAAAAATCAAGTCAGTGTCATCAGCAAACATGATCGACTCAGAGGATTTCAGACACCTGGACATGTCATTAATGTAAGCTAGAAAAAATAATGGGCCAAGTAAAGATCCTTGTGGAACTCCGTGCTTCATGACACAAATATTTGTAGAGAATGAGTTGTCATATTTCACAATTTGCTTCCTGTCTTGAAGGTAGCTCCTGATCCAATTGAATGGGACGCCTCTAATTCCATATTGATAGAGCTTACTTAAAGAGGATGGAATGGTCAATGGTGTCAAAAGCTTTTGAGATATCAAGAAATATTCCAATTGCATGTTGTTTGCATTCAAACGCCTTGGTCAGTTTGTGTATCAAAACATTAGCAGCCATAGTTAGTGGTGATCTATAAATAGTACCGCGTTTTATTTTCCAATGATATGTCAATGAATATAGATTCAAAAACCTTCTCCTTTTCGCACATTATAGTAATATCTTTGCGGACAATGTATTTCAAATCATTTCGAATGTAGAGACGAATAGACTCAGACGTTTTATTTCGTCGTGCATGAAATATTGTACGCAATTAAACAATTATAATGATAATACAAAAATCAATTGAAGACTGAAGTATACATGCATACAATATATCGCAATTGACGCGGAGCCGCGAAAGACTGCAAAAGTCATCGTGTCAACGACACCGTGTTGATTTATTGATGAACAGATGACGTTAAATAAATGTAAAAAAAAAAAAAAGATATGGATTGGATGATATCATCATGACTTGCTGAGCGAATTTAATTCAGGAAATAAAAAGTAAATATGATGCAAGTCAATCGGGAAAGAGTGACTGAATAAGTCAGTTCTGCTTTATATAATCATGCTCGGGTGAGCGTAAAATCAACAAAGAAATTTCATGACTAACATGACGCCGTATAGCGTAGTTACTAGTTAGCAACCAGAAAAGGGGAGAATTTCGTTATATGAGTTAAAGAGACATTAATAATATTCAAATTTGACAAGTGAAATGATTATATCGACAGAGGAATTAAGCAACACTAAATAATGTGAGATGAAAAGGCATGTATGATAAGATAATAATATTAAAAATATTCAATAATATGCCTTTAGATTAACGTACTAACAGCTGTACAGACTTATGCATTCATGTAATGGCAGAGCCACATGCCCAAGTCTGTAAGTGTAAAGTGTTATCATTAATATTGATTTAGTGCTTTCAGAGGTTCATAAAATTTAAGATTATACATCAATAGATATGAGAATTGATACTGCAGTATTGGCAATGCTAGTAGCATTGCAGCTTTGTTGAATTATTACATAGAGCACATGAAGACAACATACTGACATATATATTTTATGATTTCGAAGAAAGGGGTAAACCTGACAACAAGCCTAAATGGTATAACAACTGGGAAATTACTGACATATATAAGCATCAAGGTGAAGATTTTTCAACATTTGTTTAAATAAGTTATAATTTTTGGAACGAATTGAATTAGGCAGTGTGTTCCATAGTTTCACACCGATGCATTTGATACTGTTTTGTGTATGACTTGAAGAGTAACGAGAAACATAATATGAGCTATTGGCAGAAGATCGAGTTGCATACGAGTGGATACTGCTTTGCTTAACAAAATATTTAGTGAATGCAACAGGCAATTTATTATTGTGATGCTGGTGCATGATTTTCAGTATCTCAATTTTATATATATCTGCCATTTTGACTATTTTCATGTTATAATAGTGGGGGTCTAGTTTCGACCTATATCCAGCGTTAGTAATAGCACGGATAGCCCTATTTTGCATAATTTCTACTCGATGCAATGAGGTAGGCACTCATATGGCAGTCAATAGGCACTCATATGTAGGCACCATCGCTTGGCTGACATGGGCAGTCCCGATCTCGTAATGGAACTAAGATAAGGAAAGTTGGAATATAAATTGGGCCTAGCTTTAACCTGGTACACATACTGCGGGAGTTTCAATTAATGTAGACTTTTTCATGTCTTTGTTATTTAATTGTTGAAAATTCTATTGTTGGTCAATCGAATAGCACTTCTTTTCCATGTCTTTTATATTTAGGTATTTACCTGCTATTGTTAATCAATTGAATGGTTCTTTTCTCAGATCTTTGTTATTTGATAATATTATTCTATTTTTGGTAAATTAAAATGTTTCCAAATTGCTCTGAACTATCAGTAGGATCAGTTCGTTTATGATGGTTTCATGAATTGTACTGTAACACCAAATATTTGAATAAAAACGTTCACTATTCCTATGATGATCATTGCTTCGTTTTGTAAACACGATTCGCAAGATGTGAATTATTAAATTTTCCTATTGATTGACCCTCTTGTGTGAGTCAGAAACGTTTTCAAAACCCATCTGCTAAAACTTATTGATAAGTATTAACATTTTTGGCGTGCAAGTTTGTAAAAATCCCAAACATATATATATAAAGTTCATGCATTTTTTAAACAGATTATGACAAACCTATGAATAAAATTCCTCTTGCCCTATCCACTGTGTTAGTTTTTTCAGTAATGTGTATGTAAGCCTACCACTGAGTTGCACTTTATTATTTTTCACGTTCAGACACATTCTCATCACACATTCACATCCATTCCCTGATCCACTTTGTATATATAGCCAGCTTATTATTTTTTCTTGACCAAACCCCATTAAATTTATTAATCAGGTAGGTATGAATTTCCATCACATTATTCTGGCCTCTTTAGATTGTTTTATTTAACGAATGCAACACCGGACACCCCCGACGTTTTTTTGTTTTAAAAACACAAATTTATTATATTGCTTTTACCTAAGGATCCCCTCATTTTGTTCGCAAATTTTATTGTAAAAATATTATCGTAATAGTTCAAGTTTTGCCACTGGTCATCTTTCAGTGTTAATCTCAATCACATCAGCGTATATGGTGGGAGCTGATTTCGATGACCGTATGGTCGTATCGCTCCCTCCTGTCTATACCAAAACTGTTTATATGCTGTGGCTGTTTCATTGATGCCTGTATTATTTGGTTGACAAAATATTAAATCTCTCTTTCTCGTTGTACTGCCATTGGTAAGAACGTTTACAATTCAATTATGCAGCTAGAGTGTCTAAAAAGGGCGAATTTATAATGTAACATTGACATCAATATTTACCTACAGTCGCATTTACTGTCGAAAAATTTATCAAATTACATTTATAAATATAACATTTTGGTATAACAGCATGCCTCAGTGCTGCTCAAAGGTGTAAAAAAAAACTCTGACAATGGTGCAGGAAGTGGTACAACACAGTTTTTGGGAGAGTTTGTTTGATGTTCATCCATTTTCAAAATACTAAGTTTAGTCTAATTGTGTAGTGTAATTGAGCGAAAATTTTAGCAAATTACAATTAGACAGAATGAAAATGCCTCCATTACATTACAATTACATGAAAAACTGTAATTAACTAAATCAATTACAATTGATCCAACTCTGGTGTCTACTATCCCAATGGAAAAATCAACATGGAGGATTTGTTGCGCCATCAGGACGCCTTGGTTATCAGTAAATTCCGGACAACCGGGAGGCCAGACGTCGATTCCGGGACTGTCCCGGGACGGTTGGTAGAGCTAGCATCATCAGGTCTTGAATAGTATTAGATTTTGCCTACGTTCCCGATTTTCCGTAGGCTATATGTGTGTGTTGACTTGCATTGCCTATATATTTGTTTTAGTGTTACGGAAATCGAAATGAACTTTGCTACCGTGCGTTGCGTCTATATTATGTTGTTACGAGCGCGGTGGGTTGGTAATTGTAAGTGCCCCGTATTGGGTTCGATACTGATTGAGACGTCCTATCGGATTTCTGCGCCCTCGGAATATAACTACTGATTTAAATCTGCTCCAGTAGCTTTTAAAACTACTAAAATAGGCTTGTTTGCGTTACGCTACCCGAGCCGAATTATCGAAAATGGCGTCCATATGACGCCATAATGTGGACGAGTTAGTTCGCACGGGGGTTGCGTAAAAGTACGGTGCTTGCCATTCTTGTTGTTTATGTAATAGCTATGGGTGATCACTGCCGATTCTTATGGCGACGTATCACCATCAGGGGCGATAGAGATACCCAGAGATGTTTTTGAACGAGTTCGCCGATTTAGCTTTAGGGAAATATTTTCGGTACCGTATGTTAACAGATACCGGTACCGGTAGGCCTACTGTCCAAATTATCAACTTGACAAGCGAATTTGTTAGAAAAATATTTTATATCTGACAAAGCAGATGAATGCAAAAAGGAATATAGCACACAAGAGCGGTCAGCTTCCTTTTTTGTACCGGTACCGGTACCAGGAAAAGAAAAGTTATCATCAAGTAATTAATCCATGCTGACTCTTGATATTTGGTCACAAGATTGAAGGTATAATATTTTAATAGTGCTAGATAAAATATATAAAATATTTGTTACTGCAAGAACGTTTACAACTTGCAGACATAGGTTGTGGTACAGAATATTATGGAAATACAGACCTACATAACAATTTTTATTGAATTGTATGCCAATCGGAATCCCATGGCCTTGTTTTTGGGTAGTATGGATCAAATATGCATGAAATGTAAAACTTGTACGGTACTTGAAGACTTGTCGTAATTTAATGTTGATACCGGTACGGTACTGTAATAAAATCAATATTTTATTTCAATGCCCCCTGATTTGTACCGGTATCAATTAAAGTGACTGTGTCGGGAGTTTGAAAACAAGAAGTTCAAGATACAGAGATATATTTCTTATCATTATTCTCTCCATTCCAGGACTATGGAGGTTTCCCAAACTGCTTTCAACTCAGCCTGGAGCACATATCAGAAAAATTCGATTGAAATGAATAAAGCTGCTGGACACAGACTCTAGTCTTGGGTATGAAAGATGATTTATATCAAGATTTCTAACTCTTGTTTTCACTCTTTGTATTTGTGACATTCCAAGACAAACACTTGAAACTAAATAATTAATGCAATGAAAATAAAATTTAAATGGTTCAAAGAAATTTGTCCAAAATGTTCTGACTGAAACACCTAAATCAATCGGATCCTTGCAATTAATATGAATTTCTTTCTTTTCTCCCGTTTTAGGTTCTGTACTGTTATTGTCCAATCTTACTTTTCCTATTCTAATCTATCATAGTTGGGTCTGATTCAGGATATTGAAATTTTGAATATGAAAACCTTGCATTCATATACTTTTTTTGTGGTTCTATCATGTTATTGGCCCACCAGTGAGCTAATCCTAAGTAAGGATCAGTTAGATGAGGCAATAGCAAGACATTACACACTGCGATAATGGACTGGTTTGAACTTCTAGATCAGCCCTAATCAAGCGAATGTTTCATGGGTGCTTGTCTACTGTCTTGCTTAGAGATCAGAAATAAAAACCTTGATCAAATCGAGAGTTTTTTCATTCTGAATGAAATAAATTGCAGGTACTCCTGTAGTATGTGGACCAAGATGGGGGACACCAAAACGTAGTATGTGTACCAGTTCAGGATTAGGCCATAATTTGATTCCAATTTTTCTTATTTTAGTCCTATTACGAGTTCGGGGACTAGCCAAGTGACTCCAAGTGAAATAAAAAAACTTGCTAATTAATCCCATATTAAGTAATGTTGATATGTAAATTAGCTTTAATATACCGTATATGCTCGTTTTACCGCCCGATCTTGATTAAGGGCCCATTTGAATAGCCGCCCGTGTGAACAGAACATAAAAATAAATAAGGGCTGGTGCTTGAATACCCGCCCGATGTGAAAGCTGATTTTTCAGTGGTAGAGAAAAATAGGAAATAAGATAAGTTTTGGCTTTTAAGCGCTGGTAGATAACACTCACGCCTTAGTCGTCCAATTACATAACAGATAGCATTAATTACGTAACACCGTGGTTCTCAAACTGGGCGTCGCGACGCCCAAGTGCGTCGATTCAATATTGATAAGGTGTCGCAAAACTTTTCTTCTTTTGCGGATTTATACCTGGGGTGCGTAGAAAAAGTCAAAATTTTTGTTATTTTCATTTAAATCATCAAGCGCCCGTGCCTGAATAAGGGCCGGTTTGAATAAGGGCCCGGTTAGTGAGTTTGGTTAAAAAAATATGGGCCCGGGCTACAAAACAAGCAAATACGGTATTCTTATTGTTGTGCACAAGTCACACTCCAGCTTTTTCTACACTTCAAGTAGTTTATATTGTCATAATCAAATCAGTAATATAGTAATGATAAAGAGTTCCGCACCAAATTCAGGTAATTCCACCTTCGTTGGGAAAAGAAGCTCCATAGTATTTTGAATTGTTTTAAACTTCTCGGGGCCCTGGAAACGCAATAGTTAACTAATGATTTTCAATCCTATTTTCTGGTTAGACTCTGAAGAATATTTTAAATGCTCAGATCATAAAAATATTGTCCACGTCAGTAATGCTGAATGCGTCATATCAGAAATATTTTAAATTCAGAAAAGTAGCGTTTATGTGGGCTACACTGCAACAATCAAACTTATCAATGCTCTCTAACATACACTTCCAAATGATTTAATTTCATCTATTATCCCAGGATCATGACAGCGCTGCTGAAAGTCTTGTCGAACAGGCTTCAACTCTCAAGAAAGAGATGGAAGCGAGAAACACACATCAAGAAAATTTGATTGAACTGAACAAAGTTGCTGGCCACAGACCAAGGTCTACTTTAGTCTTAGGTACGACCAGGGATGGCCAATTCGAATAAAGTATTCGAATGTAAGTATTCGAATGTATTCGAATACCTCGTCATTCGAATATCGGAATTAGCGTTCATAAGAATATCGGATATTTGTGTGACGTCACACATTTTCGACGCTGCTTTCGAGACGTTTCCGCTGGATGAAAACATTCTCGATAGAAACTTGCGCGCGATTGCTTTATCAGCGGACGAGTTTTTTAGGCCGTAAATGCCTTTACCCTTGTTTTTGTTTTCTCTAAAACGCAAATTTTCCACAAATTTGTTCGCGATAACGATGACAATTATTTTATTTTTGTACTCGCACGGAATTGTGAATCCGGTGAATACGTTCATCGGCGGCAAGTTTCTAAAGAAAACGCAAACTTTTTGATTGAAAAGCGGCAATTTATAATACTAAATATAAAACCGAAAACAAAATATGTTTTATTGAAGCCTGCGACAGTGTAAAAAACGCTTTTCTAGGCAGAGAAAATCGCAAAATTTCCACATTATGTTTGGTCCGCGTTTAGAAAGGTCACTAATTGAGGGCGGGATTTGCCTGATTATCCATTACTTTAAATAAATTGCCGTCGAAAATTTTCGTGTTAACATTATACAAGGTTTGAAACGCGACTTTCACCGGGTTGTGAGAATGTATATAATATGATTAATCTAAAGTATATTCAATCAATTTTTATTGTGCTGAAATAAATTTTACTCTGAGATTTTACGGCAGATTTATGGATTTTTCGAATGATTTTATCTTAAAAATAATCGGAGTGGCGGCATTTCTATTGAGCGGAGTCAGTGTTACACATCTCAAATTTGCCGAATTCGCAAAATACGGATCAAAACAATATATAATCGGGCAGTTTACCACACATTTTTATTTTTATGTTCGCGGATCGCGATGGCATATTAGAGTGGTGAGGATTTTATTTTGTCGACGCAACCGCAGGTTAAATTGAAAACGATTGAATTAATAAAGCAAGACATTTTAAATATGTCCGTATCGGTCACGAATTAATCACTTTGCACAACAGAAAAATATATATTTGTTGTTATATTATTCGTTGTAAATGTCGGCTCTTTTAACAGGCGGAGTAATCGCGGCGATGAATATGTATTTTTAATTTACTGCTTAACTTTATATGTATATTCATTGCATGAAATGAATTGTACACTTAACAGGATTTTATATCATTATTTGAGATTTTTCTAACGGCGATAACGAGTTGGCAAGATTGCAAAAATACGTATTAAAATTAAATACATCAGGCAGTTTATCTCGTACTTTTAGGTCACAGATCGCCGTGGACCGAATAGTAATGTTTTTTTTGACGTAAGAAGAAGCAACCGCGAGTTACGTTGGACTCATAATTAATATATAAGATATTTTAGAATCTCGTAGTTGTCATGGATTGAATATTTTACGTGACAGGATGATTTACCTGAAAAGACGGAACGAGCGCGGAATCGCGGTGGTGTTACAGGCGGCAATGGAATTTCCGATTTCGAAAATCCTGGCTGCGCGCTGGCAGTGGTGGTCATCTATCTCTACTAACTTATTCTAATTTCAGACATAACATATGCTACACATAATAACAATATGGTTCACATAATTAATATACAAATATACTGGTAGGTAGTAGAATACTCTAGGCTTAAATATTAGAATTTAAAGGCATAATGGATTTCGATTGTTGTTGCTTGCTTCATTGCCTGTATGCCAATATTTTATTACTCTCAGAAAATATACACAATTATCTGAATACAAGTAGTATTTTTGTCAATAGACTTGACTATTATCGTAATATCATGGTACCAATGATAGAAAGCGTCAGACAACTCCTTGGCTATCTTTTCATATGGTCATTTGTACAAAGTGAATAATTTTAATAAACTGAATGTGTCACAAGTTGCTATTATTTTCATTGATAGCTATAAACTATCAATTACTTTGTGTACATATACTGTTGGTTTGTGGTTTATTCTGGAATTTCTATTGAAGCTTATTCCCTATTTTACTGGGTTTTAATTTTAATAAACTAATACAAAAATGTGTTATTTTCGATTTTAGAATGTATTCGGAATTCCAGATTCGAAAACATTATTTTAGAATGTATTCGGAATAGTTTAGTATTCGGAAATGGCCATCCCTGGGTACGACAAATTTTTACAAGAACCAGTACTAGCTTTGCTCATTTTGTACTGCAATATTTATTCTATTATCTTTACCTGTATGATATTTTCGGGCATAAATGTTCGATTTTTATTTTTACCCAACACTGGAGCCCGGCCCACCAAACCATTCAGTGTGGCCTTGTCAACACTAAATTATTTCCCCATCAAGCATAAAATCTGAATCTAACAGTTATGTTAAAAAAGCTGCTCATGTGGGTAAAAATACATGTTTTCATTGTTTCGACTTGTGTCTTTATTATTGGAACGCTGAGCAACAGTCGTATTCTTTTGTCTTTCTTGCATTGATTTTTTGTGTGGCCCGGCTAATTGTATGAAGTGGTTATATGGCCAACTGAAAAAAATGTTGCCCCTTGCTTTAGAATAATAGTGAAAAAAATAATAAAATGTAAATCTCAAACAAAGTTATGTTCCCATAATTCCCATTTCTGCCTTCAAGGTATTCAGCAAGAAAATAATGCAATTCGGTACCTACAACATGAGAACGATAAATTGCGACAAAGTTTGACCGAACACCAGAACGCATTGGAACTTATCATGACCAAGTACAGACAGCAGATGATGAAATTTACGAAGCACCAAAAGTATGTGGATCTTGTCAATGTATTTCATAATCTCAGGGAGAGGAAAGTCTATTGTTTTACTATAAAATGGCTGTATTATTACTAATAAACATTTAATTGAAGTTCCATTCTTTCAGAAT
Organism: Styela clava; assembly: GCF_013122585.1. Lineage (NCBI taxonomy): Eukaryota > Metazoa > Chordata > Ascidiacea > Stolidobranchia > Styelidae > Styela > Styela clava. The sequence continues at coordinate 19,538,628 of NW_024102839.1, read as the reverse complement.
ACCTTTTGGTTTTAATACGAACAATCCTATCTCCCGTTGAAATGGCAAATTAAGGTTTTTATCCTAGGCTTTTGGCCAGTTCAGTGCAGCGGCTCCAAAAGTTTACATTCAAGTGCGACAGTCTATATATTATATGTCCAGGGTGTCCATGAAGTCCCTTTACAATTTCAATTTTGTTGTGAAGTGGATTAGGCATATTGGAGTGACAATTCTAAAAGCTAAGAAGATCACATTATAGCATGGGGTGTGCAACCTTCAATACAGGAGGTCCAGATAGAAATAACTGGGCGAAACCTGTTACGGCATTGTAAAGTCGTAGGCATGTATAAACTAGACTCAGATATAGGCTTCGCAACGCACAGGAATTGGAATTACTCACCCGTACCAAATTGAATTTAATTGAAAACTGATTTCGCGGTCCGTACACCTTTCAAAATTGACTCTCTTGTGGGCCGCATTTGGCCCATGGGCCAGTCGCAGGTTGCGCACCCCTGCATTATAGTATTTGTAAATTCTTATTTAAAATCCAAAGCCGTATAGCTGAATAATATTCACAAAGAATAATTATGATGTTTTTCTTGGATTCAAATATTTCAACAAAATCAATGAACCGTGGCTTGACAGCATTTTTAGATTTATTTATATCTTTCCGTTTCAGCATCCAGATCACTGAAATGCTTAATCAAGCAGAAAAACAATATCAAGAAGAGAATATGGAACCTCATTGATAAGGTAACGAGACCAAGGTTACTCTAACCCTCAATTATGTCGTAGTGCTTTACTGCTTCGTCAACCAACAATTTCAGTTACCCTGGCCCACAATCCTGGTCCCACATTTCAGTTTATCACAAATTTGATTATGGGGATTGGTTTTGATGTAAAAGAACATGTTATTAGTCCCATATCCAAATTCATTAAGTATTTCCTGCTAAAAATCCTGTAATCGCTGTAAATATATGCACGATTAACCCTCTGACCACCACAAAATTGTGGCATGGCAATTTATGGGAGTAACCTTGCATAACATTGAGCATTTTTATGTATAAGTATAGTACCAATGGAGGTAAGTGTGTACCAATATGGAGGTAACTAATTGTGTTCGCCTATTTTACATCAGGTCGTGTAAAGAGACTGAAACCTATGGGCAGAGTGTATATTCACTTGGCTAACACAGACAGTCCCCGTACTTGTAAAAGAACTAAAATGAGGAAAATTGGAATTCGAACCTGGTACACATACTACGTGATTCCTGAAATAGGCATCTTGATTAATCAAGTTCAGTTTATTATATATTTGCCACTGATATCAAACAATAGTGATGAACTACTATTGTTTGAAGGAGTGGAACCTTTCTTACTAGGCAATCTTGTTATTAGTAATGCTGGAGGTTTGACAATAATTATTCAAATGAAATAATTCAATCACACGGTGGCGCTAAAGGTTCAAGTTATTTCAAAACAAAAAAGGTGGCAGTTTTATCTTAAAAGACATGAATTATCTTTCCATGTTTCAGATCCACGAGATAGCTGCTGTGATGAGGCATGCTGCGGATGTTGACGATGAGCAATATCTCAGAGATTACGAAGAATTATTCGATGGCAAACAGAAAATGACATTTTAAGAGAAATGCTGATGATATCTAAGAGTTCATTTGGACCCAAGACTTATAACCACTGAACAGAAAGATTCTGGAAAGACTGAAAAACCAGAGAATGAACCTGAAATGGTGCTCACTGACGATACTACTAGTGACAAGACAGTTATACATGAGGGGGAATCACCCTAAGACTACTCCCAACAATCAGTCAAATAATTATATTACAATAGGGAGGAAGTTTATGTTCCTTTATCTTGTTATTCCTTGTGTTTCTATTGAAACTCAGTATTGAGAAAATATCTGGTTCATACAAAGTGCTCAGCGCAAGGCTGTAGGCCAGGGTTTTCCAAACTGAGGTCGGGTCATCTTCTTCTTACTGTTATACTTTGTGTTTTTGTTAAAGCGAAAAAACTTATTCGTGTACTTTGCTGCACAAGCAACACGCAGAGAAGGTTGTGATTAGCACTCAAAGACAGCTAGTGGTTTATACGCAAGGGGGAATCCCCATGATTATTTTTTTCTGAGAGTTACACTCAAAAAACGAGGTAAAAAAAAATAGGAGAGACTATATGTTCCTCCCATCTTATTGTTTACCCGTGTTTTTGTTAAGCTCAGTATTGATTTGCTGTACTCCACACAAGGCCCTTGACCAGTGGTTTTAAACCAGGGTTCATTCCGCCAGTACAGATTCCGGTAGTCTATATTATTATATTGGTACTCCCGTAGTATGTGTACCAGGTTAGGGCATAATTTCATTCAGATTTTCCATATTTTAGTTCTATTACGAGTTCTGGGACTGTCTGTGTTAGCCAAGTGAACCCCCTGCCCATAGATTTCAGTCCCTTCACACAATTTAATGTAAAGTGGGCAAACAAAATTAGTTACCTCCATATTGGTACACATACTTCTGGAGCGTCCCTTACTCTTGGTGTTTCTATCGAAACTCAGTATTGAGAAAATATACATACATGGTTCGTACAAAGTACTCTGCACAAGGCTGTAGGCTGTCCAGGGATTCTGCAGGTTTGCATTGAAATCCTATAGTCTATATCAGGGCCACTCAACTGGCGGACCGCGGTCCGAATCCGGACCTTTCGGGTATTCGATTCGGACCGCGCATAATTCTTCATTTTGGATCATTAGCCCCACTTTTGAAGTTTCCTTTTATACAATCACTTTTATAGTTTTAAAAATATATATGAAAAGAACTATAACCCCATAACAAACAATCTTGATTAGCTAATAATCATTAGTCGGCCGAGGAATCGTGTGCTTGAGGATGCCGAAATACAATGTCTGGAAAGTCCGGACCCAAATATTTTTGAAGTTTTGTATGCGGACCACCGGTAAAAATAGTTGAGTAGCCCTGGTCTATTTTATTATTAATACACGGATATAATAAGTGTGTTTCACAAGAGACTTTCATTTTCTCTACAATAAGACGTAAGATCAATTCCGGCCCGACCCGAGCCTGACTAATTAATTGGATTTGCAGGCCCGAGCCTGAAGCAAACCCGAAATTTCATATTTTAATCAGGAGATCTCTGAATTGTCATTGCAAGAGTGTCGTGTTGATGAGGCAACTTCTGTTTTTTTGCAGACCACGGTCTCTCGTGGCCAAAACGCCCCATTTAAAAAAAAAAGTCAGCGATAGAACAGCCAGACCCGGCTCGAATTTCGGGTTCAGGCTTCAGATCTTAGCTCTACTCTACATCAAATTTCCGTTTCACATTTTTTGATTGTCATATTATAATGTATATTCAGTTACACAGGGGTTCTTAAGCTTTTGAAATGTTTGTTGGGGTTCCTCTCCTCCATAAAGGTTGAAAAATCTTTGCTCTAGACAAGAAACACTCGGAAGAGGTTCTGGTTGGCACTCAAATGAACACATTATTTCCAATGTCAATTTTGATGTTTCCAAATTCCACAACCTGAGCATTTGATGATACATGAGACAGGAAAGACCACAGGTCATGGTTGTCACATCTCCCTGTACTTGAGGCAATGGTTTAGTACAAATTCGAACTGGTGTAGTTTTCAAAATGAATATCGAACTGAATAGAACATTCATAAAAAAAAAAAGAAATACAAAGTTGGAATATTTTCACATCTGTGACAGACTTAGCATTTTAGAGTTTTATACCAATTGGGGTTAGACGAAAACAGATAAAATTGCCCTTGGCCTGTAGGTGGAATTCTATAGCTAGTCTTACTTCTGGACAAAAGCAGTGAATTGTTTTTTATTTTATAGTTATCATCATACTGTGGAATGAAATTTTTATTTTTGGTAATTTCCTCGCTATTCAGATACTTTCAGGATTAATTATGGTAAATGGTAGTTCAACCACAAGCTATATGGTCGAGTTGTCTTGTCCTAGTCCATAAGCATTAGATATAGTAAATACAAGTTCTTTGTGTATGTTAGGGGTGTGCAACCTGCAGCACACGTGCCAAATGCAGCCCTGAAGAAAAAAATTGTGCGGCCTACTGAAAAGTGTCATATTTGAATGACATGTGGCCCATGAAACAAGTTATTTTTGTAATTTTAGTCCTTTTACGTTGCGAAGCCTATACCCGAGTCCAATTCATTATCAATGCCTATGACGTTGCAAAGGCCCAACAGCTAGCTTGTGCGAAGCGAACTACTCAAGTCATAAGATCAATAACCAAAATTTTTGTGCCTGCGACTACAGGAAAGACTACCGTATGTATATAAAGCTGCAGCCGCAGATTCACACCCAGTTATTTCTATCTGGCCCTAAAGGTTGCACACTACCGAGGAAATGGCCAAAAAAACAATCTAGTACCGGTACCAATATTTAAAATACATACTGAAATGGTATTTTTGAACATATTCCTAATGTTTAGTAAAGGACACGTCCAGGACACGTTTCTTGGATATTTATTCGAATCAGATTGGACATTCCTGATACTCTATCATGTTGGCTTTATTCAGTAATAAAAATGTTTAAATTTGTCATGTAAACTGAAAACACATTTGCTGAAATATTATTGGTTTGAAGACAGAAATCTCCATACCAAGGACTTTGTTATTTTATACACAACTGAGCGCTCCAGAAGTATGTGTACCAATATGGAGGTAACTAATTTTATTCGCTTACTTTACATCAAGTTGTGCAGATGGACTGAAACCTATGGGCAGGGGGATGGATATTCACTTGGCTAACACAGACAGTCCCGAACTCGTAATAGGACTAAAATAAGGAAAATCTAAATAAAATTATGGCCTGACCCTAACCTGGTGCACACACTACGGGAGTACTCACAATTGGACCCCATACCACTCATAGTGTATAAAAAATTGGTTACTAAGACTGGTTTTATACATTTGGAGTGAAAAAGTTTGCCGTCCCCCATATTGAAACAATTTCAGCTTGATAATCAATTTTGCAAGATCACACATTCTTTATATCGAATTGGTTCGAAAAACACATTAATGCATATCAAATTATTTATAAAGTTGAAACATATAAAAAAATATTTTACTGGAATAATAACTCAGTGGTATTTCTGCGTCAGATCTTTTAATAGTTTGTAAATACAGTATTGGCTTGGTCGCATAAATTGTTATAAAAATATTAACACATTCGTTTATATTATTATTAAATTTGTTTTATATAAAATATAGAATACACTTGAGCACATAGCCAAATTAATTTTGATGTGCAAGAGAATACAAAGTCACAAATTTTCAAAAATAATTTTGCTGGAACTCTTGATTTGTATATTGTCAGATGCTTTATATTAGGTACTCCCGAAGTATGTAAACCAAGATGGCGGACACTGGAACATAGTTGTTTACTAAGGCCATAATTTTCCTTTTTTTAGTATTACAAGTTCGGGGACTAGCCAAGTGACTCCCGTAGTAATTGTACCTGAAATTATGGCCTAACCCTAACCTGGTACACATACTACGTTCTGGTGTCGGCCATCTTGGTCCACATACTTCGGTAGTACCTTATATTATACCGAACTTGGCTTGGTTGCATGATTATAAAAATACTATTGGATATTGATATATATACAGCGGTGGTTGACAATTAGAAGCTCAGAATTGTATAGATCTATTTACAGCAGAAGCGGGGAACCTACGGAATAATTATACAATATATCATAAAAGTAATATATTAAAATGCATAAGAAACAACATTGAAACTTAGATTAATAATATATTTAGTTGTGGATAGCAATTAGGACCCAGGGTAAAAATATTTATACAGATAATCTATTCAGCGTAATTCATGAGCTCAATAACACAGGTTTGGGTTGGCCATTTTTTAAATCAAACCATACTTGATTAATTAATTTTTGTTAAAGTACGAACCAATGGGCATTCGGGTATAACCTGTCACAAATTGTCAAAACACTTTTCAGATATCTTGACTAACTTAAAAATGCCAGCTTATTTAACATATTATAATTAATAAAGAATTAATGCGAATACATAGAGTTTTGCTGATTGATTCCACCAAATTAAATATATTGGCAATACAATCATCCTATTAGCATTGTGTTTGGACTCGACTATGTTGGCATGTCTGATTAAATAACCCAAGTTCAATCATATGCCCGCTACCTCGCCCAGAGTGTTGTAGACTGTGGAAGGAACAGGAATATTTAGAGAATTATAAAAAAAATGCCTCAAAAATATTAAACTATATGATAGCAGTCACTGTTATCTAACAATATGTGAGGAGCAACTATTTATTTGAAAGTTTCAAAATCTTTTCTTTTTGCCTACTCAATCTAATAGACCATGGGAGAGGTGAGGGGGTGGAATTTAAACCTGCAATGTGTAATCGACGATGCCAGCGCAGTTAAGTCCTAAGCTTCAGCCGCATAGGGCATTTTACTTATTTGTCAATTTGCCTTACACAAATGGCACAAATACAATTCCGAATATAAAATGTTGTTATGATATTTAGTTTCATTGGTTCTTTATTTGTAATATTTGATCAAGAACATAATTTGCACAATGGCTGCAATGGTAATATTGTTTTGGCATTTGATGTAGATTTAATGAAGCAAGTTCAGTATCCTATGCAGGGAACAGTACAATCAGTGTTGTAGGAAATCTTTCTGAATCTCGTCAACTTCGGAGCTATGTGACGGAAAACTGAGAAGAGGAAGAAAATTTTTACTGGAAGGAAAAGTGAAAATATAATTTTGATAAGAGGCAATAAGATAAAACTAGAATTTATTAATCTATACACTGACTATAATACGGCAGCGTATTCAGACATAATCTGTTGAAGTCATGTTTTTGTTATATTTATTTATCTATCCAAGCTTAATAGTTCCTACAAGCTACAGAGCTAATTTTTTGTCACTGGTAATATTACAGTATCTATGAAAAATATTCTATTCAATTCAAGAGTCTTGCTGCACACGAACACAAATACATTTCTGTAACGTTTCGTCTGACCTCGGTCAGACTTGTTGTAAAATGCTTGTCTGAAGAAGTCTGACCTCGGTCAGACGAATTGTTACAGAAATATATTTGTGTTCGTGTGCAGCAAGACTATTGAATTGAATAGAATAGCCATTTACACTCTTGCTACAGCATCCTTGCGTAATACGCATACGGATCCACCTGCGCAAAGGCATAGAGAGCAGAGAAAGGTAGTTAGTTTCACGCAACCTCAACTGTTAGTTATCTATGAAAAATATTAGTCATTTACATATCATTGGATGCTTGCACAGAGCCTTGTATAAAGGTGAAAACGTGGAATAAAAAAACATTTATTCCTATATTATTCAAATCACCATATCCTACACACTGTTTTGTCATCACTTCAATAATGAAATGACAGAGCAACTGATTGAACTCAAAAGAACTGGGTGGATGTAAAAGTGGGACCTTGAACCTATATTGTCAATGAAAACTGCCCAGAAGATAGAGTGTCTCATTGAAGATTGCGCTTTTGAATTTGCATTTTTAAAAGCCTTAAAACCATGTTATTGTGACATCATATGTGACAGTAGAGCACTTCATGGTGTTTTTAGGGCTGGGTGTTTTCAAATCGAATATTAGTATCAGATCGAATAGTAAATTGGTAAAATTTGGCAAAACTTCATGTAAACAAGCAACCGTTTATCTACTTCCTATACCAATGCAAGTTCATTACTCAATTCAGTTTCAAGTGATGATTATCTAACTTGTTATTTCAGGAATTTAAGACTATAAATATGGATGTATGTTGGGGAAAGTGGGCACAGCAATATTTTGCCAGAGTGTCAAATTAATACAATTATCTCACCTGTATTAATTGAAACTCAAATCCTTTCGCCTTCAATGCTTCTATCAGTTTCATTGTATGGTTTTGATCAGGATATCCATTGCTGAAAAAAAAAATAATTTATGAACTTTGTTTGAACATGTTCATAGAAAAATAATAAAAATTCAGTAAATCTTCTGTTTCAAGTCAAGTTTATTTTTTCCAACCAGTAAAAAATATCACAATCATAAATTACGACAAAAATATAATTAACACAGTTTTACTGGCGAATGGAAGTCGCGGGGAACCAAACTGGTTATCGAGCGGCGACAACCAAGGTTCTGATATCTAATTAAAAAAGTATGAATCCAAGAGTTTTAAAACTACTATACCTTATATTTACGGTGAGTACCGTATGAAATAACAAACTAAACCAGAGATTATATAGGAGACATTAGGACCACCATGTTTAACAATTATAGATCTAGATTGGAGAGTATTGCAGTACAGAACTTGCACCTAGGGATTTGAAGTCATAAAAATTTCTTCTGAGTAATTAAGAAAAAGTCATGATGGCTACAAACTCTTGGTTGACAAACATTTAGGCGCTCTGGAAGTATTCATACTAAAATGACGCACAACCTGAACAACCCTAACCTGCTACAATACTATGTCAGGTTGTGCGCCATTTTGGTATGAATACTTCGGGAGCACCAACATTGAAATTTATCACAAGCGACCATTTTAGTTTCTGTTAAAGGGTTTGAGAAAATTCAAATAAATTAAATTAAGACATTGGTGCAAAGTCTGAAATTGCAGCTTCTTAACAGAAACAAATTATGACTCTGGCTTCCAAATAAATGTCAAAATTCAACTTGTCTGAGTTTTGTTCAGAATGAATTATAGGAAAACCATTGGTACAGAGAACCACAAACGTAGTACAGAAGCCCAAAATACAACATATCAGAATCATAATTTAAATATCTAGTCTATTTAATAAATACAAGTTGTAGTAAGAATGGTTAGGTGGATATGTCCGGAATTTTGGACCAGACCCTGGCAGTTAAAAAACATTAAGTCACTCTGAATTAAATAAATCGTTTTCATATAAAAATGAGCTTAGTTTTCCTTTGAGCAAGGTTGGTAAAATCCAAATAAATAAATTTGAATAATTTTTAGGAAAACTATTTCATCCAAAATGTCTTTATGGATTGAAATTTAAAAAATAAATTCCAAGGTCATTATGAGCAATAACTTAAATACCAGGGGTTGTGAATCCTATTTTTTATTATTTCTCATAAATGACGATTTAGATACCAAAATAAGGATTTTGAAGGAATTTTGAATTGCTTTGTAGTGCAATACACAACAAAATTTTTAAATTAGTTTAATTCCTTCCTATTTCCTAACATTTTAGGAAGTAAGTAACCACCAAACATAAAACACACAAAGTACTTACTTCTCTGGTCCTCCAGTTTTATTAGTCTTATGAGGAAACTCATCGTTCCAAACAATTTTTCCTCTGCTGTTACCAACTTCCTGAATCTTGAAAATGAATCTTGCATCGAATGCTTGACTGAGTAAGTTGAAACATATCTCTCCATCATCATTATCCCATGGCCAATATTCAGTGAATTCTTGAGCTTCATATGAAACCCCCTGAAGAAACAAACAAAACTAATCATCTCTCATACCTGGGGGTTTGTAAAACTGATATAAATATCAGAATATCTATGAAAGTTTAGCAGAAGTTAAAAATTTTCTAACAAAATACTTGGAGTTTCTAATAGATTAATTCAACTTGACAACCCAACAACTTATTTAAACATTGAAATCAGAAATTATAAGGAAGCCCGCTAAATATTTAGCTTGTCGTGATTTTACTGCACCATTGAATCTAATTCTAAATTGAACATAGAAGTACTAAATTCTGTGAACACCTTAAATTTAAATAAAACAAACCTTTAATTTGAACAAATAAAGATTCAATATTTCTCAGGTTTTACCAAGCATGATCTATATATGGCTATGTTATGATTTAACTGCACAAATGGCTTCTCTATTTGAACTTTTTCTCAATAACAAACCGTTCAAAGCTTTAATTTTCTTACGAACTGAATTCAATCAGCATACCAGTTTAAATTAATTATAGATATACAAAGCATAAACCAGAGTCAACCCTTATAAGCATTATACAAAATACTGCCTGATTCTTTATATTCATATTTATACGAAAAGCAATAACTCGTAAGGGTGAATGCAAACAAAGCTTTCAAGCTTCTGGACTGCGCAATGGCCTAATGCAGTGGTTACCAAAGGGTGTACCGCGGTACACTGGTGTTACGTAACAATAGAGATGGACACTGCTTGCTGCAATTTCCCAAGCTGCAGTTTGTTTATCTGCTGAACAGAGTTTGTTTAGCGTTTCAAAATAAAATCAGGCAGAGAAAAGTTGACATTAGCGTATATGTTTACAAACATAAACTACACATTAATGATCACTATATTGAATTTTATTCAAATTTTTTCCATTAGTGCGTCGTTAGCAGTTTTTTCCATATAATTCATCGCCGCACAAACAAAAAGTTCTAGAACCGCTGGCCTAATGGTTGAAGTGTTGGACTAAACTAAGCTGACATCACATATTGAACATTTCGGTTCAATTCCATGCCAACCACCTCACCCAGGATGAAATAAATTGGATATGAAATGCAGAACCAGAAAATTCGAAATAATAATATCTCCTTGAATATCATTAGATATCAGTGTCTGATAGCTTAAATTTCATTAAATATAAGATATGACATAATTGACATATTTATCATGGGGAGAGAAAAGCCGATATGACGGCCTAATCAAGTGGTGAACCACAGCCTGTCATCCGATTACCAGTCTATACCACGTAAGAGATTGTTTAGCCAGTTATTCGTTTTCGGAAGAATGGACTTGATGGTGGAGGAGGCTGTAACACACCAGTGGTTACGTGAACCACCCTACTAAATACTTGTGACTGCTTGTATAGAGCCTTGTTCAGAGCAAAAGCCATGAATAAGCATCGCATAAAAAAGTAACATGACAGTACTATTATAAGGGATGTCTTTGCCATTATATCAAAATCACCATATTTGGAGCATTTTTGAAATCAAAACGTATGACAGAAATTTTTCTATTTTCCATCCACGTTTTTTGTTCAAATCGTGTTGTATTTAGTAAATTTTGACATATATAATGATTTTGCTTCTTGATTGACAATAAGATATATATTTGTGACCCCTCAATGAATCAAGAAATGAAATTCAAGAAATTCACAATAACAATAATTGTACCAAAGAATTCTAGGCAAACTATCATAGTCATAGTCAAGTTTATTTTTTCCATCCAGTAAAAAAAGTTAACATGCAAAATTAAGACGAATAAATATCAGGTTATGGGCATTCCTAAATAATACTTTTACCAAATTGTAATTTTCTATTTATTGCACTGGTATTTGTTTCAGGAAATATATTTATATTAATCGATGTTCAAATTTACTAATGTGCAATGGGGATTGATATTAAAAACAAGAACCTTATTGATTAAGAATCTTGATTCCAGTAAATCTATAATTTATTTTCCAACCAAAAATTAAATTTGCATCATAACTCACCATCAGACTTCCAGCAGGAAATGAGAAGGTGATGACAAGAGTGTCCAGTCCTTCATATCCTGGCAGTGATTCAGGCAACACATCCAATGACAGCCTTCCATCAGATGGTTGTCGGTTGATGATTCTTAGACCAGAAGTAGTTTGACTTGAAGACTGAGATTCAGCACCTGGATAAAAATGAAAACAAATCTTGTAGCAAAAATAATGTTTGTTCTTATTTAAGCAAAAATGCCTGTGATTCAGGGGTTCAATGATATTTCGGTAAAAGGCACTACGATATGTGAAAATTATGTATTAAAAAATGAAAATTATGGTACCTAGATGTAATTAAGCTATTGTGTGGTTATTTAGAATTTAGGCAATGCCATGGTCCAGTGCAGTGATTCCTAAACTGGGGGCGCAAGAGGTCACAAGATGCCCATTTGAAATCCCGTTCTTGTTGCTTTATAATGATGTACCATTGTGTTGTTTATGCGAATGCACAATGACTTTTTTCTTACAATGTCAATAAAACGCTGACGAATTAGCATGTTAAAAATGATTATTATGTTAACGATGTTTTTCTTCGTTTATTCTGTTACAATGGTCAACCTGTGAGCGGAACAAAGTTTAATGTTTTGAATAAAAATAATAGTTTTGCTGATGTGAGCCAGTTTGTAAGTGCTAACTCTCCAAAACACTCTGAATTGAAGCGTCTAAAATTTTGCAATGGTAAGGTATAACATGAATTTTTCATAGGTCCACATGCATAATAACCATAGAAAATGAACATACATAAATTCATTTGCAATTCTCTATTTTTTAAACTGTATTTTCAACCTTGTGAATATGTCAGAAGGTATTGTTTGTGAAGTTTGAAAGGGTTGAGCAAGCCAGGAAGTTTGTAATAGTTGTGTATTTTTAACACACTGTAAATGGATTTTTGCATAGCTCAATAGTTATTACCGTATATAGGACGCACCTTTTTTCCTTATATTTAAAAAAATATATATATGTGTGACCAATCCGCTCGACATACGAGGTGCATGCGCTCACATACCAATGCAAGACAGTTTCATGAGCGCACATGCACATGCGACCGCTCAGCATTGCACAAGTCATGCACCAGTAATTACTGCTTACCCAAACAAACCACTTTGTCTTTTGCACGTGTACCGTTACAGTAAATGCACTGGCGAGTGAAAGGAGACAAAAGGGCGAAGTGAATGTTTATAAAATATTTGCATGTAGTTTCGTACCTAACAACCTTCTGATGGGCGTAGAGCAACAATATTCAAACTATATGAACTGTCATCCAAGACGCGCCCGCACCCGAAATCGAACGGCTATTTCTCTAGCTTTCTCGTCGCGACGATCCCAATGTGAGAGAGATCGCTGATGTTAGTAAGTTCTTTATCGTCAGCACCGATGCGATTTCGGGTGATTTTATGTATGTTTGGCAAGCTCTATGACGTGATTGTGATGTCGTAGCGCTTGCGTAGCGGTAATAGTGCGACCTATACGGTGGGGCAACCCATAAGCGAGTATATACGGTAAGTGAATGAATAATTGATTGAGATTGCATGTGTGTTATATAAAAGTTTCGTTACAAAGAAAATTCATTAAAGTGCAGAAAAACATATGTTTTTTGCGTTTAGTTTAAGGTAAAATTCAGTTTGCATTTACCTAACCGGGCGAAGTTTGTGTAGATTTTTCAAAGAGGGGCACGGCTCAAAAGGTTTAAGAACCATTGGTCTAAAGCGCTAGGCTAAACGGTAGGCATGACAGATTACAAATCTCGGGTTCAAGCATTGTGCCCCCCTCTTGTCAGAGTGTGTGATAGATTGGGTAGGCAATGCCTTACAGCAGTGGTCGTCAAACTTATCGAGACGCGACCCCATTCCAAAAACTATGACGTATGATAAGCTCATGACCCCAAGGTATGACAAGGAAAAAAGTATTTTAAACCACTAATAACTCATCGCAGTAAAATATCATTCCCACAATTTTTTTCACACGCTCTAGATTGTGTTAGAATTTAATTATTGCCGTCAAACAATAGCCTCATTCTAAAAGATATCACTGGAATTCAGAATAGCCAAACTTGCTATGTAGTGCTAGTCTGCTACGTGTAGAATGCAATAGAATATTGAAAAATAAAACAAGAATTCAACGCCGGACACTGGGTGACCCCCAAAATATTCAAGGCGACCCAACTTGGGGTCGCGACCCACACTTTGGTGACCACTGCCTCACAAGGAAAAATATGGTTCTTTGTAAAATAAAGTGCCTATTGACATATCAATAGATATCAGTGGCTGCAACTATATGGCCTTGTTTGTTAATTAACGCATTAAAGGAATTTCTGAGAAATCGAGTTTATGGAAAACAATACTGGCGTAAGCAACTTCAACTATGCAAAGTCATGAATTTATCCAGTAACAGTAGCCTGGGTCAGAGACATCAGTTGGACAAAATATCATAAAACTTACTTATTTTATTCACACTTGGGAAATTTATTCACACATGGGATCGAAATTTAGTGTTTTTCCTTTTGCTCACTAATGCACTTGAACACAAAAAGAACATCAATATAACCGTATATTTCGGTTAATAAGCCAACGTGGCTTATAATCCGAGGCCAATTTTCAGAGAGTTTTGCTGAGATATATTCCAGATTCACAGAGTGAGACCCCCGATTCATGAAACTGACAGGGAAGGCACATTATTCCTGATTTTCAGTATTTAAAGTATAATAAATTTTATTTCTATTACCATTAGCTGGTCTGGTACTGACAGAGACATAACCTAATGCACCTCCAATGGCAGAAGATCCTTCCTCATTATCCTCTGAAGAGCTTGAATCTGGTAAAGCCAAGGGTTTCTCTGCAATTGGTTTTTCTTCAGCTTTTGAAGATGCTCGTGAAAATGATTCGTCCATCAGCGAATCGTAGCATCTCTCTGATTTTTTTACTAAGGGTTCAAGTCGAACTGTCTCTTCCAAAAACTCTAGAGATAAATCTTTGAGTTTAATGAAACTAAACAAGTCTTGAAAGATTTTTCGTCTGTTTTTGACATCATGTTTTACCCATTTGATCATCGCCTCATATTTGACAGCCTCTGAAGAATAATTTGTGCTTGAAGATTTGAATAGTCTAAGTATGTCATTCTTACTGATATCAAGAAATTCACTTTTCTTGCTAATTTGTTCAAAATTTGTCTCCAAGAATCGATTAATGGAATCTTTAACTGTTGTTTGTTTAGGAACTTGATTGGTTTCAGAAAGATTCTTCAAGATAAAGCAGTTGTCAATATCAAGGTTTGTCTCAAGTTTTTTGACATCAGAAGATAATGCAGCGATTACCGATTCCTTGGCTGTTTTATTGTTTTTAACAATGGGTTCTTCAAGGACAGTTTCCAGAAGAAATTTGAAGGGAAATTGCTCAATCTTAAAGAGTTCAAAAACATCTATGTTATCTTTTCCTTTTGCCCATGTTACCACAGCTTTCCATGATGTTTGATAAGTCTGGTTACTTATGTAATGCAAGAGATCTGATTTGGTGATGAATGGAAACATCTCCGAAGAAATGACAGATTCGAAATTATCAATCACGACCTGTACGGCTTGTTGTTTTATATCGGGACGTTCGTACATTTGAATCAAGTTGATTAGAGAGAGACAATTAATTGGAGAAATGTTAATTTCCAAGAATTGAAAACAAAGATTCATTAATTCTTCCATTTGTAAAAGATTGGAAGCATGCAGGATATGCTGAATATTTTCTATTTTCAAATCTGCCTTTCCTTTATACATGAACTCTATGCATTGTGCGATCCCATCCTGATCGACATCCTTCATATTAACATGACCGTCATGAACTTCCTTCAAGTTGTTTGAAAACATGGATTCAAAGTATTCTGAAGAGGCTGCCAAGACAGTACGATGCACTCGGAATGATTTTTCACCAACGTTGATGTTGAAATCGCAAAGAAATCCTTTCTCTTTGAACCTGTCATATGATGTCATGAGACGATCTGACTGTTTTGCTCTAGCCTGGTTCATTACTTGTGAATTCATTTTCATACTTTAACAAACTCTTATTTATAATATAAGCATTAAACTAAGATCTGAAAACAATAGTTTTGTTTTTATCAAGCATGGCTTGAATAAAAAAGGTGTTTATCTATTAGAAGTTAGTTTTGACTTCGCTAGTTCAGATGGTTCCATAAAGCATAACTTGTTTATCATTTATGCTATTTATTTTATGGAACTAAAAACTAGTTCCATAGAGTCTCTCTTCGCTAGTGTGAATATATGCCAACAATAAGGCAGAGCTCAAAGTCAAATAGAAAATCTTAACATTTTGATAGTGACAACACAGATTCAGATATTTTATTTCGTCGTGCATGAAACATTGTCAACAAATAATAATAAATTGAAATAAATCAAAAACACACAATGTTTCGCAATTGACGAGGAGTCGCGAAAGACTATTAAGTCATCGTGTCAGCGACACCTATACGCTGGATTACAGCAACAGATATAGCAAAAGACTTGGGTTTATCACGTACAATACGGTACTAAAAAGCATAGAAACAACAACAACGGATGATAAATAAAATACGGAAATATGAAGAGCCATGAGGACTTTAATTAAGGATACCGGTACCGCTTGACGAGCGCAAGGGCGCCAGCAAGCGAATGCGATATACCTCAATGTACACAATTAAACGAGAATAACGCTTATTAACATGACTAAGCACTTTGAAAACTGGATCGGCGTGCCCAGCAACGTTAATTTCAATTCGACAGAACTTTACTGGCTTAATGAACTGATGCATGCTGAAGCATGCATTTCTTTCACATTTAGGTTATATGATAAAAAGTTGGCGAGAGTGAAAAACAGAACTTGGCACATACAGAGTAAATGACGATGCGAATTTAGAATACAGTGGAAGAACACGATTGGATACCGGTATGGTACCGGTAACGGGAATATACGACTAGAAGAAGATCAGACACATGAAAAGGCAATGTTTTCAGACTACTGGCAAATATAAACATCAAGGTAATGATTTTTCAATGCATGTTTGAAGGAGATGTAGTTCATTGATCGAATACTGTCAGTGAGCGTGTTCCATAACTTGACACCAACGAATTTGATGGAGTTCTGAGTAAGCTTGGTGGAAAAGCGATCCACAAAGTAAGAGCCTTTAGCAGATGACCGTGTCCCATAGGAGTGAATACTGCTCTGCTTTGAAAAGTAGTTAGTGAATGCTGCAGGGAGTTTATTGTTATGGTGTTGATGCATTAACTTCAACACTTCAATTCTATGTATATCTACAAGTTTAATAATTCTTAGTTTATTATAAATAGGACTTAGTTGTGTGCAATAAGCAACATCAGAAATAGCGCGAATGGCCCGATTCCGACACATCCATAATATTTTGAAAACCCTTCAATACTGCTTAACGAATGTAAAATAATATAGCAAGATCCACATGGCTGAAACAATCACACAAATTTGCCAATTCCAATCAGTGCAAGAATTATATCACCACACAATAATTGTATATATCATAACAAAGCTTGTCCCCTAGAAACAATTTAGGAATGGAAGAATTTAGGTAAAATATACTAACTATAAATTAGCTACATTTTACAGCAAAGCAGAGTTTATGAATGTAAGGATTTTATAATAGAACACATACTTGGTTAATCATTAAATGATGAGTATTTTGAACCTATACATTATCTTAGAATACAGCAACCTATATACCAGGGGTCAGGAACCCATGGCTAACGAGCCATATATGGCTCTTTTGGTGACGGCATATGGCTCCCAGAAAAATCTATCATTCTAAGATTAAGCTTACTATTGTTACTAGACTTCAAACTATTTTATGGCCAAATTTGGCAAAAAATTCCCTATACGTTTGACAACGCGGGCCCAGCGCATGTCTATGTTATGTAAGAGAATTACCAGACAAGCATTGTGACAAAACATGGGGATTCTGGAACATATATTGTCACATCACAAAGCGATAGAGTTTTAAAATACTACGGAGATGCCTAAACGAAAAAGGGTGATGAGTATCGTAGATTCCAACTTGGGCTGCATGTGAGCAACCGTTCAAGGCCCGCAGCGACAACATGCAGCTTCAGAAGTCACATTAAATGTATATTGACATGGAATGTGTTGACTTTTGAGTAAACCTTTCAGGCCTGATTAAGTGAAGAAATGGCTCGCACAAAAATGCAATTGAAAATATGTATATTTCGTGGCTGTCTTGACCAAAAAGGTCCCCGACCCCTGCTATATACTAAAGCATTCTGAAACTATTGAACATGACTGTTTCACAAAGGAAACACATGCACGTTGCAGAACTAGCAAACTGGAATCACCTGGTGCTTACTTGTCAAAAGCCTTGTTGCCACAGCCCATTGGGGAATTTTGTATAGCATTGAAATACCTGCTGCCTATTCCATTCAGTGAATGTATACCTTAAATTAATGGACTATTGTAGCATTCTGTAATGGATCTTAAATCTTTAAATCCATTCTATATGGGAAAATAAAAATAGCAAAAACATAGTACTCATTCAAATAAAAGTTAATTTTTTGTAAATTATAACAGCAAACATAAAAATGTCCTCCTAAAAAATTTAAAAAAAAATGACCGAAACCACTACACATAATGAAATGCCACTGTCAAAGATATCATAATCTAATAAATAAAAATAAAACCCAAAACTAAATATATAGACAGAAGTTCAAATGCTTACAACTCTTACTCTACTAGCATGACACAAGTAGGCTTGAAGCACGGCGTATAGATATGGGTCCCCTTACTTTATTTATTTGCAATTTATTGCAAATTGATTGCTGCATAATATACTTTAAATTTTTTACAAATCTTACTTTATTTGAGACAAGTAAGCCACAAAGTATGGAACCTTGCCGTGAGATTTTGTTAAAAAAAAAATATTAAAATCATAAAGACTTCATTATAATACAAGTGCTTGTACAATAGTACAAGTACATAAACATTTGAACTAAAAATACAAACTTTAAATATAATGACACCACAATAGATTATACTCATACTTTTTATGGGGTAATCCAGATGTTTTTGTAATCCCCGTACTTTTGATTAGTATGTGGAAAAAGTTGGACATGCAATGCCCGTATCTAGTCAGTGAGCCCAGTCATATCGTCTCATATTTTGTAGGAACATACGAATGCTGAGCACTTCAAAGTTAGAAGCTGTTAGTCTTCTCACCATTTTTAGCCAAAGAAAAAATGAAAGTATATGAATACTGTAGTTTTATTAAAAGGGGGTAATTGAACTTTTGGGAATCTGATTCACAGGTAACAATATAAAAATTTTTGGATTGAATGATATTGATCGTAACTAGAAATTTGATTTTTTTTTAAATTGAAAATGCCATAAATTTTGCCAAAATTTTAAACAGTTCATTAAGGGTTTGTATTTTATAATAAGTTTCTTTCTGTACTTTGTCCCTGATATAACATAACTGGTTGCCATAATCAGCAATGCAAACAAACCACTCTTTGTATAAGGCCACTTAGTATAAATTCTTGTTTGCTATTTTCTCGTGATACGCATCACTGTTTGTTTTGTATTTTGTAATTGACTTTACTTTTAACAAAATGTAGTTTTTGTTAGATGCAAAGTTAGGTTATGAAATGGATGAATTCCGATCTAAACTTTAATTTTCAGGAAAATATCCAAAAGTTGTATTTATGTATGTGATAAAATTATTTTTGATTTATCATGATTTGTAATAATTAGTTCATTAATATTTATTAATAATCCTAAATGATTTTAGTAATATCACAAGACTAGGAGAAAAAACAATATATATATATGTCACATTCTCATTCTAATTATAAACGTTTAAGTGGCAGAATTTAATTTCGCAGAAAGATCTCGATTTTTCTTGTAGTTTTCCCCTTGCAATAAAAAGTGAATGAGCCACAAGAATTTTTGGGCAACAAAAATGGGCCATATTTAAAAAAAAAAGGTTGAGAACCACTGAGCTAGAATGAATTTGGATAGGGTTGGCATCACCTGAATTCAAAATTAACCTAGGAGAGTAACCTATTTTCAATCTTTATAAATAATCCATACGACGTCAAATTAATAAAATATATCCTATATTCATTGACAACATCTTTAAAAAGGACATTCAAAACTATATTATACTCAACAAAAAATTAGTTTGCAAATCACAGAGCAATAAAGGTTTCACTTCAATTCTATATCATGATATAATTTTATAATAAAGTACGCAGACATGGCCAATTTTATAGGAGATTCATGTAATAAATTTATATGATCTTTTGTAATTTGGTGACTACCTAAACATACTCTGCCACACCAGCCTACTTCAGTAAGGGATTACTTGAACAGAGCTGTATATTTGCTGAAGGATAATTGCAGTGCTAAAATGAATACAAAAACTTCAAGAGTCTAACCAATGTATCTAAAACTGTCTAGATGTTTGTGAGATTTGTGGTTAGTCTAGTGTAGTGGTTCCCAAACTGGGATACACTTCTATTTCAATGTAGGCAACTTATTAAGGGCCCCTAGAACAAAACTGTATATTTTGTAAAACAAAAATTGCAGTGCTCAAAATTAATCTAGAAATTCAACGAATTATTTGTGTATATAAACTGTCCAAAGCAAGGATTGAATGATGAAGCTGTTGTTATTAAACATATATAATGCTCATAAACATACCAGCACATTTGTGCTCAGAAGAATGAGGCTGTCAACATCACAAAACATGCCACCCAAAATATTTCTTATTAGCATTCTGAAACATATTGGGTATGTCTCAACGAATGCTGCTTAACACAATAGAATTCTAAAACCTATTTCTCTATAAACCAGAATGCTAATAAAGTTTTTTTCACAAATACACTGACTAATTGAATTTACTTAAAAGTACAAATATAAGGGAAACTATAACTGTAATTGATTATTGCCATATTCATTACCACAACATTATCTAAATGAATATTTGAAGCTATATTATCAACAAAAAGAGCAATAAAAGGCTTTATTAACATCCATTAAAATCCTATATCATGGTAATGAAGTCTGCAGACAGATTCGTGGGCTAGGCGGCGTGGCGCATCATGCTAAGCGTTAAGAATGTGCTCGCCACCGCACCTCTGATTACCCTGCATGGGGTTGCAGAATAATTATGTGCGAGAGGATTGCTGATCTCATCGCTGCCGCAGAGTGTTTCGTTCAACCGCTAGTGAGTTACGTCTTCCTCAACCTCAACCATCAAGTGCATCTGAAATGAACAACTGACTAAGTACTAATCCCATACTTGACATGGACTGACAATTGGACGAGAGGCCAGGGTGCTGCATATGATTAGACTGTATTATCGGCTTTCTCTCTCCTAGAAAATTTTTGTAAGTCCTATTCTATCCCATCTATTAAAGTCAAATGATATTTCATTAAATATAATTTGCAGACTACCAAAAACTACTCTACCACACTAGCCTACTTACTTATACAGCATCTCAGTAAGTAGAATTTCAGTAATAAATCACTTGAACAGAACAGTATATTATGTGATACAAAATTGCAGTGCTCAAAATGAATCATGAAACTTCAACTGGCTAAGTACAGTAAATAAAACTGCCCAAAGAAAAATTTAATATGTGATGTATTATCAAATAAGTATAAAATACACACAAACAAAATCTGTATTGGAGTAATTGTGCTTAGATGAATGGGACAGCAATTGTTTGTTTCAATTAATGCTAACCAAAGTGGTCATCTACATCAAAATCAACATCAAGATTCTAAAACCTTCGTAAACTTATGATGATTCACTGATATACTGAATAATTAGAACCCTGTGGATAAATTATTACTGGTATTAATACAAGAAAAATTCAACCAAAAATTCTTTAATTTATTATATCACAGCGGATGACTTTTAGGTAATAGAGGACAGCACAAGAAAAAGGCTATCATAACCATTATAAACCTTTGATTTAGGGATAATAAATTGTTTTTAACAATATGGTGATCAATTATGATCCTCTGGAAATAGAGTGTTCACAAAGTCTTAAAAGTTTCTAAAATTGCAATGCAATTTATCAAAATCATATATTGTTTCGGCCTTCAAAGCTGTATAAAAATAAGTAAAGATACTTAAATAATTACTGATTAAAAAACAACAAACCTGGTTAAGATATAACAAAAATGAAATTGTAAAAAGAAAGACCTGAATGATAAATGGAATTGAGGCACTATCGTCCATATACACATATAAAGCAGCAAGTTTATGACTAGAAGTATCAGTAAATTTTAGAATGCATGATAGCAACCATTGATAAAATGAACAGATAAAAAACATGAAGAAGTAATTATAAAATTACTACTGCTACCTGGAAACATTTACAATTACTTAAATACAAAGCAGACACATGAATAATGAGGACAAAATAGAATTTGAGATCGTATTGAGTCAATTAGAAGTGGTGGATGAAGGAAAAAAAATAAAATATCATAAGGGTTCGTATGAAAAGATAAAATTGATAAGTTATGCCTTAGGATAGGATAGGATTTACATATTTATCCCGGGGGAGAGGAAAGCCGATAAGACGGCTTATCCATATGGCGAACCACGGTCTCTCGTCCGGTTACCATTCCAAGTCGGGTATGGGATTAGTCATATTGTTATGCAACCACAGTGGGCTGCATACTTTTACAAGCCCCGTGCTTATTCTAGGACAAAAACTCAGTTCTGTATGATTTGCTACATCAAGAATAAATATATCAATTAGTGGCAGATAATTATTTTACCTGGACCAGAACCAAATAGCAAACCATTGTCATTGCCTGGCAGATCAAATAATAATACCTGAACTCGGAAGACTTCTATAATGATAAAAAATCCTAAAATTTAGATGTGGTACTGGGACTTGTAAGACAATTATTATGACCAAGATTTTGGGTCGTTGTTGATGATGGGACTTGTAGAACAATTATTATGATCAGGATGTTGAGTCAAATACATTAATATTGTGTGTCAGAGATCTTTGTGATAATCCTGATAAGTCTTGTGGCCAGTATAATCAACTCCCAAAGTAGCAAACTAGAATATCTGATGTACTAACATAACACCTAACAATGCCATATCTATCAAAACAGATCAAGACATTTGCCGGTTATGAACTGAGCACAAAATATAAAAAAGGCTAAAATCTGGAACCTTTCTTAAGCAACAAATCAAAACTTACTTTATCAGCAAAAAGGAAAATACACCAATGTTGAAATTCTAAGCTGATAATGTAGATTTTGGTCGCAAACAGAAGATTGAAAATTAAATTGTTAGTTAAATGTAATAGATCTTAGCTGCTTATCAATGGACAGAAACCTAATATTGTTTGATTTGCTACAGCAGGATGAAATTGGCTAATTATAGGCCACAGTGAAAACTCTTATCTGTCTAGTCTAGAGATCGAACAATGACCAACTCCTCTCAGAATGTAACTTAACAAATTGATGCCCTGTTACCCTGGAAGTTACTTTCGGTCATTATAAACCAATGAGTCACTTACACTACAGTAACTCATATCTTTTATTTTTAAATAAACAAAATATGACTATTTATCTGCAACCAGTTGACATACTGACATCTTAGACAATGACATTTTTTTTCTATTTTCAAAAAATAAATACAAAAGTTCTGTTCTATTGTTGTAACACTTCATGGAACTTAGTTGACATTAGTTGAGCTTTTATATACTTCCTTATTGTTTTCATAGGTTTTTCATCTTAAATTGTCTTGTATAAGGAAATTAAAATGAATTTTATTTATTGTTCAATCTTTTTAACTGGTCCTATTTACTACCTTCATGCCCAAAATGCTTACTTCTTAAATACATTTCTAAAATAAAGAATGCAATTGTTTCAGTCAGTTACTACTAACTAGATGATTTAAGATGACTTGCTGGTAACATTTAGCTTTTAATTTCGTTTGCACTCACTGAATTTAGTGGTTAAACTGGATAGTTAATGATAGGTAATTTGACCATGGTCTCAATACTTGGTACCCGTCGCCCACTTACGGTCGTCAGATTATATCATATAAACCATAATATAAAAATTATAAAACTCGTGTCAGGCGAATAATATATATTCATATAAGAACAATATCAGATAAGATAAATCAAGATCAAACATTTGATAAGATATACATGAGCAAATATATTTTAATGATGTTTATTCACGTTTTTCGTTCTGAACAATACCATATACAAGAAGTCACTGATTTTGGAAGGACCGACCGGAATCTTTTCGATTTGGTATAGTCTACCCAATTTATATCAGCCCGGGTGAGGACGTGGGCACGAAATTCAGAACACGTAGTTCATCGATCGGCGGAAGCGTTCATTTTAAAACAGTTCGTCAGTGGCCGATTGTAGGTCCTTGTTTTGTTCAGTGCGGTCAGATTTCCTGCTCCAACTTCCCCCTCTGCAGAAATAACAAAGGAGACATATTTTCAATCTATTTTTATTTATTCTTTGCTCTGAATGTTTTGGTTTTAATGGGTGTTCGGGGTTTGAAATATGTTCTGAATAGAAATCTTCAATCGACTATATATCGGATTGGTGGCGCTGTTGTGCGCGGGGGAAGTCCCCATTCAAATATAACATATCAAGAAGGCCTCGAATTCTAGGCCTCCGGTCTGTTGTGGTAAATTATGGAGTTGCGCAAGTGGTAAGTAAATCGACATGAACACAAGCAGTTCGACATTTAGAAAACTTTTAATAGCAATCACGGAAGAGAATAATAATGTAATATTACCCTACCTGATGAATATCTTCATGTTTTTCGATTTTGTCAATGTGGAAGAAATATTTGAGGCTAATTATTTTGAAACGAAATTCTTCATGCCTGAGAGCCCCTCAAACAATGTGACCCGAATTCACGACTGGTTTGACCCAAACACTGATTTGACTTTGTTCTTACTTCTGTGAAAGCATGGCATAAAGTTTTGTGTTCAAATTTGCAAAATTTTACCAACGATCATGTAAAATTGACCAGTCACCACTGTTTTTGTCAAAGGCTCCCATGAAACAACATCGCATAAATTTACATGGAATAATGCGGAATTCGGCTTGCTATCGTACAGTTTTAAAGTATTTTTGCATGAATTTGCTTTGATATTGCTTGAAATTGTTCTGCTTGCTAACTTTTTTATAAAAGAATTGCCAACAACTTTGAATTTGAAAATTATGCCAGACTTATGTTACAATTTTTCAATTCAAGCCCAAATTTGAAGTGTTTATCACCACAAACCGAAATATACAGGGTGGCCCAAAAGTAGGTATACAGTTATTAAAATTATTAAACAGTAAAATAGTTTAATAACTGTATATCTACTTTTGGGCCACCCTGTAGATTTGCTTGTGTTATTTCGAATGAACCCAAAAATGAAGATGTGAGCTAATTATACTTTATTAGGAGAATATATAAAAATGGAGAGTACTGACAGTTAACAGCCAAAATATCTGTAATTTGTAACTGTAAACATTTTGAAAATGGTTCAACCACTTTGCAGTTCACAGCCCTGATGTTCAGACATATAGCTGGCTATTTTCTTACCCAATTTGTTATTAATAGGGAGATAGGCACTCCTTGTCATAACTCATAATTATAATTTATATTAATTAAAAATAACATGCTAATCCTTTGTTGATTTCTTCAGCGTCATTAAATAACCCACCACAATCATGACTAAAAACTTCACCTTCTCGCCCTATATATAAACGAAATAGAACAAAAAATGTGGTAAAATTTTCACATTATGGAAACTGAAAGAATTTTTAGCATATAATCATACAATTGTTTTACATGTTCACAACCATTTATTACCGTAATTGAAAAAGGCTTGAAATATATTTATTTAAAAAATAGACTCAATAGAGTAATGCTCAAATATGGACACAAAGTTTGCACATCGGTGGTGAAGGCCAATGCTGAACATTGAGTTTCCAGAAAAGATCTGCAAACAAACATGCCAGAATAAACTGCTTCCATATGCTATAAAATAGTGTACTCAATAAAACAGAAAAACTATGAGTAAAGTACTGATCTCGAAAGACTCTATATTTGGTTGAAGTGATGGCTCTCTCGCTACTTCTTCTATCTTAAATTTTAAAGGCATCACTCAAAAATCAGGACAAAATTGTTTAATCTTCATTTTGCTGGCCAGTACATTTTGCAATGTGACTATTCACTAATGAGAGACAATTGAAATCACTCAAATTGATTGATTGATTATAATAAAAACAATGGCCAAAAAAACTGAGTACACCATGACATTTATGTAAAGTTGTTCTGATACAATTTATATAAAAGGTGATAGAAAATACAGATGACAAATTGACTTCATGGGTAGAGCATTGAGCTTACTATATTGAATAAGCGGGTAATAAATCTTGCAATCAAGCTCCAAGCCCAATACTTAACAATAATAAATGGGGTAGGAAATGCTGATCCGGAATGATTCTTGTAATTGCAAAAATACCACAATTTTTATATCAATGGGCGTTCGTACAGAACCAACTGGGTACAGATCTAAAATTAATCAGGCCTTGCAGTTTCAGTTCAATAATCCTAAAGTTCATTCTACAGATTAAAAATGACATCCCAATGAGCGAAATCGACACCCCAATTTGCCAAAATGGCCGACCAGACATCAGCAGATAGTTATTTGATTACAAATTTGATAAATTTCTCTGTTCTTGAATGAAAAACACCTAACGTAATTGCATATTTTGCTCTCACTTTTAAATTCTCGCATCACTTGCATAAAATGAAAATCAAATTGGATAGGTAAAAGTTACAGTATTGAATAAGTTGCAACTAATATAAAAGAAATATATAAAAACGAATAAATATAGCATTGGAAACTTTATGTAATATACAGTGGTCACTTTTAATCAAATAACAAATGTAAAATTGAAATAGAAAGAAAATCAAAATATATAGAATTCTTTGTATATACTGACTGACCAGTTATTGCCTATAATCAAATAACATTCCAAGCTCCAATTCTGATTTCAAATATTTCATTTATCAAGTTGAAAAAAATTTATTAAATTGTTCTCAACAAAACAAACATTTGATATGAACTGCCACAAACATTCTGATTGGCAAATTTTACATTTCTGAACTGATACAAAAATACAAATTAATTTTATTGGATGACATAAGCTTGCTGGTTTGGCGCATTGTGATAAACAGTAGTAATACGCTTTCCATAGAACCTCTGATTATCATGCCGGGGTTCTCAGGTTTGAATCATAACTATGTACAAGAAGATTGCTTGGACTCTATGGTACCACAAGGTGGTTTATTTAACCAGTGGTCGGTTGAGACTTTTTCTACCATCAAGTCCATGCATCTGAAATAAATATTAACTACACTGGTAACCAAACTATACGCCGTGGTACGCCTCATGTGATTTGGCCACAATATCAGTTACCCCCAAGTGTGGGCCAGTCAATACAAAATCTTAAATCTGGGTTTTAAATCGAATTTAAATTGTTTCACCCAAAGTATGTTTATGATTTAGAACCTTATAGATCTTTATGATATGTCTATAGGAATAGTTATACCCAAAATTATATCTTCAGTGAATTGAAGTTTCGTATACTTCGAAGTGAAATATAACAACACAGTTAAGTGCCATCCAGTGACAAAATTTAAATTCTCATTTGTATACATGCATTATTTCATAACATGCTGACTCGAAAGCAACACAACAATTAAACTTGTAACTGAATTTGTTCAGACCAATGGTTCTCAAACTATGGTCCGTGGTTGCTTAGGGGTCCACGAAGCGATTTTAGGGGGACCGAGAAACAACTCGTCACAGCATCACTTTGATTTGCAAAATCAAAATTTAGATACAGCGATTCATCCGTGAAATTTGGTTTTGCTGTGATAAGTTCTGGAGGAAATAAAAAACACAGTAGCACCGTCCTATCCAGATGTCGAACTGGAAATAAATTAGACTTTGTGACACCAAGCTTTTTCAACTCCTTCTTAAAAATTTATTATTGGCACAGTAGACCAATTGTCGTCTGAACTCGATGAAGAATCCTAAAAAAGTGAAAGATTATTACTCGAGAGCTAATTGGATCTTAACTATGAAGGGCTTAAAAAAATATCAAATTTTAATGACACAAGTCACACTGCATGCCGCTCAAGTGTTATTTCTGCTTACCAAAGCACAATCGAACAATATCATATATTTACTAACTATTTTAAACCTCATTTAACCAAATTCAAGCATTTTTCCAGTATCAGTACATTATTTATTTCAGACAAGAAAACATGCAAGCAATGAAACCCTTTCTGTACCCGATGCCAATGCAAGTTTACTAATCAAATTGGATCATGTGTGAGATTATTTGCTAAGTCGATTTAGGCTATTTATATATTATTCGTACTGTTGAAAGTGGTCATAGCAATATTTAATCAGAGTTTCGAATGAATGAATTCTCTCACCCCAAATAGCACATTCTCGAATTCAAAACCTTTCGCCTCCAATGCTTCTTTCAGGTTTGTTGGATGGTTTGAATCTGGGTATCCATTGCTGAAATAAAAACAAAATTTTATAAACTCTGTTGAACATATTTCTAGAAAAATAACTTTTCTCTGTATAAAAATGATGGATACTGACGGGAGTAGAGTGGATCCAATTGGTTTGATAAGTCTATCCATTGTTGTTTAGACAGTAACTTTTACAGTACAGTACCTTTTATCCCAGACTACCAATTCTTTTTGAAATTTTGGCAGTTGAAGTTAAGTTTTTACTAGGGATGGGCAATATAGAATATTTTACTATTCTAGAATACTTGAATCGAATCCAGAATACTGAATCATATTCTATTTTCATTGTTATTCAAATGTGGAAATTCTGTCACATCGATGGATTACAATTTTAAAAATGCAAATTGTGAATGTATTACTACCTTTGTATTTAATTGGAAAAATATCCTTAGCATTGAATTTTATTTGTTACCAAACGGGACAATGAAATATGGAAATTTTACCAAATTACTATTTGCCTTGAATTGTTCAAAATTTATGTGATCCCTAAATATTTATTATACCTTGAAAAATAAATTACGCTTTATACACTTCAATATTAAATTGTGAAAAAAAATAAAATAGGTATGAAAAAACATTGAATTATTATTAATGTGAGAGTGCGAACGTACTAAAACTCAGGCCAGATAGGAGCCAATGCAATTTATTCGGTCACAACGAGTGAGTGCCTTACGTGGTAATATTCATGTTTATTAAAGTGAAATAAATTTATAAAATGAGTTATAATCAAGTATGTCGGCGATTTTATTTTCTGCAGGCAAGACTCATAAAAAACATACGTTGATACATTCATTTCTACCGCAAAATGTCAATTTTCTGCTACTATCGTTATATATCTTCCCAGACTTGACAAGACCTTTTACATAATGCGTCAGCATACGAAAACTGTCATTGCCACGAAGTGACAACTTTTTTAGTTTATCGCTGACAAAATTACCGCCTGACACTCGTCCAAACGTGTGCTGAGCTTGGATGGTTGTAACGAATTCATCGAAGACTTGAATCACACTGATTAATAAATTAGAAATCCGAAAAGAAGGCTGTATTTTCAATTTTTTCGATTACATGATATTGCACCGCAGCTCAATAAATTTTTTGTAGTATAACATTAGCCAATGCTTTTAGTATACATCGAAATTGGCATCATGTTTCTTATATTTTTGACTACAATAAAAAATTATTTTTTTGGCAAATTAACTGAATGTTCTGTTTTTAGAAGAACCTTTTGTCTTTAGTACAGTTGAAAAAAATACAACATTCTAGAACAGTGGTTCTCGAACTTTTTTAGTCCCAGAACCAAATTTAAAACCTTTAAATTGTGAAGAGCCTCACACAAACAACGCAAGTTCAAATAGCAACAAAACCTAAGCATGTATTTAAAATATCAAGTCATCGTAACAACAACACACGTATTACAACACACATTTTACTATTTATCCGGTACCACGTGACCTGCGCCGCTTTGCTTGGAGACCGAACTCGCTCGTCTAACTATTAGACTGCAGCATTTTAGTTTCAAGTCAATTAATAGTTTTCAATGAAAAATATTCTTTGAAAGTAATTGATTTTTTTTAAAGCATTAACATGCGGCTCTCAACAAGCCTTCCTGTGGCTCTCCGTTTGAGATTCACTGTTCTAGAATCATAATTCATAAGATTTTGAATCTATTTCATAAAAACACCAGAGTTGTGGGCATAATGATTGACTGGTTAGTTTTAATTTTTTTCCATATCCATAATTCATAAGCACAATTTGGCTTTTATGATAATGATGTAGCTATAAAATCATGATTTCGTAAAAACTGAATTGTGTGTGATACGCAATGAAACTGAAATTTAAAATTTATTCTGTTCTATTCAGGTTTCCAGCATTTTATAAAGTATGAATCACACAAAGTTCTTACTTCTCAGGTCCTCCAGTTATATTAGTCTTATGAAGAAACTCATCGTTCCAAAGAATTTTTCCTCTTCTGTCACCAACTTCCTGAATCTTGAAAATCAATCCTGCATTGAATGCTTGTTTGAGTAATTCGCCACATATCCACCCATCATGAGTATCTGGCAAATATTCAGTGAATCCTTTTGCTTCATATGAAACCCCCTGAAAAAACAATCATAACTAGTTATCTCTCATACCCGAGGATTGGATTAAACTGATATAAATAAGAGAATAACTACGAAGAATTACCAGTCAAGGAAAATCGTTTTCAAACTACTTGGCCTTTTTTTCCCAATATTATTATTCTGACCTGACAAAATTTTAGAATTCAAAGGTGTTGCAGAAAAGAATGGGTCCAAACTTACAAAATGGCTCTACACAAATAAAATTTATTCTTTAATATCATGTTGATTCGAAACATTCTGGATATCATATACCGTAAGTAAAGTAGTACATATTCGGAATTGTTATAAAGGAATAAACCTATTGATTTACTGCTACGGATGTTACAATTTTAGTGCGCAAGTAGCTACTTTATTTGACCTATTTCTCAATATCGATTTTTCGAAAGCTTTAAATTTTTACATTGCTAAATTATATAGCAAACCCAGTTTCAATTAATTATTACTCAAGTTTCAACATAATAAAAGGACAATCTATATATAATAAATTACTGTTTAAGATGGAAAAGCATGACGATTAGATCGTTGTGATAAAGGTTAAGGTCCTAACCCTGTGTGCGAAAAAACGGCTGGATTCCCCGCCATTGCGGGGTTTCAAATAACCGCTTGTTAGTTATGACTTCATATACCATCAACTTTATGATTCATCAACTTTTTACGTTTCTTAACAAATAACAGGCTAATCATAACCATTGCTAGACCAAACATAAACTCGAAACCAGCAGAGGCCACAGTTTGCCGATGATTAGTCCACCATATGGGCTTTTTTCCCAACATGAATATATGAATGTCCCACTCAAGTTCTATGAAAAACAATAACCCATGTGCGTGAATGAAACATCTATCAATACTCTTTACAAAAAAATGGCAGTACTGCTTATAAGGGTGTCTTCGCAAGTATTTGGGTCATTTTCGGGAATTTATGAAATCAAAGGAGTTTTTCATCAAAACTCTGTTCAAGTCATGTAAATTGTAATATAGCGGTATGTTTTTTTGGTTCATAACAATTGATCACAAATATATATTTGCAAACAACTCAATATATTAATATCATAAACATGAACCTTCCTGAATTTGTCCTTGATACCAGTAAATACATAATTATTATTCGGCCAACTGAATTTATTTCAAAACTCACCATCAGACGTCCAATAGAAAATGAGTAGGTGATGACAAGAGTCGCCCATCTTTCGTATCCTGGCAGTGAATCAGGCAACCGATCCACTGTCATCTTCCCACCAGATGGTTGTTGGTTGATGATTCTTGGACCAGAGGTAGTTTGACTGGAAGACTGAGATTCTGCAACTGGATAAAAATAAAATCAAAACTTGTAGCAAAAATAATGTTTGATCTTATTTCAGCAAAAAATGCTTGTGATTGAGAGGTTTAATGATGTGTAAAATATACCATGATATGTAATGAAAATTATGGTACCTAGATGTGATTAAGCTATTGTGTGGTTATTTGAGTTTTGGGCAATGCCATGGTCTAGTGCAGGGTTTCCCAAACCAGGGGTCGCGACCCCACAGAGTGATAAGTAGGTAGGGTCGCAAACAGGTCATGGGGTCGGCGGGGTCGCCAAGGTATGGTAGAGGATGTACAGAACATCTAAGATTTTACAAACCATGTTAAATTTAGCAGTTTGTACCGTGGCTTACAGTAAAACAGGCCCATAGGCATCGCTCTATGCTCATGCTAATAAAAATGTAGGTGCTTATTGTGACATCACTGTTTGGTTTTAGATTATTTTACTTAATACCACCACATGACGTGGCCCCATTCCGGCGCCATTTTGCACTCGTGGACCCCCTGTTCGCCATCCAAAAAAACTAAACGTGTTGGATTGTATTGTATTTTTACGATCTTTTATGGAATGCAAAAGCAAACCACAGACAAGAAAGTAAATGCTTTTTAGTATACAATCAATGGGAAGTCTTTTAAATACCTAGCCAAACAAATATCACTATTAACATTGAACTCGGCAAATTGAACTAGAAGTGAATGAGCTTTCTCACTAATTAGTGGGTAAGAATCTGATATGCTACTTCATAGCTGCTTTCAAGAGCGGGCTTTTCCTCTGATAAAACCGGACTTGGACAATGTCTTGTCAATTTAACTCGCTTGACATCCAAGAAACCAATATCAATCTCTTACGCATGTGGATGATTTTTGTCATGGTGGTTTTGGAGTTAGATGGAAGTAATCGTTCATTGTTAATTACGGTTCCATTACATGTGAATCCACGTACATTTGAACCCGTAAACATTTCCATCTGCATGCTATTGCATCTACAGATATTTGAACCCATACTAACCCTAACCCATGAATTTTAGCATTCGCATGTAGACTGAACCCGCGGTTATACGGGTGCAAATATATGGGTTCAAATGTGCTGTCACCCTAATTACACACGAGCAATGCAAGCATTGCGCACATTTTCTCACATCTCGATTTACTTTGGTCAAGCCAAATTCAACGTAACTGTCGTGCCATTTTCGTATTTTGGGCACGGGAAATTTACAAATGGGTTTTGCGTCTATAATTTGATAGCGACAGTTATCTCACTGTCTAGTGAAACTGCCCGTTTACAGGTTAGACGGCCTACCGGCAAACTATTTTGATTGGTAGATTCCGAGTTCCATTATGATCAAACAATTCACACACAAGAAAGTGAATACACCCTGCGATCGCAAATACCGCATGAACAGAGAATTTTATTTTAAAAGGGAAGTATGCAAACGAAGTCGTTTTGTGGTCAATTTTTAGCCTTGTGTCGTGGCCCCCCTTGAGATGATTCGTGACCCCCTTGGGGGCCTACAACCCCCGGTTGAGAACCACTGCTCTAACGTTTCATGAAAAATATATATATATTGAAATGGGGTTGCACTGGACACATAAAAGTTGTCTTTGGGGTCGTCCTGAAAAAAGCTTCGGAATCCCTGGTCTAGTGGTTAACGCCCTAGACTTACCTGCAAGCTTTACAGATTACACATCTCAGGTTCAAACCCTGTTTCCCCCTCATGTCAAAGTGTGTAATAAATTGGATAGGCAATGCCTCACAGGGAAAAACTTTTTTTTTTTTGAATAAAGTGCCTTTTAACATATCAATGGCTATCCTTTCATGTAAAGAAATGTATCAAAAAAATTAGACAAAATATAATAAAAGGAGTATTTGGCTGGTTAATATACCTATAATATTGAAAGACTTTTTGTGGAGTGCATTAATAAATAGTGCAACTGCACTTGATTTAGAGCAATGATGGGTAAATTACGGCCCGTAGGCCGGATCCGGCCGGCAGGAGTGTTTCCTCTGGCACAAATCAGCACAGCAGCTTCTACGTGGGCGTATCCAGGACTTTTAAAAGGGGGGGTTCCAAAAAATCGGGGATCAAAAATTCCCACGCAACGACTCTAAAACAAGTGCTGCGATTGCGACACTCTTTAAAACAGACTTTGTGGATTATGATTTTTCTGTTGCGCAAAATATTCAATCTGTGGCTGATACAGGCATTTAAAATGTCTTGCCATATTATTTTGATTATGTTCATTGTGTCGACTTAGGTAAAATATACATGAAATACGCGATAAACTATTGACCGGATTATAAATAAATTGGATTCGGATTTTTGCGACCTTGGGATTTGTCAACTTTGAGCTATTCATTTGGCACTTATGATTATTTTTAGAATATCGTCCATTGGAAAAATCCCAGTGACTGCGTTAAAATCCCGAAGAGTACAATGCGCAATTCAATCCATAGCTGATATGGGCAAATTTAAAATGTGTTTCTTTTTTTTTTAATTGACTTCAATGTAACCTGCTGTTCCATTGATTGAGAATGAAAGCATTACTGCTCCAAAATGCCAATGTCGTAAAATTTTTTAGCAATGTGTCCGATTATATCTTGTTTTAATTCATACTCCCAGATAAAACGTAAAATTTTCAAAGGCAACCCAATATAACGTGTGCCGTAAATTTTGCGATTTACACAGTCTTAACAGCATTTTTAGTCTGTTGCGTGCCTCCTAAAACAAAACCTATGGTGTTTCCCTGTTTTATTTTTTGATATTTTACATTGTCACTTGTGGTTGCGGATTCACTTTTTTATTATCGAAATGCAATAAACTGTTTTTATTTATAGTTTTATATTGAGCCTTCGGCCCAGTAAGCAAGTCTATTATCTAGAACTGGCCCACTCCGGCCCAGGAAAGTAATTGCCCAACCCGATTTAGAGCTTTGATTTTTAACTTGAAGACTGAGATTCTGCACTTGGATTGATAAAATCAAAACGTATAGCAGAAATACTGTTTGGTATTCATAAAGTCACAGGAAATGCCTGTAATATAGAAGTTTAAAAGCCAAGGTATGATAATACACAAATTCATATTCAGATTTACATTTACTGTGTTTAGTTGTATTTTCACTCTTTTGTGTTTTAGATATGATCCTCAAAGGTATGCTGTAATAAAATAAATGGATTTAGATTTGACCAATTTGAAAATAATTATTAACAGGAGAAATTTCTCAACAAAATTTACCTTGACACTTGACTTCAGCAGTCTTTTGAGAAATGGACTTGTTTGCACTAGTGGAAACAGCAAGCTGGTTTGTTGCAGAGATATTGGAAGGCTGAGCAAAATCTAAAAAAAGAGTGAAAATTATTGATATTGACTAACTTTTTCAAAACACTCATGACAGTAAATGTTCAACTAAAGACCCCAAGCTGGGAATTGGGATACTAGACAAACCGCAGTTTCATGGTTTTGATGGAAAATTAGTAACGAGAAAAATATGGCTAGTATGGTATGGTAGAATAAGATTTATATATTCAACATGCGGGAGAGGAAAGTGAATGAGACGACCTAATCATATGACAAACCATGACCGCTCGTCCGGTTAACAGTCCATGTTGGGTATGGAATTAGTTTTCAGCCAGCTATTCATTTTCAGATGCATGGACTTGATGGTGTACCCAAACAGCGGTTACGAGAACCACCCTACAAGGAGTCCAGCAATCTTATTGCACATAATTAACTCGCAAGGAATTCGATCCTGCGAACCCATGCATGATAATCAGAGATGTGAAGGTGAGCGTATTCCTAATGCTTAGCCACACCACCAAGCCAATTAGCAGTCTCTTCTGCATAAGCCGGCAATTACCAATAACAATTTAGAAATCTAAAAAACCTTTCTTTCCAGTTTTGAGCTTTTCAATCTCAATTTTCATTTTCCTCTTTTCTTCTTGCACCCGCTTCATTTCCTTTTCGTGCTCTCTCCGCATTCTCTCCGCATCCCTCTTTTCTTGTTCATTTTTTAATTCCATTTGCTTCATTCTTTCTTCAAACTCTTCTTTGACTTTTACAACTTCCTTCTCTGGAGCGCTTCGTACTACAGAACCTAAAAGTATTGGTTTCATTTAGACAGAATAATAAAAACCACAGAGCAAAATTGATTGAATAAACAAAGCAAAAATGTTCCTGAATGTTATATAAAGCAAACATCTTGGGTATTATCACAATATGTCAGGTATGATTTAAGCTAGGCTTTGGGGAAAATATGAAACCTAGACTTTATTAAATGATAATTTCATAAAAAAGTCTTGCAATAAACTTTGTTTCTGACTGAGTTCAAAATTTTCTA
The DNA here is from genome assembly GCF_013122585.1 of Styela clava. Classification (NCBI taxonomy): domain Eukaryota; kingdom Metazoa; phylum Chordata; class Ascidiacea; order Stolidobranchia; family Styelidae; genus Styela; species Styela clava. The sequence continues at coordinate 19,502,719 of NW_024102839.1, read as the reverse complement.
CTAAGGTGGAATATACCGTGTTCAATCAATTATCCGAATTTTTGATTAAAGAAATATTTCATTAAAAACTATAGAACCTTTCTACTTACTCAGTTTGGGATGAGGGCAAACAAGTTGACCATGAAAGTATTTATGTTTTCGAATTTGTTCGATATTTGGACGATCCTGTGGTCGGAATCTGAGCATCCAACCAACCAAATCCTCTAGGTCCCCTTCTAGTTTGCTCAGGTCACATCCTTGATATCGTTTGATATTGAGATTCCATGAATCTGGGTCATTACCGAATGGGTGGGAACCATCGGTCGATATGAAATGGATTACGAGTGCAGAAGAGAATATGTCCGATTGTTTAGAACAAAGGTCAGAAAGGTATATTTCCGGGGCCCTCCAACCATCAGTGCCAACACGTAAAGTGCTCATTTTGGTTACAAAATGTCCTTTTCTTAACTGTTTTCCCAAACCAAAGTCAATTATTTTGAGAATTCTCCCATTGTCCGATACCAAGATATTATCTGGTTTAAGATCGCGATGTAGAACTTCGTTAATGTGGATATGATCGACAGCTTCAACAAATTGTTCTATTTGTTTATGTTTGACTTCGTCAGTCTTAGGCTTTGGATCGTCTTTGACAAAGTCTGTCAAGGTTTTAGATTTAAAGTATTCCATTGCGATGAATAAATGTTCTTTTGGACCAAAAAAATAAGTCCCAGATTGGAGGACAGTTATCACATTTGGGTGGGAACGAAGCTTTCGGATGATTTCCACTTCTTTCCTATTTTCATCGCTGAGTTTGATAGATTTTATGGCGATTGGATCGAATCCTCGAGAACCTTTATGAGTCTGCAAGCCTCTGTAAACTTCGCCATACTTTGCTAGTTTTTCATTATAAAGCAGGTACAGGTTATGATCGAGGCAAATTGAATCTATAAAATACAGAATGGGATTTAGTATAGAATTAACATAATTATCCAGGGGGAGAAGAAAGCCAACTTAATTATATGGCGAACCACAGCGCCTCATCCGGTTACCAGTCCAGGTCGGGTATTGAATTCAGGCGCGCAGCCAGAATTTTCAAAAGGAGGGGGGTGTTTCATAATCATAAATTCCCATTGCGGTCTGTAACAGTCTTCGCATTACGCGCTCGTTAAAGGGACGTCTTTTCAGTGCATAATGATTATTCTTGTCGCGTGAAATATTCAATCTCTGACAACTACAAAATTCTAAAATGTCTTTATATATTAGTTTAATTGTGCCAACGTAACTCGCGGTTGCTTCTTCTTACGTCAAAATTAAAACATTATTCCTCTGAAATGCCACGGCGATCGGTGGACATAAAAATATGAGATAAACGGTGTATTTAATTTTAATACGTATTTTTGTAATCTTGCCAACTCGTTATCGTCGTTAGAAAAATCTCAATAACTGATATAAAATCCCTAAAAGTACAATTTTATTTCGTACAATGAAAATGCATATGAAGTAAATCGTTAAATAAAAAATACATACCATTCATCGCCGCGATTACGCCACTTGTTAAAAGAGCCGACCTTTACAACGAAAAATGATTTTTCTGTTGTGCAAAGTAATCAATTCGTGACCGATAAGGGCATATTTAAAATTTCCTGCTTTATTAATTTATTTGTCTTCAATTTAACCAGAGTTTGCGTCGACAAAACAAAACAATTCTTTACAATTCACAATTTTAAAATACCTCGGCCATTTGCCGACATAAAAATTTGTGGCAACTGCCGTCGCCTATCATATATTGTTTTGATCCGTATTTTTTCTATTTTGCAAATTTGACAAATTTGAGATGTGCTTGTAACATTGACTCCGTTCAATCACAATGCTGACACTCCGATTATTTTTAAAGATAAAACCTCCTGAAAAATCCGTAAATCTGCTGTAAATTCTCATGGAGTAAAATTTATTTCAGTACAATAAAAATTGATGGATATACCTCTGATTAATTATCTTATATATCATCACAAACCGGGGAAAAATCGCATTTTCAACATTGTTTAATGATAACACGAAAATTTTCTACGACAATTTTAAAGTAATGGATAAAAGGCAAATCCCACCCACAATTAACCGTGTTTCGATTTTAGTGACGGTATAATCCTAAACGGCGACCAAACATAATGTGCGCCGTAGGCAAACGAAATTTTGCGATTTTGCGACTAGAAAAGCGTTTTTAGACTGTCACCGGACTCAACAAACCTTATATTGTTTACGGTTTTATTTTCAGTATTTTATAATGCCGCTTTTCAATCAAATTTAGATCGCGGTTTTACTCCTTCTTTTGTCTTTAGAACCTCGCCACCGATGAACGTGTATAATAAATACCTCACGAATTCACAGTTCCGTGCAAAGTACAAAAATAAAATAATTATCATGTTTATCGTGGCACAAATTTATGATTTAGGAAGAATAAAAACCGACGTAAGGGCGTTTACGGCCTAAATAACAAGCTGATGAAAACATGGGCGATTTTAGCAGAAGGAAATTGCACGCTTTTTCAGTTTTCACATTCCCGTGCGGGTACAAAAATAAAATAATTATCATTGTTCCCGCGGCACAAATTTGTGATTTAAAGAGAATAAACACCAATGTAAAGGGCGTTCACGGCATAAATAACATGCCGCGTTGATGAAAAGGAACGGCGATTTTAGCAGAAGGCAATTGCACGTGTTATCGGCAACTTTTTCACTTTTCAGAAAATTCAAAAGGGGGGGGGGGGGTTTCGACCCCGAAACCCCCCCCCCCTGGCTGCGCCACTGATTGAATTAGTTGGTTATTTGTTTAGAGAAGCATGGATTTGATGGAGGAGGAAGCCATAATCGCTGGTCATGTGAACCACCATACGACGGCGCGGAGTACAGCAGTCCTCTCGCACATATCTATTCCTGCATGGGATTCGAACACGCGAACTTTCTATTTCCATGTCTTCTATTATCTTATATTCCTGTTAATATTCATAATTTACTGTAGATACAACAACTTCAAAGTCAAGTCTTCAAAGAAAAGTCAATCCTTTTGGAACATCCTTAAGAAATCACGACCATCCATGAGTTAGGAAAACCACCTTGTGATAAAAATTATAACAGTCAACCTACCTTTAAAATGGAAGGGTGTTTCTCCTGCTGTGCCATGCTCTTCTGCATCAGTAGGCCTGGCTGCCTGTTCATATGTTGGTGAAGTGCTGCCTAATATGTTGCTGCTTTGTTGAAGCTTAAAACCAGAACTTCCAGAAATATTGGTTCCTATAGTGTCACCTGTGATTTAATAATACTGGCATGGGCATTTCTTATTTATTGAAAAAAAAATGCAATTATTATTATACTGATGTTGAGCCATGCTTATGTGAAAGTAAAATATGAAAACCCTAAATTTGAACTCAGCCTCGAAACGAAATTAGCAGCAGTGACACTGGAACTTGAGAATAACTTATTTCTACCAGTTATGCCATATAGATCCTACTAGTGGATGAATTACCAGGTTACTGAAGTTGACCAGTTCTGAATATTTGGCAGAATATTTTATCCATTTTTTAAATGCTTGAAAACGAATATGACTCCACTATTAGGCCCAAAAACCATATGTTGAGTAGAATTCTAATTATTTTCTATAAATGAATTATATTTACCGTATATGCTCGCGAATAGGCCGAGTTTAAAACCCAAAAAAAAAAGTTGCCCAACTAAGGGACCGTCTCATTCTCGCATAACTCAGATTGCACCAAAAAATCGACTCATTCGCGTACAGAATTTGATCACGCAACGAGATGATATTATGCTGACTTGCCGGTAATTCCGGTAATTAATTTCAAGCTGATGGCTTGTACAGTCTGTGATTGGTTGTTTAACACGTGACGCTTGTACAGGCTGTGATTGTTTGTTTTCGCTTGCGCTTCTTTTACATGACAGCAACAGTGTCGATTTACAGTTGTTTCTTGGTGAAAACTTTCGTGGCAATTAAAGGTGGGCCACTTTTAATCACCTTTACGATATGTTATCCGTTAAGGGGCGGTGATAAGGACTCTTATCGAAAATAACCGCGTTGTGGACGATCAAAGGAAATTGTTTTATGCTGACTCAGGGACTCTCTTAAACTCCCGACAACAATCCCTTCCATTAATACAAATCACGACACATGAAAAGCAATATAGACTTTATTAACATGAATTTACAAGTAAGAGTTACGAGTAAAAATCTACGGCCGTCGCTAACAAACAGAAATGATAAATGTTAAAAATATTTGTGTTACATCAATTTTATTTTCGTTCTGCGCCTTTCTTAAGGCGTCTGGCGTGTTAAGATTCGTAGCGATTTATAAGAATGTGTTAATACAGCGTTATTTCTTTCCTTGAAACGGACAAGGAACTAAATTAATCGTCGTTGTGGCGATCAAAGGAAATTGTTTTATGCTGATTCAGGAACTCTATTTTAATCTCCCGACACAATCACGACGCATTGAAAAGCAATATAGACTTCATTAACATAAATTAACAAGTAAGAGTTACGGGTAATAATCCACCTACGGCCCTCGCTAACATGCAGAAATGATAAACGTGAGAAATGTTTGCGTTACAATAATTTTGTTCTCTTTTTACGTTTTTCTTGAGGCGTCCGGCGTGTCACGATTCGTAGAACCGGCTTATGTGCGATTTTTCATAAAATCGCCGTTTTAAGGGAGTCAGCCTATTCTCGATATAGGCGTAATTTTGAGTAAATACGGTAAATAAAGAAATTGTATAGCTTTAGTAAATGTACTGAAAATAAATATTAGCATATTTTCACACCTTGTTTGAAAACGAGTGTTGGGGCGACCATAGTTCCTCGTTTTTCTAATTGTCTCACTATACTTTGAACATTATGAGCAAAGTCTAGATTTCTGTCTTCTTCTGCTCGTAATGCAATCTGAGATGTTGATTGACCTTCACCACTAGAAGAGGTCGACGGCTCACAATCCAAATCAGCATCATCAATTTCGCGGATTCTTTTAGATTCAGCCATTTTGTTTGCAATTAGGGTAAACTACACCAACATATTTCTAAAAAATGTAGGCTACATATATCTGAAAAAGCAATATGAACATAAATAGCCTAGATCCTTTTGAACTTTTTCATACATAAAACACGCAAATATAAACTAGACAAATATTGGAAGCAAAACCTTTGATCCTGCAGTCAAAACAATTTCTATATTGCATAATTAAAAAAATTTAAACACAAATGTGCATATGCAAATTTAGAAACAACCACTTCAAGTCATCAAATCTAACTTAACAAGTAATTGTCTTTTGCTTCCAATAATTCGTAACATTCAGAAATCGTAGCTTGGTTTTAAGTTCAGAAGTTAGGGAACAGACTTTTGTTGTCGTACGGTACCATAAACTACAATGCAGAAGTTCGTTGTAGCACGATACTTATCCTAACAAAACGCAGTGGTTTGCCGAATGACTAAAACGTCTTACCGACGTTCATAAATTCATATCCACTTTAATAATATTAAAATTGTACTTTCTATAAAGATATACAGAGTAAAAATGCGACATTCCGTTTTTTTTTTTTTTTTTTTTTTTTTTTTTTTATATAAAAACAGTCAATATTATCAATACTAGTCAATCTTAAAAATGTACTATCAAAAGCTATGACATTACCGACTTTTCTAACAAGTTTTCAATTCTTCCATCCTCCAAAAAGCTATTTTTCATATTTGATGCCATATTTTTCAGCATCCCTCTAATTTTACATTTAAAAATTATTCTCATAACTGATTGGAAATTATCCAAATCTTCAAATATTATTGATTCCTGAATTCCCAAATAGCTGCCTTTCCACATGCAACTATCATAATAACTGACAGGTCACATGTATTTTGTGCAATAATGGTATCAATATTATTTTCACTAAAATGCAACTCGCACCAATCCCAAAATATTTTAACATAATAGCATTCAAAAAATAGATGTTTACAGTCTTCAATGATATTAATATTGCACAACACACAGTGACCATCATCATATTCTGTCCAATGCCTTGTTCTATTTCCAGTAGGTAATGCCATATGAATTATTTTCCAACATAAAACTTGTACAATTTTAGATATTCCATGAACCCAAATGTTATTCCAATCAATATCAAATTCCAGTCCATAATATTCCTTAATTGATAAACCTTTTTGTTTTGTCACTTCCATTATCTTTTTACTTATAATTTGATTATACATATATTTCGTGGTTGGAAGTTTTTCAAATGAATATATTGAACTGGAATCTGTTTGAACATTACCTTTGACTATTCAACACATTAGCCCATCCTGATGGTATGGCTTTTAAAATTTGTACAGAATCTTTTACTACTTTCCTATAACAATCAAGTTTTTTATTTTCACGCATACTACTCCATTTGTTTATGCCCCAAATTTTGATTGCTATTTCAAGACAGTCATATTGGAACAGATGGCCAAATGTTAAAATGTTTCCTCTTATCCAATTATTTATAAATTCTGGTTGATTCAACCATGTTAAGGCTGGATTCCACCATATGTATTGATCATATATTTGTTGTTTAGTGGTGATTTGTTTCGTTTTTACATCAAGTTCCTTGAATATGTTGACCGAATTTATATAAAACTTAGGAATGTTATTATTCCTTAAAATTTTCAAAGAGAGATGTAGTATTTCTAAATTTGTCACTGTTATTTTAGGATGGTATCTATTTATAAATTGTTTCGCTCTCTTTGCCCAAGGAGCCTCATCACTTTTTAATAATTTCCAAATCCATCTAACTTGTAGACTTTTAATCTGACTACACAGATCCATGGCCTTCAGACCTCCTTCAACTTTCCTTGCACAGCAGACTCTCCTCTCTACCGTGGGTTGTTTGTTGTTCCATACAAAATCCCATACTAGGGTCTCAATTGTTTTAATGATTTCATTTGGAATTGTTATTACAGCCGCAAGATACCACAATTTAGATAATAATAGACTTTTAGTAATCAGTATTCTCCCTTGCATGCTCATAGTTCGAGCTCTCCATATATTCACTACTCTTTTGATTTTTTCTATAATTGGATTCCAGTTTTGTTGCGTCGTGTCATTGTTGCCGATCCAGACACCAAGGACACATAAACTATCCCTTTTTAATGCTATACCTTGAAACTGTGTTTCATTTATCTTAAGACAATCTCCACATAACAATATTTGAGATTTTTCCTTATTTATCCTGGTACCTACAGCTATTTCAAATTTTTCGACTATTTTCAATGCCTCTCCAACTGATTTTAAATCTCTAACTGTTAATGTTGCATCATCCGCAAACCCTTTGTATTTTTCTTCATTCCCTGAAATGTTCTTAAAACCTATTATGTTGCTATTTACTCTAATATTAGTTGCAAAAACCTCCGCAACCATAGTGTATAAAAATGGGGACAGAGGACAGCCTTGTTTTAATCCACGTGTCATTTCAAAACTCTCTCCTACATATCCATTTGTTAATATTTTTGCTTTTGTATTAGTATATAAAATTCTTATATAATTGATAAAATTTGGACCTAAATTAAACTTCTTCATAACTTTAAAAAGGAATTCTCTATCAACAGTATCATAGGCTTTGGCCCAGTCTATTGAAAACACTACTAATTCTTTTCCAAATCTGTTAGCATAAAATATGTCGTCTCTAATACATGAGATGTTTTCATGTATAGAACGACCCTGAATAAAACCAGTCTGGTCACAGTGAATTATTTTTGGAAGTAAGTTTCTAATTCTGTTAGCTAAAATTTTTGCCAAAAGCTTATAATCAAAGTTTAACAGCGATATAGGTCGCCAATTATTCAGGTCATTTTTATTTCCTTTTTTATACAATAGGGTGATAATAGCTGTTTTCATTGACTCTGACATATGTCCTGATATTACTATTTTGTCAAAAACAATTTTCAATATACTTCCAAATATTTTCCAGAATTTCGCATAAAAATTTTTTGTAATACCATCTGAGCCCGGCGCTTTGTTTAATTTCATACCTTTGAATGCGTTTTCTAATTCTTCAAATTTAATTGGTTGTTCTATGTCCTCCTTATCTAATCTATCAACTTCTTTATTTAATTTCAAAATCAAATCATCTTGGGAATTTTCATCTAGATTTGGTGTTTTTGAGTATAATTTTTGGTAAAAAGATTGTTGTACTTTTTGTATGTTTCTCAAACCTCTCACAATCTCTCCACTTTCGTTTTTAATTTCTTGTATCAATTTCAATTTCCCTCGATACTTCTCCAAATTGAAGAAATACTTTGATGAGATTTCTCCCGATTCTGCCCACTGTATGCGTGCCCTTATAGCGTTTCCTTTTACTTGATTCGTTTGAAAATCTTTCAAATTTTGTTTTGCCTGCATTAACTTGTGACTTTTTTCTATATCGTATTGATCTTCCTCATATTTGAACAATGCTTCTTCATAAGTTTTTATTAATTGTTTTTCTATATTCCTATTTTCCTTAGCTAACTTTTCTCCACTATATATAGACCACTCCTTAATTTTTCTTTTACAATTTTCCCAAAATTTAAGAACATCAATTTCATGTCCTTCATTTAATTGCTTTAGCCATTTCTTTGATATAACTTCTACCCCTGTGACAAATAAATCATAATTTAATAAGTTGCTATTAAATTTCCAATAACCTTTCCCACGTTTGATATTCTCGCCTATATCTGTCCACATAAAGACAGGTAAGTGATCCGATAATGCTGCTGCAATTATTTCAACTTTTTCTACATTGACAGTATATAATCGCGAAAGATACCATCTGTCTATTCTGCTTTTGGATTGTTTTTGCCCGTTTCTGGTTGCTGGGCGATGAAATGAAAATTGTAAAAGGGATGAGTGCCTTTCACGCCAAATATCAATCAAATCCAATTTAGTAACAATATTTTGGAGCATTTTTTCACTTTTGGATTATTATTTCTTCTACATTTGACGGAATCCCTATCCCTATCTTCCAAAATACAATTAAAATCACCACCACATATAAAATTGCATGTGTATGCATAATTTGAAGCTTTCAGGGTTTCTAGTTTTTCATATATAAGTTTGAACAACTTGACCCTTTGAGAATCAAGGTTTGGAGCATAAACGTTCACTACTATTGTTAAAAAACTATCGTATTCAAATGAACATATAATATATTGGCCATTTTCATCTATATCTATATTTCCTAAAGATATATCTAAATTTGAAGAAATCAAGATCCCTACCCCATTGCAGGTATTGGAATATTCAGTCCATAAACATTGACTACCCCACTCTTTTGACCATGATTCATTTTCAATTTTACTAGAACAGTGAGTCTCTTGCAGAAACACTATATTAGCTCCCCGTTTTTTCAAAAAAGTAAATATCGCCTCCCTTTTCGTCAAATCCCTTAGTCCATTAACATTATATGTTGCAAAACAAATACTAGACTTGAAATTAATTTCAAGTTGGTAAGGTTTATTGTCATAGTTTTGACTTACTTAGTCTGTATGTATATAACACAAAGAACTTCATTTCTCTGTTTCAGTTGATTCCTCACCAGATGTTGTTTTCTTTCTTTCTTTCTCACATCCTTTCAGCGGATCTGGACTCTCCCATTTGCGTCTTTTTCTAGCTACTGGTATCTTTGCGGCAATTGTGGCAGATATTAAGTCTGCTCCTTTTTGACTTAGATGTCTTTGTCATTTCCATATAAGTCTGTAATATCCTCCCTTTCTAAAAATTCTTTTGGGCACGGAACGTATGCTACTCCCTGTCGTTTTGCACTTTCTTTCAACAGTTTATTTATTCTCATAGATCCATTTTCACCATTTTTTACCATTGATATAGGTGGGACGCCAACGAGGAACACATTTTTTGCATAATTTTTTGCAACAGCACATATATGATCACTTGCAGCTTTTATTGTCCTGTCAAGCTGATTCGCATGATTTGTACCAAAGTACAAAAATATATTATTGAAATTAGGTTTGTTCTCTTCCAACCATTTTGAACCATTTCCAAATTTACCTCCTGGAACTTGTACCTGCATGACAGACTCATTCCAACAATTCATCCGCATTCTGCTAACTTGAGAGTCTCCAAGAAGTAGAGTATTTTTGATATCTGGATCATTATTTTCGTCTGATTCATAATCGTTTCCTTCAACAGTTATCTTTTCATTATTTGCAGACTCTAATGAGACGGTTCTAGCATTTTCGTTTGTTCTTCCTCTTATATCATTTCCTCTTTGTGTTTGTGTCTCCACAACATTTTGATCCTCATGCAGTGTTTGTACACTGGTTGAATTTTCATTGCTAGGAGTTTCAATACCTTGCATTGCTCCACCCTCTCCAATTTCATCTTGTATTGCTGCAAGGACTTCCTTCACTGTGTTTTGTAACCTATGTGGTCTTGATTCTTTGTGTTTTGCATTTCTGCAGTTTTTCGTAAGATGAGGTCGACCTTTATCTCCACATATTTCACACAGTAATTTGTCCGGACAACTTTCCGGTTGATGATCTGTTCTTTTACATATATAACATTCTCTTCTTGTCACCCTAGGTTTAGTGTGATAATGAATTTTTGTTTCCATTCCACTGAGGTTAACCGGGAGTTTTAATTTGGTTGGAATATACAAACACAAACGCATTTTCATGAATCTTTCCCCGGTATCTATTCCATCTTTATCACATTTTCTTTCTATGTTAATACATTCACCATATTTTGACATGAATTTGACAATCTCTTTATTCGGAACTTGATATGGAGTTTTTTCCATTGTTATTTCGGTCACATTTGGATCTACTTCTTGTGGTATACATATGCATTCTTCATTGTTATCAAGTTTATATGAAATACCTTTCATCAGCTTTTCAAAAGTTTCTTTTGTTTTGGTCGTGATTATCCACCTTTGATAGAATTTATACACAGCTGCTATCTCATTTAGTGGTACGTTATTTCTTAAAATTTCGATCACTTCATCCCTTTCTGCCCATGATTTTCTTTGCAATTGGATTGAGATTGTATTGTCTATCTTAACCCGAAACAGACTTTCTTCATCACTTCTAGTCTGTCTAGTTGACGCTTGTGCCGATACCGGCACCTGTATTTCTGGATATCTAACTGGTGGGTAAATATTGTCATCTTCTTTCTCTTCTGCATCTTCGTTTTCTTCCATATTCGTCGTAGGTTGTTTATATCTTGGTTAAAAAACTGAAGGCTTTAACCAAGCCGCACCCGCACCCGTATCAACTTCTTATCCTATCGACTCCTTAAAATACCACTGTGAAATGCCGTTTTTTTTGCCAAACCTGTTGCTAACGACCAAGGACATTTTTTGCGCAGAAGTCTTGCGCATTTCAAATTTATTCATGCATATTATTGCGTCATTACAGCTCAAAACTTAAGATTATTTATCTGTAGTTTTCAAAATATGGATTGTATAAAAAGGCTTTGACCCGTCTTCTCAAATCTCAATACATATCGTGTTTCAATGTCAATATCAAATTATAAGAAATGACGTACTTTCAACCATTCACGTGCAAGAAAATTTATGATACACAATGGTCGCAAGGTGGCGGTCAACACCGACGACCATGGAAAGTGATACCTGACTCGTGTCTCCGCTGAAATAAATTCACTTTAAAGGGGGATTTCCATAATTATCCCAAGTTAAAAAATCCGAAAGGACGACAAATAAGCCAATAATCATGTGCCGAACAACGTCTCCCGGATAGTAATCCACGTAAGGCAGGGGTCTCCAACGCGCGGCCCGCGGGCGCATGCGGCCCGCCAGCCAATGTTTTGCGGCCCGCGTCATGGTTGGGATTTTTCCACAAAAAACTAAATTAGTACGATGTCAACTTTTACTAGGTTTTATCGTGTCATTTATCATCAAGAGTCCGGTCCGACAAACTATAAAAAGTGAAGCAAAATTCCCCCCTGTTGTCCACGTTCATGTTTTATTATTGGACACGTAGTGGACATAGCGATCGTTTCAATATTATGTTGTTGTTGTTCTTATTGTTGTTCTTAGTGTCCTTGTTCTTTTGGAGACACGTTTTGGAGAAATCACTTTTCTCTTCGAATACTGGACCAATTGCTTTGAAATTTTCAGTGGTTGAAGATGAAATTATTCCCCAGAAGGTTATTACTTTTATTCATTTTAAATATTGAATAACTATCTGTAAGCTCTGTGAGATTTGTTTTCGTTCGCTATGACGTCATTGAACGTTCTGCGGATATCGTAGCTCTCTTGTATTGTTATATTGCAATTATAAATGCAATAATTTCGCATGTTCATTGTGACGAAATAAAAGAGTTTCGGTCAGTCCATTGTGCCCAAAGAAAGGCTTGCAAAGCTAATTACACATTCACTTCGCATACCTGCGATTTTTGGCAGTTCTTATATTTGCGAGCAGTTTTTTTAGACTATAAAAGTTAGCAAGTCAGCCCTCCGCACACGACCAATGGACGGGCATTTGCATGTTTTCTTGAGACTAGCAAACCAACGAAAAATAAGGCCAAGCATCGAGACCAAATAAACAGCACAAGTGAATGAATATATATATATATATGTTTTATGTCTTGTTTGCTGTAAGATTCAAGTGTAATTTTAACACAATACATTCAGATACCCATTCCTGTACCTAATTTCTTGGTTTGCGGCCCGCGTGGTCAATAATTTTCAAAAAGTGGCCCTCGACATGTTTTGAGTTGGAGACACCTGACGTAAGGTATAGGAGTAGTCAACCACCGGACTACTACCCCACGACTTGGTAACCCTGTGCGTTCGGGCATGGTTTTAAATACTTTCGTCGCCTTTTGGGCTGATAAGGAATAGAGGTAGAAAATAGAATCCACTACAAACCATTTAACCGTATTCAGAACTCAGGTGATCACTGACGATTCTTATGGCGACGGTTACACCATCAGGGGCGATAGAGATACCTAGAGATGTTTTTGAACGAGTTCGCCGATTTAGCTTCAGTGAAATATTTCCGATATCTGTTAGAATACCGGTAGGTACTGTCCAAATTATCAACTTGGCAAGCGAATTTGTTAGAAAAATATATTATATCTGACAAAGCAGGGAAATACGAAAATAACACACATACAAAAGGCTGTCATCTTCCTTGTTAGTATGGCCATAGCCATTATATAACTAGTCTGGAAGCTTTAGCTTTCTTGCATGACACCGAGTTGTTGACAGCGACATCTGGTGTTAGCGTGGGTTTTACACCTCTGTCGTCCGCTGGACAATCGAATCATACAGGCGTTGTTGGATTTTTTACAGGGTATGTTTACAGATTTGAAGTTGCGCGAAGTTGACAAGATATAGAAAACTGAAAATAAAAATGCATAATATTATTATAAAATATGAATATATACCGTATATGCAGGAAAGGCAGTTCAGAATCCTATCGTAAGCCACTGCGATACAGGTACCGGTACCGGTACCGTAGTACCGGTGCTGTCAATTTTTAATCACTTTTACGCCAGTAATTTGCTTTTCAGGTAAGTTACAGATTTAATTATGGTTCCAAGCAAGCATCGATGGTCTGGATCATACTGCTGCATTCCTGGTTGCAAAAGTTCATCCGGGAATGGTGACCATTTGTATCATGTCCCGGATGGTAAGAATAAGAAATTTGGAATGCCTTCAAAGGAATGGGCACAAAAGTTTCATCAGGTTTGTTTGGTATCGACAATTTTCCCTTTTCTTCCGTATTTCATTTCGGCCATCAAAAGCATGGGTGAAGTTTATGCTTCCATTTCAGAAATATGCTGCATGCAACTGATGTATGTGAAGTAGCCTAAAGAGTTTTCACTGTGTATTTTGTGCTTTATGCATTCTAATATTATGTATTCTAATTAACTCACTTATTTTGCAATATTAATTGCTAAGTAATTTTCTATTGCACCCAGGTTGTGTTCAAATATCGCTTCTCTCCTAATTTCAAAAGCAAAGTTGAGGATGGTAAGGTCAGAATTTGTGGTGATCATTTCGAGGATGAAGATATCCAAAAGACCAATAAAAGAAGTTGGATTAAGTTTGGAGCATTACCTACAAAATGTTTGCCAAGAAAATCGTATGAAGTATCTCTTGCCCACCAAGAAGGATTGTTCCCAAATATTCATCCACAAATGACTGTCCATCTTCATCATCTCAATCTTCGATTTACAATTCCATCAATGAAATAATTACAGCTTTTGAAAGTATTACCCTGAAAAACTGGAGAATGCATCGAATTAATGCACACAAAGCTCATTTCACATACTACTCTAATCACAGTTTACATGCGACACCGGAAATAAGCCTTTTAATTTGCCAATTTGATCAAAAACCATTTTACTTTTCTTGCGCTTTTGCTGGAGTTTACTCTTCCACTATATCATCGACACTAAGTTTGAGAGGAATTTCAATTTCAATCTTACTCAAAAACTTGGTTGATCTCACTCCTTGTTTTGGTTATAATGTTGTTTCCACAAAGAGTTCATGGATTCCCAGAAGTGTTGCAGAAATAGAAGATACTGGCGAAATTTCCTTGAAATTAAGGTAAGATATATTTGTGTTTAGTCAGATATACTATACAGATATATAATTAATTGTATTTTTGTTGAATTTATCTTTGGTATTGTATCAATACAGATATATCAGCTCTCAATGTGAAATAGCGTATTCTTATGCTGGTGCAAGACCCAACATCTGCTCTACTTGTATGCGTCTCCATGTGCATGATCAAGACAGTGACAAGCGAAAAACCAATAGATTCGAAAAACTAAAACATGTTCAACTTGCTAATCGGTGTACTTATGCTACAGCTAGTAAAGAAAGATTGGTCGCACTAGCTAATATAAATAGACAGCGGTGAGTTATTATACGCAATGACCATTGACGAAAGCTTTTGTTTTCATTTACTTTCATGTTTTACAAACTATTTGCAGTTTAAGTGATCTTGAAAATGAGGTACGAAAGGCTGGCATCATGGTTTCAACAAATATGTCCTCCATGATTGAAGGATTGTCAGAGGATGAGTTTTTAAAAGATTGGTGGGAAGTTCAGCAACATTTGCAAAAATCTAACAGTAAATTTGGAAGGAGATATCCACCATCTATTATTCGGTTGGTAAATCTACTTTTGTTCGGATTATTATTATTAAATTCATTCATCTCTCTGGCGATTTTGACTACCTTTTTGCTTGTTATATTGATAGACCAGTTATTTAAAGACCTGGGAGATATTGTTTGTAGTTCACATCAATTGTTACTTTTAGTTACTGTCTCATGTTGTATGCAAAGTCACCATCTGCGTATAAATTCATACAAAGAATCATGGTCTTGCCTGCTCCACGTACACTGCAAAATAGCAGAAATGCTTTCTGTGGTTCATGTGAATACGGATTTCAAAAATCCATTGCTGCGCGTATACAATTAGAAGCAGATTCTGCAGAGAAAGAATGTGACAAAATGGTTGTACTTGCAGTTGATGAAATGTCTATAAAAGGTAGTTCAGATTATACGTTTCAGTAGAATGAGTAGGCTTATTTTTTTTTTTATTAATTTGGCTATGCAACTCCTGATGCAAAATCTACTATTTTTTCTCCAGAATATACATGAATTTTCGCAGCTTAGAAAGAATTTTTTTTCTGTTTCAGAAGATCTTGTGTTCAAATCATCCACTGGGGAGGTTACAGGTTATGTCGATTTTGGAAATGAATGCATTAACAATTTGACCAAATCGTATAACAGGATTGCCAATCATGTCCTTGCGATATATGTTCGAGGTAAAGTTATTTTCAATAAGAGACGCCACTCCTATATTTTAGTGCCTGTGCACACATTCCATTTTTCACTGTACAATTGTGCAACTCCACGGTTCACACTTGGAATATAACAACCAGTAACTACTTCCTTTGCTTGAGGTGTTATGATAGCCGCCTAAAACTATATCATTATTTCACAGGCATCACAAATCACAAATTGGATGGCGTTCTTGCGTATTATCCCACGGCTGGAATCAATGCAGAGGATCTTGTCCTATTATTATGTGACCTTTTGGTGGAAATACCTCACCAGACTCATTGTGTTATCCTTGCTATTGTTTGTAAGTTAATTTTTCAGTGGTTTCTGTTATACGTTGAATCATTTTGATCAGACATAGATAGGTTTTTTTTCAAGTTGTGTGCATTTAGCCATGGAAAAGCATGTAGTCAAGCATAGAACTATTTCTGTACAAAATTTGTAACAATGGTGTCACACAGATATTAGTGAAAGAAACACAGAAAGACGAGAAAGATACAGAAAAGTTGTAATAATTCATTGCATTCTTGTGTGTTATATTACAGCTAAGTCTAGTTAAGCACCTGAATATATCAGTATCAGAATTATAAAGATTTGGTTTCATTTTGAAGTTGATGGTCTTGCAGCAAATAGGTCAGCTATAAATTTAATGGCAGCCAAAGAGGACAGGATTCCTTACAGAATGAGAAACCCTGCTGATGTTACTCGGTATACAAAACTTTTTATTTGTATGTGATGGCACTCATATGTCTCAAGGCATGGTTGTAATGCAAAAATTTTAAATTCAAAGGTACATCTACATGCTGCCGGATCCACCTCACCTTTTGAAAACCTGTCGTAATAATTTGCTCAGTACGAAAAAAAATCTGTGGAACGGAGAAGACATCTATATGGAACCTGTAAAGCAGCTAATAAGGGTATGAATCTATATGTCGCTGTGAAAGCCTCTGCTTAACACTTTCATCATGAAATGAAATTTCTTTCTAGGAAGATCTAAAGCGGGGAGAGTTGAGGCTCTTTCATAAAATCACTGAATCACATATTAATCCGAGTCCCTGGGAAAAAATGAGTGTACGTATCGCAGCACAAACTTTGTCTTATACTGTAGGTAAGATATATACTTCTTCAAGGTTAAAAAACAGCATGAATTTGATTCACCTCATTTCAAACCAATAATTTTTTTTAGGTAAAGCCATAGAAAATCGAGGTTTTTCTGCTTTAGCAGAGTTTATTCTAAATTCAGACAAGTGGTTTGACTGCATGAACTCAGGATTCCAGAATAAAAATGCTAAACCATCTCGCCAGCCTTTTTACAACATCTATGATAAAAGAATAGAATGGCTTGAGAAAGATTTTCTAAAATACCTGGATGATTGGGAAGAAAAGGCGTACAGTCGGCCACTAGTAGGAGATGTTAATCGCCAGAAAATGCTGCTCAGTGATGCCACAAGAAATGGCTTGAGAATGGCATCCGTTTCAATGGCTGCGATTATTCGTATTGTTCTGAGCAGTGGTGCGAGCTATGTTTTACCACGGCGTATTAACCAAGACCCTCTAGAGGCATATTTTGGTCATCAACGCGATCGAGGTTCCCGTACTGGAAACCCTACCTTAAGTTTGTTCACATCGAACTCCAGATCAATAGATGTTGTAAAATCTTTTAATAGTGTTTTTGGTTCTAATGTTGCGATTAAAAATGATTGATAAATTTCCAGAAGCTGAACTTTTTGCTTCGAATACATCCGGATTCTAGTACTAGTTCATTTTCTTAAATCGTTTCTAATTTTAGTGACTGGCCCGTCTCTGCTTTTAATAATAGTTTATGTATCCAAAATTGTATTTTTATATTAATCGATGGATCGCCAAAAATGCCTCTTATTCGAGAGACTGAATTCAAAAAAAAAAGTTTCTCTTTCCCCGTATAATTTTATGGAACCTCATCCATGTTTTAAAAATAGCTATCAATTATTGGCCTGTGTATTTTTTGTTTTTCTCTACCAGGTCTGTGTAATTCTTCATATTAGTGTCAAAATTCCTGTTCAGTTTACCTATGGTATTTCTTATGCTAAAAAAACACAAAATGAAACTAGTTCCGTTGGCTAATTTTTATTGTTTTGGTATAATGATGAGATTATTTGGAAAAACAATCCTTCAAAGCATCGCGAAGTCCATATGATTTGGGTCCAGTTGTTTTTTTTAACACGTTATTCTGCAGTTCAGTATTGCAATGGATATGGGCCCTTGTTCGAATAAATCTTCGCACGAGAATTGTCAGAATACTGGATTCACTGGGGCTGAAGGGGTCCATGTCAATATTTCCAATAATACGCCGTTCATCTATTATCCTTTTGCAAACTTGAGACCGGAATTCACGTTCCACAGAGATAAGGAAGCGAACGAATGTTTCGGATGCTGATATGAGACCGCCTCTATTGCGTTCTTGAAAGCAATCAGGAAGATCGCGCACAGAAGCGTGGCTTTCGCACCATGAAGCACCTTCTCCACCTAGACGCTTCATTCCCCATTTTAGCAATCCCCCAGCTAGGTACTCTATCACCTTTTCATCGTCTTCGGTTACAGAAATTTGCATGAACGGCTCAGTTAGGGTTACCTGAAATGCTTCTTTTATAATTTTCGGTGCAGCAGTTTTGATTATTCGTTTTACATCCAAATGAGGTATTTCAGAATTGTTAGAGTATGGCTTCTGCAATTTTTTAATGTATTCAGCTGTCATTTTAATTCTGGACTCTTCCCTAATTTTTAGTCAAACCAAAGCCGGCTTCTGCATTCATATATTGAACTACTATTCATTATTTCAGGACCAAATCCTATTTTAGTATAGCAACCAATTTTATATAACTCACGTCATCAAAAAATTCAAGCATTTCTTCCTCAGATAAATCCATTTTCATTCGAACTTTGAATAACGTTAGCAGCGAGCGGCCTAAAAATATAGAGCAGACGACGCCGTGGTTTTGGATTACCCACGCCAACACTAGATGACGCTGTGAACAACAGGTCAGCAGGTCAGTATACGGCCTTCCAGACTAGTTATATAATGGCTATGGTATGGCTACCGGTACCAGGAGAAGAAAAGTTATCAAGTACCGGGACGGTAATGAGATCCATGCTGACGCTTGATATTTGGTCACAAGATTGCAGGTATAATATTTTAACAGTTCTAGATAAAATATTTGTTACTGCAAGAAGGTTTACAACTTGCAGACATAGGTTGTCAGGCCAGTCTGGATTTCACGGCCTTTTTGAACGAGAAATCGGGCGTGCAATCAGAAATTCCCGCGTGCAAATAAGAATTTCCGGCGTGCAATTATAGCTCACGGCGTGCAAAACAACTGCGCCCGCGTGAAACTGACTTTGACCTAAGATACCTCTCAATACATCCGCGTAAAATTACCGGTATTGGATAAAAAATATGTTAAATCATAGCAAAAATGGACGTTTGACCTTCGACCCCCAAACATTATTTCTACAGTTTGTTGCTAATTTTGAGAGTGGTTGTGCGACTTTGGTTACCGTAAAAGCAGGTAACTTCGGATGATTTCACTATATTATGAACAATTTCTCCGCCGTTTATTGTTCAATTGAAGCCAAAACTTGGAATATAATACAATGAGGCCTTTTTCTTCACGATAAACTCGGTTTCATATCAGTCAATACCTTTTTTCATTCAAATTATTGACTTTATTTGTCTGCAGATCTGTATTCCAAATGTTTCTAACTTCGGATGGCCACTTTTCGCTTTGCGTCACTTCGTCGTGAGAGAGAAATGTCTGCGTGATCAGTGACGCGTGATAACGTCGCTGCGTAGAACTTACGATGCCGTGATCCGTTTTGCGTGTCGCACACTGACGTTCATCTATGACGGCCGTTTTATTTTTTTCCGATTGTTAATTCTTTCGGGTCGGCGGACATTGAAGTTTTATATATCTGGTCAATGACATTAGCAGCATGCTTAATGTCATTGATCTGGTATACCCGTGCGTTTACATCGGCAACAGCTCTTGAAGACAAGAAGGACTGATTTCAAAACCCAAATTAATTTTATTCTGATTTTTATCTTATGTGTTGGCTTTGATCTTATCACTGTTTGTATATTATTAATCGTTCGAGTTTAAAGAGAACGGTGATATTATTATCGACACCGGGATGGAGATATTTATTAAGACGAAGATTGACGTTCTTATGCTTTGCACTGAATTTTTATTTATTATAATAATTGAATAAATCGGCCGTTATGCATTTATACTTGTCATAAGGCTTTTGGTCCTAATAGCGGGTCGGACGCTAATTATATATAACTATTTCCCTCAAGTTTTAACGTTTTTTTTAGGACAAAACAATAACCCGACGGTTATTATAGCTAAAATCGTTACCGACTAACTCACAATTTTATCTACGGAATTTGCGAACTCAGCACTTTACTCGACGATTTTGACAGTGTCACGCCATAATTATTACCGCTAAAATGCTTCAAAATACAACGCATGTAATTGGATGAATTTATGATAATTTTGCCCATCGCTATTTCTGACATTTCGCAAAACTAAACCATTTACTTCTGACTATTCTTAATTTCATGAAAGTGCTAGATTTTGCTAATATGATCGTTTTTAATACAAAAACAAAAATGAGACACATGGACAAATGAAATAAAAAACAAACGATAAACTAAAGTCGGTAAAAATGGAAGTGGAAAACAATTTTAGTACGAAACAAAAATGAAACGAATGAAAGTAATAAAAAAAAGAATGGAAGAATTACGATAGGTAGTAAAAAATGGCCAGTGGAAATGGAAACAATAAGGAACGGTGGAGCTTGTGGCTCGTGTTCATAATTCAGATATAATGTATTCACAGGCAGATAGACAAGTCAAATGACATGAAATGGATAAAACGCCAAATAGAAACTTTGATACCTCTTTTCTTCATTTTGCGACTTACTCGTATGTGGTCCAACCTCCTACTGAGTGCACCTGAGTTTCATGCTCACCTGTGCAACATGCTACGCTCAAGATATTATCATCGTAAACATACATACTTTTATCATTGTGTATAGTATAGATACGCCGTAACTGGCTGTTCATTAGCCTTACGTATCAAACAACATCTTAACGTTCGGAGAATGAATCAAAAATATTAACGCACAAATTTGATGTGCTTTTAAAACGGATTCACAATGAATAAACAGCATATGACTGGGGCTATAATGAAGTTTTGTAGGATTTGGTGACTGGATCAGGTAGGAGCTTTCACTTTATATTTAAACTACACGTGGGCGCCACAATCTGGCGTTCAATATGTCGCAGCGAGTTACGCAATGTGAAGTCAGCCGTTAAATGGAGCGAAATTGAATCACGTGTTGACGTCACGTTCAGCGTAAGCAATCGTAACGTCGATATTTTGACGAAAATTTTTAAATCAAAATAATATATTTTACTTGAATCGCACGCGACATCTCGTGATCACTGTAATTTTCCTTGTAGCATTGTGTATGCCCTCTAGCGATTGACGGTCTTTTAGTGAAGTTAGCGTCGGCAGAAATCGCTATGTTAGCCGCTCAAAAACAAGGTGTTAATTTTTTGGCTTAAAATGTGATTTTTTGTGTCTAAAAAATAAATAAGATTAGGCGATTAAATATGATAACAGATTTAGATATTTAAGGACTCTCTATAGAAACTGCCAGAAGCAAAATATGACGTAATTTAGTCAAGATATAAACGATTGAAAATTTCATCCGAAGTTACAAACCATCCGAAGTTACCTGCGTTTACGGTACCGGTACTGTTCAGTACATCCGTGTAAAATTATTGTATGAAAAATACGCTGAATCAAAGCCATAACTGGCCAGCGTCGGTGAGGAGGCGATCTTTCTCACGGGATTCCTATCATTCAACACGACATGGTGTTTTTTGCTTTGCATTTTTCGATCAGGCCAAACTTTCAATCTAGTATTAGTCGACAATTGTGAAGTTATAATTTTTTGGCATCTTTATATTACTAGATAATTGATTTACAAACTATTTAAACCGATTTACATTAATGAGCAATTGCAAATTTTCGGCGTGCAAAAATGAGTTCGCTCGCGTGCATTTTTGTGGAGCGCTAGCGCCCTCGGGCGTGCATCTGCCATGGAATCCAGTCTGGTTGTCAGGTTGTGGTACAGAATATTATGGAAATACGGACATCATAACAGAATCGAAAGATGAATACATCAGGGATTGATTCAGATATTTTATTTTGTGACAAAGAGTATGATACTGAATTCGGACTGTCAGCAAATACTGCTATTTCTAGAAATTCCGCTTGAATACTAACTGAGTATTCAACTATACATGTGTAAATAGTTTGTAGTGCAACTTATGATCATATCAATGCGCAACATTTTTGAACATTCATTTAATAGCATATTTTTAATTTGTTCTCTGTGTGTATACCGGTACTGTTTTAACAATGTTGGCCACGTCAATGTATCGATTAGGCTACAGACCTGCTCACATGTGATTAGTGTTTTCCCTGATAATTGCTTTTATGAGTGTCCGCACACCGAATTTGCTGCCATGGTTTTGCTTTGTGTTTGTTTGTATATTAAACCACTTATCACCTTTTCCGCAATGCCCAATCTAGCAATCAGTGTAGTTTTTCGTGGCTTGGTTTTTCTTAAAGCTTTCATGGCTTCATGAGTATGACTATCGTCGCCAATTTATCACATTCCACTCCCCACATTATCTTTGCATGAGGTTGTAGGTATGGGTCATTATCAACGTAATTGTTGAAAGTACAACAGCCCGAAAGTTTAACACTATCGTGTTTTTTGTTTGTCAAGTTTGGCCCAAGCCTCATTTAATTGGGCTTATGTTTTTGTGTGCGTGCTGGTGGGCAGGCACATGAGATACTTCTCATGTTTTAAACTTTTTTATAGGTTTTGCTTGCCCTCCAGAACACTCCATTTTTAATTTATGTTTGTTATGGAGTTCGAAATAAACTATCTATCTAAATACAGTTTTTTTTTCGCCAAACCTAAATAACAATTTTTATTGAATTGTATACCAATCGAAATCCCATGGGGTGGGATGAGACAAAAAAATATGTCCGATGGTCGATGGACAAGCCTGGTTTTTGGGTAGTATGGATCAAATGTGCATGAAATGTAAAACTTGTACGGTACTTGAAGACTTGTCGTAATTTATGTTAATAAAATCAATATTTTTTTCAATGCGCCGTGATTTGTATCAATTAAAGTGATTGTGTCGGGAGTTTGAAAACAAGAAGTTCAAGATATATTTCTTATCATTATTCTCTCCATTCAGGACTATGGAGGTTTCCAAAACTGCTTTCAACTCAGCCTGAAGCACATATCAAAAAAAGTTTGATTGAAATGAATAAAGCTGCTGGACACGACTCTACTCTAGTCTTGGGTATGAAAGATGTTTTATATCAAGATTTCTAACTCTTGTTTTCACTCTTCGTATTTGTGACATTCCAAGACAAACACTTGAAACTAAATAATTGATGCAATGAAAACAAAATAAGATTTAAATGGTTTAAAGTAAATTTGTCCAAAATGTTTTGGCTGAAACAACTACCCCCCGGTAAATTGTTCGGATCAATAACCTTGCAATTAATGTGAATTTCTTTCCCTTCTCCTGTTTTAGGTTCTGTACTGTTATTGTCCAACCTTACATTTCCTATTCTAATCTATCATAGTTGGGTCTGATTCAGGATATTGAAATTTTGAATATGAAAACCTTGCATTCATATACCTCTTTGGGGTGCTATCATATTATTGGCCCACCAGTGAGCTAATCCTAAGTAAGGATTAGTTGGATGAGGCAATAGCAAGACATTACACACTGCAGTAATAGACTGGTTTGAACTTCTAGATCAGCCCTAATCAGCCTGGGTATCAAGCGAATGTTTCATGGGTGCTTGTCTAATGTCTTGCTCAGAAATCAGAAATAAAAACCTTGATCAAATCAAAAGTTTTTTCATTCTGCATGAAATAAATTGCAGGTACTCCTGTAGTATGTTCTAGTGTCCGCCCTCTTGGTTCGCATACTACAGGAGTACCAAATTGCACTGTAAATAAATTGCATAAAATCTCATGTGGTAAATAAATATGCATTTTTAATTTCAAGGTAGCAAGAATATATTGCGATCCGATCTCTCCAACATGAAAACAATAAATTGCGACAAAATTTTACCGATCACCAGAACGCATTGGAACTTATCATGGCCAAGTACCGACAACAGATGATGAAGTTTATCGAGCACCAAAAGTATCAACATTTTTTTAAATCCCAGGGTTAGGAAAGTTAATTGTTTTAATAATTTTTTTTTAAAGGTTTAAAATACCATGTATCTAAAGCAAATAAGAAAACTTGCTAACTAATCCCATATTATGTAATGTTTATATGTAAATTAGCTTTAATATATTCTTATTGTTGTGCACAAGTCACACTCCAGCTTTTTCTACACTTTAAGTAGTTCATAATGTCATAGCTAATGAAATCAGTATTAAACTAATAATAAAGAAAATAAGTAATACTACACCAAATACAAAGTTCCTGTCCATATCAAGAAATTCCACCTTGGTTGGGAAAAGTGGTATTTTGAGTTGTTCTAAACTTCTTAGGGAAACACAATAGTTAACCTGTGATTTTCAATCTTATTTTCTGGTTCGACTCTTAAAAACATTTCCAAGGCTCAGATCATAAAAATATCGTGCACGTCATTAATGATGTCCTCGTCAAATTAGAAATATTTTAAATACAAACAACAAGCATTTACAGCTACACTGTAACAATCAAAAAACTAATCAGTGCTTTCTAACATGCAACAATACATTTCAACTTTTGAATATTTTAACATTTTAACTAGTCTTTTATTTTCATCTATTATCCCAGGATCATGACAGCGCTGCTGGAAGTCTTGCCGAACAGGCTTCAACTCTCAAGAAAGAGATGGAAGCAAGAAACACATATCAAGAAAATTTGATTGAACTGAACAAAGTTGCTGGACACAGACCAAGGTCTACTTTAGTCTTAGGTACGACAAATTTTTACAAGAACCAGTACTAGCTTTGCTCATGTTTTTAACGCAATATTTTTTCTATTATCTTAACTTGCCTGTATGATATTTCCGGACATAAATCGATCGTTTTCTATTTTGTACCAAACTCTGCATGAACAGAAAAATTCAATTTGAAATTAATTAAGAAATAGTCTAAAATCAGTGGTTATTTTAGATCAAGGGTGCGTAATAGGAAGCCTGTGGGCCACAACCCGGCCCACCAAGCCGTTCAGTGTGGCCCTCGTCAACGCTCGGATTCTCCCATCAAGCATAAAATCTGAAACCAATAGTTTATGTTTAAAAAAACGCTCATGTGGATAAAAATACATCTTTTCGCTGCGTTAAATCTTTGCTGTTTTGCCGGTGCCTTTAATACTGTAAGGCTGAGCAATAGCCATATTTTCTCTTCTCTTGCCTTTTTCGCATGGATAAACTAATTCTTTGTGTGGCCCGGCTAACTGTATGAAGTTGGGTATATGGCCAACTGACAAACAATGTTGCAGGCCTTCGCTTTAAAAGGTATAAGTTTGAAGAGAAAAAATATGAATATTGATCCAAAATTGTAAATAATAATCAAATGTAAATCTTAAATAATAGTTCTGATGGAAACAAAATTATGTTTGCCAAATTCCTATTTTTATCTTGAAGGTATTCAGCAAGAAAATAATGCAACCTACATGGTTCCTACAACATGAGAACGATGAATTGCGACAAAGTTTGACCGACCATTAGAACGCATTGAAACTTATCATGACCAAGTACAGACAGCAGATGATGAAATTTACTAAGCACCAAAAGTATGTGGATCTTGTCAATGTATTTCATAATCTCAGGGAGAAGAAAGTCTATTGTTTTACTATAAAATGGCTGTATTATTACTAATAAACATTTAATTTAGGGTTTCAGTCTTTCAGAATACCTTATGGTTCTAATACGAACAATCCTATTTCCCGTAGAAATGGCAAATTAAGGTTTTTATCCTAGGTTTTGGCCAGTTCAGTGCAGCGGCTCCAAAAGTTTACACTCAAATGCGACAGTCTATATAATATATGAACAGGGTGTCCATGAAGTCCCTTTACAATTTTAATTTTGTTATGAGGTCAGTTCTCTTAACCATTTTTTTTTTCAAATCGGTAATTGTTTAAGTATTGTTACTTCATTTGGTACATCTGTGAGGGCCAAAACAATATATGGTATCGATAAATTTCTTTCCAATTTTAACAAAATTTTACGACCTCATGGACACCCTATATATTGTTTGAATAATATCAAATACTTGTATTTACTTGTATTTAGAACAAAATATACTTTTTATTAGGTTTAACATTATTATCAGACCTGCTACACTTTAAATTTCGCTATGTTTTGCAAGTATTATTGTTAAGTATTGTACTGGGGTACCTTGAGCCTATGGAATGTTCCAATGGGTTCCACCTCACCAAAAAGGTTGAGAACCAGTGGATCAGGCATATTGGAGCGACAATTCTAAAAGCTAAGAAGAACACATTATAGCATGGGGTGTGCAACCTTTAATACAGGAGGTCCAGATAGAAATAACTGGGCGAAACCTGTTACGGCATTGTAAAGTCGTAGGCATGTATAAACTAGACTCAGGACTCAGGTATTGGCTTCGCAACGCACAGGGATTGGAATTACTCGCACGTACCAAGTTAAATTTATTTGAAAACTGATTTCGCGATCCGCATATCATTCAAAATAGCCACTCTTGTGGGTCGCATTTGGCCCATGGGCCAGTCGCAGGTTGCACACACCTGCATTATAGTATTTGTAAATTAATATTAAAAATCAAAACCGCATAGCTGAATAATATTCACAAAGAATAATTATGATATTTTACTTGGATTCAAATATTTCCACAAAATCAATGAACCGTGACTTAGCAGCATTTATAATTTATTTATATCTTCCATTTTCATCATCCAGATCACTGAAAACACTTATCAAGCAGAAAAACAATATCATAAAGAGAATATGGAACTCATTGATAAGGTATTGAGACCAAGGTTATTCTAGTCAACAGTTAGGTTGTAGTGCTTGGTTACGCCATCCCACAATATTGGTCACCCTGGCCCACAATTCTGGTCCCACGTTTCAGTTTAGTGGGCCACAAATTTGATTCTGGGGATTAGTTTTGATGTCAAAGAACATGTTATTATTCCCATAACTAACCTCATTAGGTATACCCTGCTAAAAGTCTTGTTATCGCTGTGAATATATGCACAATTAACCCTCTGACCACCACAAAATTGTGGAATGGCAAACTGTAGGAGTAACCTTGGTGGTGTTGAACATTTATATATACAATCTTATAGTAGAAACAGTGTGTACCAATATGGAGGTAACTAATTTTGTTTGCCTACTTTACATCATGTTGTATAAAGAGACTGAAATTTATGGTCAGAGGTAGGGTCGTCATCGGCCTGCCGATATATAGCGACCCTGTTTTTCACAAATTTCGAAAGATCGGTATCCGCTAATTTTA
This sequence comes from Styela clava, assembly GCF_013122585.1. Taxonomy (NCBI): domain Eukaryota; kingdom Metazoa; phylum Chordata; class Ascidiacea; order Stolidobranchia; family Styelidae; genus Styela; species Styela clava. The sequence continues at coordinate 19,475,308 of NW_024102839.1, read as the reverse complement.
CCGATTTATATCGGCCAATCATGTGACTGCCAAAGTGTCAAAATTACGTCGGAATACAGTTTTATCGTTATCCCTCAATTATGTCGTAGTGCTTGACAGCTTGGTTACCCCACAATTTCAGTTACCCTGGCCCACAATTCTGGTCCCTTGTTTCCGTTTAGTGCAAATTTGATTATGGGTATTGGTTTTGATGTAAAACTAAAAGAACATGTTATTAGTCCCATAACTAAATTCGTTAGGTGTATCCTCCGTAATTGCTGTAAATATATGCACGGTTAACCCTCTGACTTCCACAAAATGGCAATTTGTGGGAGTAACCTTGCATAACATTGAGCATTTTTATGTATAATCTTATAGTAGAAACAGTGTGTACCAATATGGAGGTAACTAATTTTGTTTGCCTATTTTACATCAAGTTGTGTAAAGGGAATGAAAGTTATGGGCAGGGGGTATATTCACTTGGCTAACACAAACAGTCCCCGAACTCATAATAGAACTAAAATAAGGAAAATCGGAATTATAGCCTAACCCTAACCTGGTACACACACTACGGGAGTACGTGATTAATTAAGTTGAGTTTATTATATATTTGCCACTGATATCCAACAATATGTAATGGGCTACTATTGTTGGAAGGACTGGAACCTTTCTTACTCGGCATTCTGTCATTAGTAATGCTGGAGGTTTGACAATAATTATTCAAGCAAATACCTCATCCACATGGTGGGCGCCAAGGTTCAAGTTATTTCAAAACAAAAAGAACATTGAATTATCTTTACATGTTCAGATCCACGAGATGGTTGCTGTGAAGAGGCATGCTGCGGATGTTGATGATGAGCAATATCTCAGAGATTACGAAGAATTATCCCGATTGGAAACAGAAAATGGCATTTTAGGGGAAAATGCTGATGATATCTAAGAGTTCATTTGGATCAAGACTTATAAACCACTGAACAGAAAGATTCTGGAAAGACTGACAAACCAGAGAATGAATCTGAAATGGTGCTCACTTGACCGGATACTACTAGTGATAAGACAGTTATACATGAGGGGGAATCCCCTAAGACTACTCCCCAGACATTATTATATTACAATATGGAGGAGTTTATTTTGCTTCGAAGGTTACTCCTGTAGTATTGTGCCAGGTTCATAATTTCGATTTTCTATATCCATAGTTCTATTACGAGTTCAGGACGTCTGTGTTAGCCAAGTGAATATACCCTCTGCCCGTAGGTTCCGGTCCTTTGCACAACTTGTTGTAAAGTAGACGAAAAAATTAGTTACCTCCATATTGGTACACATACTTCCGGTGTGCCCTTGCTCTTGTTATTCCTTGTGTTTCTATCGAAACTCAGTACTGAGAAAATATATGTGGTTCATATATGTGGTTTCCTTTTATAAAATCAGTTTATAGATTAAAATATATATGAAAAGAACTATAACGCCATAACAAACAATCTTGATTAGCTTATAATCATTAGTCGGCCAAGGAATCGTGTGCTTGAGGATGCCGAAATATAATGTCTGGAAAGTCCGGACCCAAATATTTTTGAAGTTTTGTATGCGGACCTCCGGTAAAAATAGTTGAGTAGCCCTGGTCTATTTTATTATTAATACACGGATATAATAAGTGTGTTTCATGAGAGACTTTCATTTTCTCTACATTAAGAGGTAAGATCAATTCCGGCCCGACCCGAGCCTGACTAATTAATTGGATTTGCAGGCCCGAGCCTGAAGCAAACCCGAAATTTCATATTTTAATCAGGAGATCTCTGAATTGTCATTGCAAGAGTGTAGTGTTGATGAGGCAACTTCTGCCTTTTTGCAGACCACGGTCTCTCGTGGCCATAACGCCCCATTTAAAAAAAAGTAGCGATAGAATAGCCAGACCCGGCTCGAATTTCGGGTTCGGGCTTCAGATCTTAGCTCTACTCTACATCAAATTTCCGTTTCACATTTTTTTGATTGGCATATTATAATGTATATTCAGTTACACAGGGGTTCTTAAGCCTTGGAAATGTTTATTGGGGTTCCTCTCCTCCGTAAAGGTTGAAAAATCTTTGCTCTAGACAAGAAACACTCGGAAGAACTCGAAAGAGGTTCTGGTTGGCACTCAAATGAACACATTATTTCCAATGTCAATTTTGATGTTTCCAAATTCCACAACTTGAGCATTTGATAAAGCATGAGATTGGAAAGACCACAGGTCATGGTTGTCACATCTCCCTGTACTGTACTTACTTGGGGCAATGGTTTAGTACAAAATCACACTGGTGTTGTTTTCAAAATGAATATCGAACTGAATAGAACATTCAGAAAAAAAAATACAAAGTTGGAATATTTGCACATCTGTGACAGACTTAGCATTTTAGAGTTTTATACCAATTAGGGTTAGACGAAAACAGATAAAATTGCCGTTGTCCCTATAGGTGGAATTCTATAGCTAGTCTTACTTCTGGACAAAAGCAGTGAATTGTTTTTTATTTTATAGTTATTATCATACTGTGGAATGAAATTTTTATTTTTGGTAATTTCCTCGCTATCAGTGATTTCCCTACACCCCCCCTTTAGGGGTTGAACACCCCCCATTAAAATTTCAAATACCCCCCCTAATTTTGAGGTGCGATTCTACACTGAGGGGTTCTAAACCGCAGTCTGCGGGCCAATTACGGCCCGCGTGACGATTCAAAATGGCCCGCCGAACTTGAGTGAAATAGTTTAACCCTTCATGTGGTACCTTTTGAGTTTAGATACCGTCTATTGTTACATCATTATCACAGTTTAAGCACGTTTATTTCGTAACAATTGGATTATTCCGGTATCTTATGTATACGTATGGGTATTAGGATTACACACTGCAGTATTTTAGATATCAGCCGTATATTAAGAAAGCTTAAAGATGTCACAAAACGAAAACTAGGCACTGAAAACAGACGTTTTTTAGATGAATGACAGCGTTTTTATTTCTTTATTGCAAAGAATCAAACTTCAGCGATTTGTCAGCGAAAACTAGAAATGTGTAACAAAACAAGCCATAAGTAGCCATTCATACAATGCCAGATGAGCAAGTAACTTCATTAGTCACTATCAGTTGCAAATTACTTGTTGAAACGTAGTAGTATATATTTACGGTTGAAAGCCGTGCTTGTTATCTATTCCCCGGGAATTCTATCAGCTAAATATTATAATTATTGATTTCATTACATAACAAACTGCTATGCTAGGTGTATCTAAAATCAAGCTTAGAGCCTATTTTGGTGCCTATTTCTCAAAATTTTTTCAGCCGTGTCGTCCCGCACTTTTCCTCGTTCCCCTTTTCTGGCACTACAATTTCATTCTGCTGTGGATTTTGGCTCGCGTCAATCAACTTGGGGGGCCGTGTACATCGTTTCCATACCATTTTTTTAAGAATACAAATAGCCTAGTTTTATCTCTAATAGCAAATTATTTACCACCCCCTAAATTTTGAAACACCCCCCCTAAAAAGAAAAGCTGGGGAACATACTGCTCGCTATTCAGATACCTTCAGGATTAATTATGGTAAATGGTAATTCAATAATAGCTAGCTTGTGCAAAGCGAACTACTCAAGTCATAGGTCAATAACCAAAATTTTTGTGCCTACAACTACAAGAAAGACTACTGTATGTTAAATGAAGCTGTGGGAATGGCCAAATAAACAATCTAGTACCGGTTATTTAAATACATACTGAAATGGTATTTTTTTGAACATATTCCTTATGTTAGTAAAGGACACGTTTCTTGCATATTTATTCGAATCAGATTGGACATTCCTGATACTCATGTTGGCTTTATCCAGTAATAAAAATGTTTAAATTTGTCATGTAAACTGAAAGCAGATTTGCTGAATTATTATTGGTTTGAAGACAGAAATCTCTATACCAAGGACTTTGTTATTTTATACACAACTGAGCGCTCCAGAAGTATGTGTACCAATATGGAGGTAACTAATTTTATTTGCCTACTTTACATCAAGTTGTGTAAGAGGACCGAAACCTATGGGCAGGGGGATATTCACTTGACTAACACAGACAGTCCCGAACTCGTAATAGAACAAAAATAAGAAAAATCTGAATAAAATTATGGCCTAACCCTAACCTGGTACTCACAATTGAACCCCATACCACTCATAGTGTAATAAATTGGTTACTAAGACTGGTTTTGGACATTTAGAGTGAAAAAAAGTAGCCGTCCCCCATATTGAAACAATTTCAGCATGATAATCAATTTTGCAAGATCACACATTCTTTATATCGAATTGGTTCGAAAAACACTTTAATGCATATCAAATTATTTATAAAGTTGAAACATATAAAAAAATATTTTACTGGAATAATAACTCAGTGGTATTTTTGCTTCAGAACTCTCAATAGTTTGTAAATACAGTATTGGCTTGGTCGCATAAATTGTTGAAAAAATATTAACACTTTCGTTCATATTATTATTAAATTTGTTCGAGAACACATGGAATACACTTGAGCACATAGCCAAATTAATTTTTAAGTGCAAGAGTATACTAAGTCATGTATTTCCATAAAATGAATTCCACTGGATATCTTGATTTGTATATTGTCAGATTCTTTATATTAGGTAATCCCGAAGTATGTGAACCAAGATGGCGGACACCGGAACGTAGTATTTGTACTAAGTTAGGTTCAGGCCATAATTTTATTCCAATTTTTCTTATTTCAGTTGTATTATGAGTTCGGGGACTAGCCGAGTGACTCCCGTAGTATTTGTACCTGAAATTATGGCCTAACCCTATCCTGGTACACATACTATGTTCTGGTGTCCGCCATCTTGGTTCACATACTTCGGTAGTACCCTATATTATACAGAACTGCGCTTGGTTTCGCAATTATAAAAATAATACATAAAATTGCTATAGGATATTGATAGATATATACAGCGGTGGTTGGCAATTAGAAGCTCAGAAGAATTGTTTGGATGGAATGTGGTATAATTAACAGCAGCAGTGGGGAACCTATGGAATAATTATACAATATATCATAAAAGTAATATAATAAAATGCATAAGAATGACATTGAAAATTAAAGATGTTTCGATTACTAATACATTTAGATGTGGTCGACAATAAGGACCCAGAGCAGAAATAGGATATTTATACAGCCTAATTCATGAGCTCAATTACACAAGGTTGGGTTGGACATTTTAAATCAATTTGGACTTGAATAATTAATTTTTGGCCAAATTATGAACCAATGGGCATAACCAGGAATTTTCGAGCCAATTTTAAAGTAGAGTGACTGACACAAAAATGCCAGCTAATTCAACATATATTAATCTTATAATTGATCACATAATAGTATATAATTTATGCAAATAATTAATGTTTTAATAATAATGCTGATTGATTCCACCAAATCTAATATATTGGCAATGCAACCATCCTATTAGCGTAGTGTTTTGGACTTGACTATGTTGAAATGTCTGACTAAAGAACCCAGGTCATACACCCACCACCTCCAAGTTCAATCACCACCGCACCCAGAGTGTTATATACAGTGATAAACAGGAATCATTCGTGCAATATAGAAGTTCCATATATCTCATTGGATGCTTGTTTAGGGCAATGGTAGCCACAAAAATTATCAAAAAATGCCCCAAAAATCCTAATTTTTGGCGGCCACTGATATCTAACAATATGTGCGGAGCTACTATTTATTTGAAAGTACCAGAATCTTTTCCGTTCAACATTGCCTATTAAATCTAATACACTCTTGGTGAGTTGGGCCGTAGAATTTAAACTTGAGATGTGTAATCTGCGATGACAGCACATTTATTATACAAGTCTCACGGAAATGGCACAAATACAATTCTGATTAATTTATTTTCTCATAATATTAATATTTTTATACTTTCATTATGGCTGCAATGGCATTATTGCTTTGGTCTTTGATAAAGTTTTAATGAAGGCGAGTTCAACATCTCCGTTCAGTATTGTATGCGGGAAGAAGTGGAATCAGATTTACTGAAAGTGAAAAGAAAATGTTACAGGAGTCAAAATATGTAGTAAGAGTGAAAAAAGAATACAAACGAGAGCCAATAAAATAAAACTAGAATTTGTATATCTGTATACTATGCTAGGGCAGCTTATTCAAACATGTTATGTTTTTGTTATATTTATTATAAATATCCAAGCTCCACATTCCCCAAACTTCAAAACTAATTTCTTGTCACTGGTAAAATTACAGTATCTCTGTAAAATACTAGTCATTTACATATCAGTGGATGCTTGTACAGAGCCTTGTTCAGAGGGAAAAACGTGGAAGAAAAAACATTTCTTTATTATTTATATCTCCATATCCTACACATTGTTTTGTCACCACTGCAATAGTGAAATGGCAAAGCAACTGATTGAAATCAAAAGAACTGAGTGGATGTAAAAGTGGACCTTGAACCTATATTGTCAATAAAAACTGCCCATCAGATAGAGTGTCTCATTGAAGATTGCGCTTTTGAATTTGCATTTTAAAACCTTACAAAATCCTGTTATTGTGACATCATATGTGACAGTAGAGCACTTTATGATGTCTTTAGGGCTGGGCTTTTCAAATCGAATTATTAGAATCGGAGAAAATTTCATGTAAACAAGCAACTCTTTATGTACTTCCTATACCAATGCGAGTTCATTACTCAATTCAGTTTCAAGTGATGATTATCCAACTTGTTATTTCAAGAATTTGAGACTATTCATATAGATGCATGTTGGGGAAAGTGGGGAAGCAATATTTTGCCAGAGTGTCAAATGAATAAAACTATCTCACCCATATTGATCCATCATACTCAAATCCTTTCGTCTCCAATGCTTTTTTCAGTTTCATTGTATGGTTTGGATCAGGATATCCATTGCTGAAATAAAAAAGTATTCATGAACTTAGTTTGAACATGTTTATAGAAATATGATGGAAATTTGGTAAGTTTTCGGTTTAACAATAAAGAGTATTGAAATACAGAATTGGGTTCTAGGAATAAAAAATATTCGGCGCTCTGGAAGCATGTGAACCAAGATGGTGGACACCGGAACGTAGTATGTGAACCAGGTTTAGATACGACCATAATTTTATTCCAATTTCCTTTAGTTCTATTACGAGTTTGGAGACTAGCCAATTGCTCCCGTAGTATTTCTACTTGAAATTATAGCCTAACCCTAACCTGGTACACATACTACATTCCAGTGTCCGCCATCTTGGTCAAATACTTTGGGAGTACCAAAATTTCGTCTGAGCAATCGAGAAAAAGTCAAAACATTTTAATTTATCATGAGTGACCATTTCAGTTTGTGTTAGAAAATTTGTACGCCAATGTATGTCAGAAATTTCGACTTTTGCTTCAAAATTAAGAAACCTAAAACTAAAAAAATAATCTGGAAGCATGTGAACCAAGATGGTGGACACCGGAACGTAGTATGTGTACCAGGTTTAGATACGACCATAATTTTATTCCAATTTCCTTTAGTTCTATTACGAGTTTGGAGACTAGCCAATTGCTCCCGTAGTATTTCTACTTGAAATTATAGCCTAACCCTAACCTGGTACACATACTACATTCCAGTGTCCGCCATCTTGGTCAAATACTTTGGGAGTACCAAAATTTCGTCTGAGCAATCGAGAAAAAGTCAAAACATTTAAATTTATCATGAGTGACCATTTTAGTTTGTGTTAGAAAATTTGTACGCCAATGTATGTCAGAAATTTCGACTTTTGCTTCAAAATTAAGAAGCCTAAAACTAAAAAAATAATTGAAAAAATACAACTCTAGTTTTGAATTGATACCAAAAAAATGTCAAAATTAACTTCGCTCCCTGCTCACCTCACAGGTTATTACAATTTCAGATGAAATAAAAATCATACTAATTTATAAAGTCATAGCAAATAATCTCCTGTACACGATGACCAGGCAGTTTAATTAACATAGTTGGTCAGAGTGAATTATAAGAATATCATTGATTTGATAAGTCTGTCAGTTACTGATTGTCTGTGGCCTTGCTCAGGGTGAAGTATAACAATAGCATTGGTACCAATACCATAATTTAGATATCTAATCTATTTAATATATACAAGTCGTAGTCTTAATGGTTGAGTGGTTGTTTGGGATCTTTGGATCAGACCCTGGTAGTTTAGAAACAATAAAGTGCCTTTAAATGAGTAAATCATCTTCATATAGATTTAGATGAGTTCAGTTTTCTTCTGAGCAAAAACAAGAAAAAAACGACTGGATAAAACAAAATAACTTTTAGAAAGCAATTTTATCCAATATGCCTTTTATGCTTTGCAAAGCGTGAAAAATAAAATCAAATATCCATATTGGTGAAATTTATTCCCTGTAATTTCATTTAGCTGTTAAAATTGGACTCCCAAAAGAACTTTGTGTTGTAGTGCAATACGAAGGAATAACAAAATTTTTAAATTAGTTTTATTCCTTCCTATTTCCTAACATTTTAGGAAGTAAATACCCACCAAACATAAAACACACAAAGTACTTACTTCTCGGGTCCTCCAGTTTTATTAGTCTTATGAGGAAACTCATCGTTCCAAACAATTTTTCCTCTTCTGTCACCAACTTCCTGAATCTTGAAAATCAATCCTGCATTGAATGCTTGTCTGAGTAAGTTGAAACATATCAGTCCATCATCCCACGGCAAATATTCATTCTTCAATTCTTGAGCTTCATATGAAATACCCTGGAGAAACAAACAAAACTAATCATCTCTCATACCTGGGGGTTTGTTAAACTGATATAAATATCAGAATATCTATGAAAGTTTAGCAGAAGTTAAAAATTTTCTAACAAAATACTTGGTGTTTCTAATAGATTAATTCAATTTGACAACCCAACAACTTAATTAAACATTGAAATCAGAAATTATAAGGAAGCCCGCTAAATATTTAGCTTGTCGTGATTTTACTGCACCATTGAATCAAATTCTAAATTAAACATAGAAGAACTAAATTCTATGAACAACTTAAATTTGAATAAACCATGAGTTTAATATTACTTAGTAAGTTTCAACAAGCATGATCTATATATGGCTATGTTATGATTTTACTGCACAAATGGCTTCTATATTCGAACTTCTTCTCAATAACAAACCTTTCAAAGCTTGGATTTCCTCAAACAGCATACCAGTTTAAATTAATTATAGATGGACAAAGCATGAACCAGAGTCAACCCATATAAGCATTATACAAAATACTGCCTGATTCTGTATATTTCTATGAAAAGCAATAACTCATGTGAGTGAATGCAAACATTTAGCAATACTTCTTTCAAGCTTCTGGACTGTGCAATGGCCTAACGCAGTGGTTACCAAAGGGTGTACCTCGGTGCACTAGTGTTACGCAACAATAGAGATTGACACTGCTTGCTGCAATTTCCCGAGCTGCATATTATTTAGCTGTTGAGTTTGTTTAAAGTTTCAAAATAAAATCAGGCAGAGAAAAGTTGACATTAGGCATATATGTTTACAAACATAAAGTACACATTAATGATCACAATATTGAATTTTATCCAAATCTTTTTTCATTAGTGCACCATGCCACCGTTAGCAGTTTTTTTCCTAATAATTCAGCGCCGCACAAACAAAAACGAATATAATAATATCTCCTTAAATAGCTCTGTCTAAATAGCTCAAATTTCATTAAATATAAGATATGACAGAAATAACGTTTTATCCTGGGGAGAGAAAAGCCGATAAGAGACATAATCAAGTGGCGAACCACAGCCTCTCATCCGGTTACCAGTCTATAACACGTAAGAGATTGTTTAGCCAGTTATTCGTTTTCGGAAGCATGGACTTGATGGTGGAGGAGGCTGTAACAGACCAGTGATTACGTGAATCAGCCTACTAAATATTTGTGACTGCTTGTATAGGGCCTTGTTCAGAGCAAAAGGCATGAATAAGCATCGCATAAAAAAGTAACATGACAGTACTATTATAAGGGATGTCTTTGCCATTATATCAAAATCACCATATTTGGAGCATTTATGAAATCAAAGGGTATGACAGAAATTTTTCTATTTTCCATCCGTGTTTTTGTTTACATCATGTTGTATTTAGTAAATTTTAACATATATATTATAATGATTTTGCTTCTGAATTGACAACAAGATATATATTTGTGAACCCTCAATCAATCGATCCAAGAAATTCACAATAACAATAATTGTACCGAAGAATTCTAGGCAAACTATTAGGTTGTGGGCATTCCTAAATATTACTTTTACCAAATTGTGATTTTCCATTTATTACACTGGTATTTGTTTCAGGAAATATATTTTAATTGATCGATGTTCAAATTTACTAATGTGCAATGAGGATTGATATTAAGAACAAAACCCTATCGATTAGGAATCTTGATTCCAGTAAATCTGTAATTTATTTTCCAACCAACAGCTAAATTTGCTTCATAACTCACCTCCAGACTTCCAGCATGAAATGAGTAGGTGATGACAAGAGTCTTCCATCCTTCATATCCTGGCAGTGATTCTTCCAACACATTCCATAACAGCATCCCACCAGGTGGTTGTTGGTTGATGATTCTTAGACCAGAAGTAGTTTGACTTGGAGACTGAGATTCTGCACCTGGATAAATGATACCAAAACTTAATGATAAAAATAAGGTTTGTCCTTATTTAAGCAAAAATGCTTGTAATTGAGGGTTCAATGATATGTAAAAGATACCATGATATGTAAAAATTATAAAGTATGAAAATTACGATATCTAGAAGTAATTAAGATATTGTGTGGTTATTTGCGTTTTGGGCTATGTCATGGTCTAGTGGTTCAATCGCTAGACTTACCTGTAGGCTTTACAGATTGCACATCACAGGTTCAAACCCTGTGCCCCTTCATACCCAAGTGTGTAATAAATTGAGCGGGCAATGCCATTTTTTTTTCTTTAAATAAAGTGCCATTTAACATATCAATAGATACCAGTAGCTGCAAGAATATGGCTTAGTTTGTTAATTATGGTATTTTAAAAATATTTAATGTTACAAATTTCTGAGGTTATGATGAAAAAAAAACGAGAATATCGGTCGGAGACCGGAGACTTATTGATCGATTCATGCCTCTATAGTGACACCGCGTGTCCCATCACTAATTAATTAATAACTCGCTAATTATACATCCAAAATCAATAGGCTTCTGGTCCGACATATGATGAATGCACATGCAAAATTTGGAGCAGATTCAATCTCGCTTTCGTGAGATATCGTGTGCATCTAACAGACAGACAAATACCTATCAACATACTTACCGATTAAAATCGATAAGTAAAAAGTGTGAAAATTATTGATATTGACTAACTTTTTCAAAACACTCATGACAGTGAATGTTCAACTAACGACCCCAAGCTGGGAATTTGGATACTAGACAAACCACAGTTTCATGGTTTCGATGGAAAATCAGTAACAAGAATAATATGGCTAGTATGGTATGGTAGAATAGGATTTATATATTCAACCTGCAGGAGAGGAAAGTGAATGAGACGGCCTAATCATATGACAAACCATGGCCATTCGTCTGGTTAACAGTCCATGTTGGGTATGGGATTAGTTTTCAGCCAGCTATTCATTTTCAGATGCATGGACTTGATGGTTTACCCAAACAGCGGTTACGTGAACCACCCTACAAGGAATCCAGCAATCTTATTGCACATAATTAACTCACAGAGAATTCGATTCTGCGAACCCATGCATGATAATCAGAGATGTGAAGGTGAGCATATTCCTAATGCTTAGCCACACCACCAAGCCTATTAGCCGTCTCTTCTGCATAAGCCCGCAATTACCAATAACAATTCAGAAATCTAGAAAACCTTTCTTTCCAGTTTTGAGCTTTTCAATCTCAATTTTCATTTTTCTCTTTTCTTCTTGCATCCGCTTCATTTCCTTTTCGTGCTCTCTTCGCATTCTCTCCGCATCTCTCTTTTCTTGTTCATTTTTTAATTCCATCTGCTTCATTCTTTCTTCAAACTCTTCTCTGACTTTTACAACTTCCTTCTCTGGAGAGCTTCGTACTACAGAACCTAAAAGTATTGGTTTCATTTAGACAGAATAATAAAAACCACAGAGCAAAATTAATTGAATAAACAAAGCAAAAGTGTTCCTGAATGTTATATAAAGCAAACATCTTGGGTATTATCACAATATGTCAGGTATGATTTAAGTTGGGGTAAATATGAAATCTAGACTTTATTAAATAATAATTTCATATAAAAGTCTTGCAATAAACTTTGTTTCTGACGAGTTCAAAATTTTCTACTAAGGTGGAATATACCGTGTTCAACCAATTATCCAGATTTTAAATTAAAGAAATATTTCATTAAAAACTATAGAACCTTTCTACTTACTCAGTTTGGGATGAGGGCAAACAAGTTGACCATGAAAGTATTTATGTTTTCGAATTTGTTCGGTATTTGGACGATTCTGTGGTCGGAATCTGAGCATCCAACCAACCAAATCCTCTAGGTCCCCTTCTAGTTTGCTCAGGTCACATCCTTGATATCGTTTGATATTGAGATTCCAACTATCAGGGTCATTACCGAATGGGTGGGAACCATCGGTCGAAATGAAATGGATTACGAGTGCGGAAGAAAATATGTCCGATTGTTTAGAACAACTGTCAGAAAGGTATATTTCCGGGGCCCTCCAACCATCAGTGCCAACACGTAAAGTGCTCATTTTGGTTACAAAATGTCCTTTTCTTAACTGTTTTCCCAAACCAAAGTCAATTATTTTGAGAATTCTCCCATTGTCCGATACCAAGATATTATCTGGTTTAAGATCGCGATGTAGAACTTCGTTAATGTGGATATGATCGACAGCTTCAACAAATTGTTCTATTTGTTTATGTTTGACTTCGTCAGTCTTAGGCTTTGGATCGTCATTGACAAAGTCTGTCAAGGTTTTAGATTTAAAGTATTCCATTGCGATGAATAAATGTTCTATTGGACCAAGGAAATAAGTCCCAGATTGGAGGACAGTTATCACATTTGGGTGGGAACGAAGCTTTCGGATGATTTCCACTTCTTTCCTATTTTCATCGCTGAGTTTGATAGATTTTATGGCGATTGTATCGAATCCTCGAGAACCTTTATGAGTCTGCAAGCCTCTGTAAACTTCACCATACTTTGCTAGCCTTTCATTATAAAGCAGGAACAGGTTATGATCGACGCGAATTGAATCTGTAAAACATAAAATATTATGTCTTTGATAGATAATTTGAATTGTGTGTGAAACACATCTAGTACAAATCTAGTATTTTGTACATCTAAGCCACTGGGGGCTAAATACTAAATACACACATTTCCGGTAGCGCGAATGCCACATTATTTTCGCCTAAGAACAATCGCCACATGAAACTTCATATCATGGTGCAATTGCACACTCTATTGCTGTGTTAAAAGCCTGCCACAAAGGGACATGTATGAGGTGTTTTTTAATAAATTATCAAGCAATGCATTGTTTTTATTCACTTATCATCAATATGAAGAATGATGTTGTGTCCGTGTTATGGCCAAAATGTTATAATCAATTCGCAACTTCGTTGCCGAGTGGTGCATTGTTCGAATGATAATCTGCCCACCCCTGATATAAACACTTACATGCAAAGTTTGTGTTCAGATCAGCCCAAAAGTTTCCTGGGAAAGGTAGAATCCACCCAAATCGTGTAAACTTACCTTTAAAATGGAATGGTATTTCTCCTTTAGTTTCATTTTCTACTGCATCATTAGACTTTGCTGCCTTTTTCTTAGTTGTTGAGGTTTTTTCATATGTATTGCTGCTTCGATCAAGCGTAAAATCAGAACTTCCACCAATACTGGTTTCTATATTGTCCCCTGTTGAGATAAAGCACAATAGTCAGAATGGTATTTATTTATTATTTACTGTAAAAAATGTAAAACGTTTGGTTGAAACATGCTATTATTGTACAAAAACAATGAAATATCCTTCCTGAGTATTAGACAAATTAAATACTCAGTTCTTTCCTAATTTTTACTGTTTTTTTCATTTACCCATTTTTAGTTTTTCAATTAAGCTCTATTGTTACAATAGGGGCATTTTCTTGGCTGCTGTTATTTCAGGCATAGCTGGAAGTAACTTCGTACGAGCCAAAAAATATGACGAATAAAATTAACAAAATTTCACTCCTTTTGCATAAAATATCAAATGAAGGATATATAAAATGGTTATTGAATTGCAGAAAAATTTATTTGTACTTGTATTTATTCACCCCAAATTAGGCAAAATGTGATTTATGTAATATTGACCAAAACAAATATTTTGAAATATGCTTTTATTTGTAGGCTATAGACCAGTGTTTCCCGACCCGAGTCCGCGGTCTCAAATGAGTCCGCAACGAATCAGAAATTCACTGCTGGCCGCGAACGTTTTTGCGAAAGTTAACTATCAGCCAAGTTACGATTCAGGTTAAAATTCACATAAAACATAAAAAAAAAGTTCATTCACATAACATTAATCAAGTCCATTATTACTATGTTACTGAGTATGGCTGGGCATATATTCGAATATTCAACTATTAGAATAGCAATTCACTATTCGGAAATTTGATACCAGGTGACGCGACTGGTCAAAACGATTGGATTTCACAACTCACTAGCGCATTTCCGACGAATACACGACCACACGCGTGGTGTTTCTCGCGAGTTCGAACAACAAGGAATAAATTTTTTCTAGTAGGTGTCAATGGGGGCAACCCAAATTTTCTAAAATGAAAAGCAGCAATACAAAATACTTAAAATAAAACGGAGAACACCATAACTTTTGTTTTATGATTGTACGCGACCGATCAAAAACGCTTCTTTAGAAATTGCAAATCGCAAAATTTCGGGTGACACCGTGTATGTACCAGGGCATTTTCCCTAAGGCCTCCACATTGGTACGTACAGTACTGTAGCACCGTAAGTGTTGTACGAACAGCTCAGATTTGTTGAATTCACAAAAATACGAATCAAAACAAAATATAATTGGGCACTTTACAACGCATTTTTGTGTCCACGAATTGTCATGATATTTTCTGAATAGTATTGCTTTTATTTCGTCAACACAACCGCAGATTAAAATGATCACCATTAAACTAATATTAAAGCAAGGCGGTGAATATGTATTTTTGATTTACTAATATACTTTAAAAAATATTTTTAATAAGTACTAAATCAAGTTGTACTTTCTGGAAATTTATAGCAGATAGGATTTTTCTAACGACGATAACAAATCTGCCAGATCTCTAAAAATATGTATCAAAACTAAATATAATCGTGCGATATGTTAGCAGATTGCTGTGGTATTTTGAAGAAGTAATGCTATCATCTTGTCATAAGTCGACGCAACCGCGAGATACCATTAACACAATTAAAACAGAAGACATTTCAAGACAGACATTTTAAATTCTCGTCGTTGTCATGGATTGAATATAGTGCGACAGAAAAGGCCATTAATAAAAAAAATAAAAAAATAAAATAAAAAGTCGTCTCTTTTAACGGACTCGTAATTGCGTCGAATTTCCGATTTTGATTCACACAGAGTACGGTTGCAATAAACGCACCTTGAGTCCGCAAAGGTTTTCGCTGATGAGAAATTAGTCCGCGACCAAAAAAGGTTGGGAAACGCTGCTATAGACATAAATTAAATCAAATAATTAATCTTTAGGATAACAGTGAACAAAACGGCAGACTTTATTCTCACCTTCATTAATGGTTTGCTTGAAAACGAATGTTGGAGCTACCACAGTTCCATGTTTTTCTGAATGTTTCACTAGACTTTGGAGAATATTTTTACCAAATTCTTGTACCGTCCCAGGCATCGAAGGCCTCAATACTTGTAATGCTTTTCGAACTGAAATTTGATCGTTTGCATCTGAAAATTCTGCAGTTTCATCTGAGGAATCGACAGAATCGATTTCTCGTATTTTACCAGATTCAGCCATTTTACCAATTATGGGAACAAAATATTAGATGATATGTTTTGAGTATCAGCCTTATCAGACTGAGCTATTTAGTCTAAAACAAAATATGATAATTTAAGTAATAAGTAATGAACAGTTATGATAAGTAATTGAACAGTATTCATCATAGTAATGACTTCATTTTTTGACAAAAATGGGAAGGGATATCGATATATAGCTATACAAATTTATGTAAGCAACAATGAATCCAACAATTAGTGTACTTTATTATTTCTGCTTCTAGTGTCCTAGTTTATTTCAAAAACGAATACCTTTGGTTAGACAAAACGTTACAAAAATACATTTGTGTATATTTACAACATCCTTCCAATATGCGCTTAAGGAAAGATAAGGAGTGAGCCTCCCTTAACCTCAACGCATAGCTATATAGTTTTATTTAACAGTAAGTTTCCTTTATCCATATTTGGGTCTGGCCCTGCCTTAGATATAATTTATATGATAATTTATATATATCAAGTAAATAAAATATTCTGCACTATTATCAATTAAAACTAGCTTGCAAACCACAGAGCAATACATGATTGTTTGCAAACTGAAAATGCTCAGGTAGATATATAAAATCGATAAATATTGCAGTGCTCAAAATGAATATAAAAACTTCAATTTATTTTGATAGGATTTCGATTGATGTTTTATTAGCAACATGGTGGAAGGTGGACGTCTTGTTTACAAAAACGTTATGACATCACAATACAATTATACCGAAACAACCGCCCTTAATACCACGACAGGGCAAATGCAATAATAATATCAGTCTAATTAATTATGGTTACTCAACTTTCCCAAGCTTGCCCGTTGCAAGCATGCCTATGTGAAATGGAACAGATTATTTTCTAAAATTCCGAAAAGGGTGGCGGCACACTTGAAAGTCTTGCAGCACACAGTTCGAGAAAGGCTGGACTAAACTCTAGCACAGAATAAATACAGGTAAAGGTAGTGCAACCAAAATACAGATTACAGAATGCTGACAATTCAGGTCATATGTGACATCACGAATGCGACGCAATCCGTGTTGCACAAAAATGCTAGAATGTGACATATCTCTGAAAAATAGGATTTCATGGATGCGCAATATCTGAAAACTCGAGGATTTGTAGCAGGGATTCACTGTATTCGAAAATCTCTGACAATAAGGCACTTTTTAACATTTTTCCCTGACGCAAATTTGACCACTAAAATCCCACTCATGCCAGGGAAAAATATTGCGTATGGCAACCCTATAGTATTGGAGACACTTACACTTGTTACACAATATTCAACCTGTGATCCTAATAATGATGACTTTTTAAATTAAATGAAAATTGCAATTTAAAATTCCATTAAAGAACACACTTACACTACAACAGGTTTTATCATTTATTTCAAACAAAACTTCTTTACACCAAACAAGAGTATTTTCAATTTATCATACATTTTTAATATCAAGAGGTAGAAATTGCATGAAAATGATGACTTATTTAGAGAAAGATTTATCACATCAACAGAGCATTCTAAAGCCTGTATAAGTAAAATTCTTACAGAGTTACGCTTGAACTTTTTGTTAGTTCGTCTTTCATGACTAACTATTCTCTTATACCTGATATCAATTATGCAAGACTTGGCTATAAGAATAATAAAACTACTTGTACAAGGCTGCTTGAAGGCAGAAATACTGTTTCTTGATATCTTTCAATGGAATATTTGTCAACATTAGGACAGAGCTCAAAATTAAATCCTGATACTTCGAGTGTGACATCACATACATACGTAATATAAAATCTCTCTATCACTACAATATGATATGCTAAGATATAAAAAAGCATAAACATGTATTGATACAATGAAATAAATTTGCCAATATTATAATAAAAACACACAATGGTAGAATATATTATATTAAAGTTTGCATTCTAAAACAATTTCAGTTTATAAATAAAACTGACAACAGAAAATTAGATAATAGGAAAGTGTAAATCAACCAGTAACATCTTTTATGAAGTATGATTTATAAATATTATGAAACTTTATCCAATGGCTATTTGACGTTTTATCAAAAAAAAAATCAAATCAATCAAAAAAAATTAAAATCGTAACAAAAGAACCCAAAATATGAGGGGCTGTGCCAGAGTAAAATGCTCTTCGATTTAGAATACTTTCAATTAAATTAAAACATCTAAACGCAGAATCATTTGCTAATTTGAGGGTGTGGCTGATTTGACCCGCTGAGGTGGGATATCTGTCGTATATTATTATCTACATATTTAGTATTCAGGGCTTGTTATTTCCCACGTAGTCACTATTCAGCTCTTCTTTGACTAGAAAAATACTCAAACATTTCAAGGCGTAGCTATTTTGACCAACTGACGTCATACAAAATACAAACAGTGGGTAATAAAACCTATAATATTACCAGGCACTACCATAAAAATTGTGTTTATTCTGCAACAAAGGATTCCACAATATTTGCTTAAAGACATGCTATAAAACACTAACAGTCATAGTGATTTACTGCCTTTGTATTCCTTAATATCATTATGTTAGCAGATTTCACCTCTTGTAGAATAAAAACTGGAACTATATAAGTGAAATATCTGCATAAAACTGCTCGGCTATCGAAGTATTTACCGTAAATATATATGAGCATAACTTTTCTTAATATTGAAGTACACAACATCCTGGACATATATTAACATTTGGAAAGTTGATCATTCATTATTTTCGCTCCAATCCAAAATATAGTTTCTTTACAGGTAATAAATCCCAGTTATTAGCAATGTTCTGATCATCTAATGAGTCAGTCAATTCAGTATGCGTAACAGCAATTTGCAAATACACTTTATTTGGTTTTCTTCAGAAGTTTAAAAGACAAATAATTGCAAACTTTACTTGATATGCCCATGCATGGAGTACTGCTGCCACATCTGGGCTGATATTTGCATGACTTTTCTAAAGTATATTAACCGACCTTAAAAACAGTTATATTAATGAATGAAACTCACCTAAAAATGTGAGCATTTCATTTATCACTTGAACTTCACAATATTTGGATGTTCCCATCCCTACCAAATCTCTTACAAGAATTTTCCACTCAAAATACTAAGGTAACGACGAATTGGCAAATATATCTTATCTTTTGCTACTATTTATCTGCTTACCAATTCCACACAAAATTTTGATTTGATTCTTAGGCTTAGGTTACCTTGGTAACTTGGTACTTTCTGATTGATATTATTATCAAGTTTCTTTCATATGCTGTATAAAAAATTTTTTTTTTAAAAATTCGCATGTTTCAATTATGTTCCCCTAGGTATGTAATACTGGCATTCTTTATTGAACAATCATACTGATTATATTCTATTGCATTTCTGTTCCATGCTCATGATATGGCACAGTCAGTAATTGTAATTATATTTAGACATTTGAAAGTCAACAACTCCCTTCTAGTGTGCGGCCATGTAAGTATGGATTTGTAACAACTAAATCTGTTACATTCATGACACCCATGCTTGTTTCCTTGAATTTTGTAATGGTACGCATACAAGTGTTTGAAATATAGCAATCCTTCAGACCACTGAGAAATCCACAGAGTGCCGAAATTGGCAGACTACTGGAAAGCAGCTTATTCAAATTTCTTAAATGAAGACTATGGAATCAAATATGTTTGTGAAACTGCTCATCAATGTTCAAAACCTTGAAACCTAACTTCACTAGAAATGCAAACAGAGGATAATGAAGCTCAAAATACTACTGAGTGTTACCATTAAAATTTGCCTGTTTATTGTGTGTCTGGATTTCAGAGTGAGCCATAAAAAAGGTTCTCACAAATAGATTTATAACTTTTGTATTCGTCAACACATTTATGTTGACAGATTTTTAATCCATTAGAATTAAAATTGAGTATTAATTTAGTAAAATCATTTGCTTTATATTGTCATATATTTAATATACATATCGTAACTAAGAAGAACCATGTACTAGAAGAAAGTAACAATTATTATTCATAATTATTTAATTTATAACTGATAACCCACTTTTGGCCGCCCATTTTATCAGTATCCAATAATCAATAATAACATGTAACTATCGAATAAGCACAAAGCCACGTTTAAACACCCAATGATATCTCACAATATGTATAAAACTACTGTAATTTGGGAGGGCCACAGTCTTTCCGGTTTAACATTGTCTACCGAATTTATTACACTCTGATGAGGTTGGGGGCGTGGCAGAGGTAAGGCTAATGCTTTAACTGCTAGGCCAGCGAGCCACCCTATTCCGATAACAGTCATTTGCAAATGCACTGAATTTGGGTGTGTCCACTTATGTACAATGACTTCAAAAATAAATGGAACAAAAGCATGCAACCTTAATTTGCAAAAATCACTGATGCATGGAATAATGGGCTAATGCTAATGTGACTGAACCAAAACTGGAGTCAAAATTAGAAAGGTTTTCTATTTTTTCTTTCATTTACATTTTAAAACATACCTAGGCATGAGCATTGACTAAATAAATATTTTTTCTCGAGAAATATTTCTTAAAGCAAGACATCGCGTAATCATTTATACAAAAAAATACTGATCTCTGAAATACTGAGCAAAGATACGAGGAACTACGGAAGTGCCATTAACTATAAAAAAATAGGGTGAGTTATCACTTTGCTCAATGTTGTATAAATAAAACAAAAATTCAGCTTGGTACAGGGGCAAATGTTGCCAACCCCTTGTTAATGTTTAAAATGACCTTCATGTAAAACAAGATTTAAATTACATATGTCAATGCAACTGAAAATTTCATGACTCAAACTATATTTGTGAATCAAAACAGCAGTAACTTGACTGCTGACTTTGTAGTGACTCGACTTGTGACAAGAAGTTTGAAATTTGTTGATTAAAACTTAGATTACATAAACCAGAAGTTTGTTGTTAAAGCTCAAACTTGTTACAAAAAATTAACTTGTGATAATTATGGCTTTATATTTTCTAATTTCTTTCAAAAATATATTTTTGATATATATATTTTAAAAATATTTGTTTTCATATGTTTAACTTTACTAGCATGACAAAAGTACGCCAGAAGGAAGATATATATGGATTACCTGGCATGAGGTAATTTAATGCCAATCGAGCCACAGAGTTATTGCAAGCAAAACAAAATTAAAATATCACATTATTTTACTACAGATGCTGAAGTATTCTACAAACATTTGAAATAAAATTACAAACTTTAAATATATGGACAGCACAATAGATTATACTCATACTTTGCATGTACATGGATAATTGCATATGAAACATATAGACAAGTGGCTCTCAAACTGGTGGTAATCAACCCCAAAAGGTAATTTGGCAATTTTTATGAAGAAATCCAGATGTTTTTGTAATCCCCATACATTTGACTAGTCTGGGAAAAAGCTGGACATGAGATGCCCACATCTGGTCAATGAGCCTAGTCAACTGGTCTCGTATTTTTTAGGAACATAATATTAATATTACCGTAATACAAATTATAGGCTTCTGTGCTACTGCAAGTATAGCATCTCAAAGTCGAATCGGTAGATGCAAAAGCTGTTGTTAGTATTTTGTCAAAGTTTTTTGTCAAAGAAAAAGGGAAATTTATTGTAGTACTGTAAGTTTATGGAAGGGGTAATTTTGTATTTTATTATTTCTGCTTCTAGTGTCCTAGTTTATTTCAAAAACAAATACCTTTGGTTAGACAAAACGTTACAGAAATACATTTGTGTTATTGTGCAGCAGAACACATGGTGTAGTCATTTTTTTCTTGCTACAACATCCTTCCAATATACCTCAACGCATATCGATATAGTTTTATTTAACAGTAAGTTTCCTTTATCCATATTTGGGTCTGGCCCTGCCTTAGATATAATTTATATGACATCAAGTAAATAAAAAATTCTGCACTATTATCAATTAAAAATAGCTTGCAAACCACAGAGCAATACATGATTGTTCCACTAGAGTTTGCAAACTGAAAATGCTCAGGTAGATATATAAAATCGATAAATATTGCAGTTCTCAAAATGAATATAAAAACTTCAATTTATTTTGATAGGATTTCGATTGATGTTTCATTAACAACATGGTGGAAGGTGGACGTCTTGTTTACAAAAACGTTATGACATCACAATACAATTATGCCGAAACATCGCCCTTAATACCACAAGGCAAATGCAATAATAATATCAGTCTAATTAATTATGGATAATCAACTATCCCAAGCTTGCCTATGTGTAATGCAAACAGCCTATTTTCTAGAATTACAAAAAGTGCCGCGACACACCTGAAAGTCTCTTGGGGCACACAGTTCGAGAAAGGCTGGACTAAACCCTAGCATGGAATAAATTACAGATAAAGGTAGTGCAACTAAAATACAGATTATAGAATGCTGGCAATTCAGGTCATATGTGACATCACGAATGCGACGCAATCCGTGTTGCACAAAAATGCTAGAATGTGACATATCTCTGAAAAAATAGGATTTCATGAATGCGCAATATCTGAAAACTCGAGGATTTGTAGCAGGGATTCACTGTATTCGAAAATCCCTGACAATTAGGCACTTTTCAACATTTTTCTCTGACGCAAATTTGACCACTAAAATCCTGCACATGCCAGGGAAAAATATGGCGTATGGCATCCCAATACTATTGGAGACACTTACACTTGTTACACAATATTCAATTCGTGATCCTAATAATGATGACTTTATAAATTAAATGAAAATTACAATTTATAATTCCATTGAAGAACACACTTACACTACAACAGGTTCTATCATTCATTTCAAACAAAACTTCGTTACACCAAACAAGAGTATTTTCAATTTATCATACATTTTTAATATCAAGAGTTAGAAATCGCATGAAAATGATGACTTAATTAGAAAAAGAATTATCACATCAACAGAGCATTCTATAGCCTGTATAAGTAAAATTCTGACAGAGTTACGCTTGAACTTTTTGTTAGTTCATCTTTCATGACTAACTATTCTTTTATACCTGATATCAATTATGCAAGACTTGGCTATAAAAATAATAAAACTACTTGGTACAAGGCTGGTTGAAGGCAGAAATACTGTTTCTTGATATCTTTCAATGGAATATTTGTCAAAATTAAATCTTTATACTTCGAGAGTGACATCACATATGCTAAGATATAAAAATGCATAAACATGTATTGATACAATGGAATAAATTTGCCAATATTATAATAAAAACACACAATGGTAGAATATATTATAATGAAGTTTGCATTTTAAAACAATTTCAGTTTAAAAATAAAACTGACAACAGAAAATTAGATCACAGGAAAGTGTTAATCAACCAGTAACATCGTTTATGAAGTATGATTTATAAATATTATGAAACTTTATCCAATGACTATATTTTACGTTTTGTCAAAAACAAATCGAATCAATCAAAAAAAATTAAAATCGCCCCAAAATATGAGGGTCTGGGCTGTGCCAGAGTAAAATGTTCTTCGATTTAGAATACTTTCAATTAAATTAAAACAGCTAAACGCAGAATCATTTGATAATTCGAGGGTGTGGCTGATTTGACCCGCTGAGGTGAGACATCTGTCGTATATTATTATCTACATATTTAAAATTCAGGGCTTGTTATTTTCCATGTAGTCATTATTCAGCTCTTCTTTAACTACAAGAAAAATCAAACATTTGAGGGCGTAGCTATTTTGACCCAATAACGTCATACAACATACAAACAGTGGGTAATAAAACCTATAATATTACCAGGCACTACCATAAAAATTTGCGTGTTTATTCTGCAACAAAGGATTCCACAATATTTGCTCAAAGACATGCCATAAAACACTAACAGTCATAGTGATTTACTGCCTTTGTATTCCTTAATATCATTATGTTAGCAGATTTCACCTCTTGTAGAATAAAAACTGGAACTATTCAAGTAAAATATGTGCACAAAACGGCTCTTTTACCGTAAATATGTATGAGCATAACTTTTCTTAATATTGGAAGTACACAACATTCTGGACATATATTAACATTTGGAAAGTTGATCATTCATTATTTTCACTAGAATCCAAAATATAGTTTCCCCAGTTATTAGCAATGTTGTTATCATCTAATGAGTCAGTCCATTAAGTATGTGTAACATCAATTTGCAAATGCACTTTATTTGGTTTTTAATAAATGCTTGACTCTAGAAGTTTAAAAGAAAAATAATTGCAAACTATACTTGATATCCCCATGCATGGAGTACTGCTGCCACATCTGGGCTGACAATCGTATGACTTTTCTAAAGTATATTAACCGACCTTAAAAACAGTTATATTAATGAAAGAAACTCAATTAAAAATTTACTCAAGCATTTCATTTATCACTTGAACTTCACAATATTTGGATGTTCCCATCCTTACCAAATCCCTTAAAAAAATTTTCCACTCAAAATACTAAGGTAATAATTGGCAAATATATCTTATCTTTTGCTACGATATCTGCTCACCAACTCCACACAAAATTTTGATTTGATTCTTATGCTCTTAGGTCACCTTGGTAACTTTCTGTTTGAAAATTGTTATCAATTTACTTTCATATGCTGTATGAAAAAATATTTTTTTAAAAATTAGCATTTTCCAATTATGTTCCTTCCCCCTAGGTATGTAATACTGGCATTCTTTATTAAACAATCATACTGATTATATTCTATTGCATTTCTGTTCCATGCTCATGATATGGCACAGTCAGTATTTGTAATTATATTTAGACATTTGAAAGTAAACAACTCACTTCTAGTGCGCGGCCATGTAAGTATGGATTTGTAACAACTAAATCTGTTACATTCATGACACCCATGCTTGTTTCCTTGAATTTTGTAATGGTACGCATACAAGTGTTTGAAATACAGCAATCCTTCAGACCACTGAAAAGTCCACTGAGTGCCGAAATTGGCAGACCACTCGAAAGCAGCTTTTTCAAATTTTGACTATGGAATCAAATACATTTGTGAAACTGCTTATCAATGTTCAAAACCTTGGAACCTAACTTCACTAGAAATGCAAACAGTGGATAATGAAACTTATGATACTACTGAGTGTTACCATTAAAATTTGCCTGTTTATTGTGTGTCTGGATTTCAGAGTGAGCCATAAAAAAGGTTCTCACAAATAGATTTATAACTTTTGTATTCGTCAACACATTTATGTTGACAGATTTTTAATCAATTAGAATTAAAACTGAGTATTAATTTAGTAAAAACATTTGCTTTATATTGTTATATATTTAATATACATATCGTAACTAAAAGGAACCATGTACTAGAAGAAGTGTAACAATTTTTATTCATAAATATTTAATTTATAGCTGACAGCCCACTTTTGTCAGCCCATTTTATCAGTATCCAATAATAACTAATAACATATAACTATCGAATAAGCACAAAGCCATGTTTAAACACCCACTGATATCTCACAATATGTATAAACTACTGATATTTGGGAGGGCCACAGTCTTTCCGGTTTAACATTGTCTACCCAATTTATTACACTCTGGTGAGGTTGGGGGCGTGGCAGAGGTAAGACTAATGCTTCAACTGTTAGGCCAGCGCGCAACCCTATCCTGATAACAGTCATTTGCAAATGCACTGAATTTGGGTGTGTCAACTTATGTACAAAGACTTTAAAAATAAAAGGAACAAAAGCATGCAAACTTAATTTGCACAAATCACTTATGCATGGATTAATGGGCTAATGCTCATGTGACTGAACCAAAACTGGAGTCAAAATTAGAAAGGTTTTCTATTTTTTCTTTCCTTTACATTTTAAAACATACCTAGACATGAGCATTGACCAAATAAATATTTTTTTTTCAAGAAATATTTCTTAAAGCAAGATATCGCGTAATCATTTATACAAAAAAATACTGATCTCTGAGCAAAGATACGAGGAACTACGAAAGTGCCATTAACTATAAAAAAATATGGTGAGGTATCACTTTGCTTAATGTTGTATAAATAAAACAAAAATTCAGCTTGGTACAGGGGCAAATGTTGCCAACACATTATTTAATGTTTAAAATAACCTATATGTAAAACAAGATTTAAATTACAAATGTCAATGCAACTGAATTTTTCATGACTCAAACTCTATTTGTGAATCAAAACAGCAGTAACTTGACTGCTGACTTTGTAGTGACTCGACTTGGAACAAGAAGTTTGAAATTTGTTGATTAAAACATAGATTACATAAACCAGAAGTCTGTTGTTAAAGCTCAAACTTGTTACAAAAAATTAACTTGTGATAACTATGGCTTTATAATTTCTAATTTCTTTCAAAAATATTTTTATTATATATATATTTCAAAAATATTCATTTTCAAATGTTCAACTCTACTAGCATGACAAAAGTACGCCAGAAGCAAGATATATATGGATCACCTGGCATGAGATAATTTACGGTAATGCAAATCTAGCCACAGAGTTATTGCAAGCAAAACAAAATAAAAATATCACAATATGTTACTACAGATGCTGAAGTATTCTATAAACATTTAAAATAAAAATACAAACTTTAAATATATGGACAGCACAATAGATTATACTCATACTTTGCATGTACATGGATAATTGCATATGAAACATATAGCCAAGAGGCTCTCAAACTGGTGGTAATCAACCCCAAAGGGTAATTTGGCAATTTTTATGAAGTAATCCAGATGTTTTTGTAATCGCCATACTTTTGACTAGTCTGGGGAAACGCTGGACATGTGATGCCCGCATCTAGTCAGTGAGTCTAATCATCTGGTCTCGTACTTTGTTGGGACATAATATTAATATTACCGTAATACAAATTATAGGCTTCTGTGCTACTGCAAGTATAGCATCTTAAAGTAGGATCGGTAGATGCAAAAGCTGTTAGTATTTTCGCCATTTATATTCAACGAAAAAGTGAAATCGATATGACTATTGTATTTTTATGGATGGAGTAGTTGAGCTTTTGGTAATTTGATTTAGGGGTAACGATATTTGAAAAGTGTTTAGAATCACTGTACTTTGTCCCTCATATCACATCACAGGCTGCTGTAATTAGAAATGCAAACAAACCACTCCTAGTATGAGGCCATTTAATATAAATTCTTATTTGTTATCTCCTCGTGACACGCATCACCGTTTGTTTTGTATTTCGAAATAGACTTTACTTTTAACAAAATGTAGTTTTTTGAGATGCAAATTAGGTTATGAAATGCATGAATTCTGATCTAAACTTTAATTTTCAAGAAAATATCCAAAACTTGTATTTATGAATCTCATCAAATTTATTTTCGATTTAACATGATTAGTAATAATTGATTGATTAATAAATTGATAATAATCCTGAATAATTATAGTAATGTCACAAAATTAGGAAGAAAAAAAAATATATGTAACATATTATGGAAACCAGGACATATTTTTAGTAAATGATTCTCATGAATTCACTATCTTATCAGTGTTTTTCTGGTCATATTGATTTGGAAAGCTTCAAGCCAATCGATATATCCTTAAGTGTAATTCTTTGCTATATTTTGTTTCATTCTCAGTAGACTTGGCACTATGGCGGACACCCCTATTATCAATAAGAGTGTGTGAGATCTTGCTTTAAACAAATTTTCTAATGAAAATTTAAAAAAAAAAATTTCAAATTGTTACAATTTTTATACTATGTAAAATATGATAGATTTAGACAATCTATATGGATGATGTGAATGCGGATGATATTAGCTCAAATTTGATTTAAATTTAAACAAATCGAAAAAAATAAAAATGGGAAATTTTCCCAATTTTAGACATACAAAAAAGTCAAGTAAGTAGAATGACACATTTTCACAGGTAAAATATTTTGAAAATAGAAATAGAAAAATGTTTTTGTTGGATTTTTATGTCACTTGAATTGCCATATCTGATCTTTTTCAACTGTTCTAGATTTATTTGACCAAATTTTAAAATAATTTTGATGAGACGAATCTCTTCTATCAACTAGAATATTAATATATATCAATATAACTTAATTCATGAGTTGATAAGATGTGACATAGCTATTTTGTCTTGCTCATAAAAGACATGCGTCCTGAATTACCGAACGTATATTTAGTGTTTGTCATATTTCCACATAGTTTCCTGACGTCAATGGATCTGCAAACAATGGGCAATAAAACTAGTAATATTGCCAGGTATTATATTAGAAATTAAGTGCTTATTGTGTACATAAGGCGTTCACAATATTTGCTCAGATATGCTTCATAAAACACAGACAAAGTGATATAAAATTTTGATTTCTTCAATACAATTACTTTAGTATATTCCACATCTAGTAGAAATAAAACTGAGTATTAAAGTAAAAATGTCTGTATGCTACAGCTATATATTTAATATACAGAGTGTACCAAAAGTACCAATTAATCAATTCAATAATTGTTAACCTACTTTTGGCCCAGCCCCTTATTTAAGTATTTAAAGGTTTGATAAACATTTAGCAGCATTGGAAAAAAAAAGAAACAGAATCAATAACCTCTTTACTTTCCTCTATTTCAATTCAAACCTAAATCTTACTTTCGATTAATTCAATTTCAGTTATTAACATTTTTTTTACGTAATTACCGACTCAGCGCATACCGTAATTTAGGCTGCTTTAATTTAATTTAATGCTTCTGTGACTGATCTTAATTGCCTGAACCGAACATAAACTGGTTACATGTTTTCTCTAAAACTAACTTTAGAGTTACAATGTTCTACACATTAACAAAATGAGGCCTTATTTTATTTATTAATAAATACTACATTGCATAGCATTGTTTTTCATTTTTATTCCTCTTTGGAGGTTTTCGACTTCATACCTCCTCACTCTCGCTGAAGTAATGCCTGTCATTTTTCATAATTTAAGATAAATATTCTCTATTTCGTCTAATTTCTGAAGTTACCTTGACAGTACAAACTTCAAGTCGACAGTCCCAGAGCATCAATATGTAGACTTACACATGTCAGTATTTACTCGCAACACTTCACCAAATAGTCATCAATTTAATGACATCCAAACCAGAGCTGGTAACATATGTTTTAAAAAACTCAAAAAGGTAAATATCAAAAAAAAAATGGATTGATGGAAATATATTATTTTTTATATATTATTTGATTTAAAATCTTCAACCTTTCACATAAGTCAAGTCCATGCTTCCGAAAACAAATAACTGAATAACTAATCCCATATCCGACATGGGACTGGTAACTGGACAAGAGGCCGTGGGTCGCCATATGAGTAAGCCGTCTTATCGGCTGTCCTCTCCCTAGGATAAATATGTAAATCCTATTCTAAGTGCTAAATCTAGAGAACTTCTTCAATGCTATTCAAAACTATGTGGAGCTGAATGTCCAAATAATTAAATTTCCTAAAGGTTAATACTATGAGCTAGGAATGTTTAACATTTCTTGATATGTTCGTTCCTAATGCCTTTTTTGTGACTGAATAATACTTAACCTTGTCAATTACCTTTTGACAATAAAGGCATAAAAGTGTTGTTCTGAACAATTAACTAATTAACTAACAAGATATTATACAATGTGGTGCTGCCTTCCACTGGCATCCAGAAATGTGCTATTTGTTAGCCTCAAATAGAAGGTTTCAGAACATTTACCCAGAAATTGGCTAATTAATAATTGAAAACTTTTCCTGTGCAAGATTTTCACATGCTTATCAACTGGCAATTTGCTGTCATAATTCTATACAGTTTCATTGTACAGTGATCACCTGTAACTTTGCTCAATGGATAGTCTCTTTTACCTTTAAGCTAGCATGCACTTGCTTCGAAAAATTATTTATAAAATAATATCCCTACTGTATTTAATCCACCTTATTCATATACAAAAATTTCAAGACAAAGAAAGTCCGCCAAGACAAAAATATAGCTAGCTAGGAAAGCAGATTATTTTCATCTTTCACAAATTCTCTGTCAGTCTATCACCAAAAAAACTATCAAATGCCAATGAAAATACAAGGTACAAGCATTGAAAATATACTGACCTAAACCTCTTTGAGCCAATCATTTTGAAATTCTCTAATAAACTTTGAGTGAATGCTTTGCTGCTGAGGTAGCGGGAGATTGTGACAAGATGCATATAAGCAACAAAAAAGCACCAAGATAGATAGCTCATCCTTGTTACGGTATGCTGAAGTTGATGGCATGGATGATAAATGTTCCTATTCACTATTTTTATTTGCTACTAAGGGCTATTGCTATTGTGACTTTATTGTACTATTGCTTGTCACATAGGCGGTAGACTAGAAGAAGTGATGTTTATATGAGTTCAATTAGCATTTGAATAGCCTCCTCAGTCGAGGGCTATTGGGCTGACATAAATTCTGCATTTCAATTACTAAGCAAACGAAAAATGAACTGGACCCATTTTTGCATTACTACATTTCTGTGAAAGAGAAACACATATACCACCTTAAAACCTTCCACGGGTACTAAAGAATCAAAACTTCTGCTTTAAACAATAAACATGGAAACAACCTTATTCATAAAAAATACAGCTCACTGCCTTCAGGAAAACTATAAATCTGCTTTATAAAAAAACAAGGACATAGCCAATAAAGTTTAAAAACTACAAGAATAAAATAAATCTGCACAAAAATGTGTTAATTTAGCCTCTCCTTATATATTATCATGAAAAATACAGAAACAATTTTATGAGATGTATTCAGAACTATGAGTTTATTTATTTTGTAAGTTTGTATTCTATATGACTAGAATGAATATGGAGGAGTTGATATTGTGGAAAGAATAATTGACTTGAGAAAATAACCAAAATCCAAAATAGACAAGAGAAATAAATAGTTAGAAATAGTGAATCTTGCATTTGCAAACAGTAATATGGAATTAACTTCTAACGTCCCCAATCATAAGCCTAATAAAATGTTATCTTCTTTAATTAGATAACATGTCTACCTTTATATATATATATATTTCATATGACATCAAATTAATAAAATATATTTTCTGTATTCATGCTGTTCTCCCAGCGATATTTGAATGAATATTTGAGGTTATATACTAAATACAATAAACTCTCACAAATTCTATAGTATAGTATTGATATAAGTAATAAATTCCTCAGACATGACCATGTAATCAATAGGTACATATAATACATTTGATTAGGAATTTGCATGTTACTGAAACCCACTCCACTACACTAGCATACTTCTACTGCAATGCATACAACTCAAACCACTTTAACAGAACTGTATATTGGGTGAAGAAAATTGCAGTGCTCAAAATAAACCTATAAATTTCAACTGATGAAGTACAAAAACCGGTTCATAACCAGAAGTTTATAAGAGGACCATCTAATCAATGGGAATACTTTGCTTAGAAAATATACAGCAGCAACTCTAGGGATAAAATGGAAATATTGTTTGATTTTAAGGCAAAATCTTCCAACACACAGTTTTTTGATTAACGACCTAACTAGAACAATTTTTTAAGTAAAGAAAGTAATAATATTAAATAAAATAAAAACCAAGCTATGAACTTTAATAAATTACCTAGATTTTAAAAATAACATGTAATTTGAAATTACTGCTGCTATAAAGAATCATTTACAAATACCTTAGTACAGTGGTTCTTAATCTTTGTGAGCCTGCCGAACCCCTGCGCTATTCTGCAAGCTCCCGCCGAACCCCATTGTACTGAACGGTTGAAATTAGAAGCCAAACCGTAACGTCATAAAGCGGAAGCTAATTCTTGCAAGGTTATAGAATATGAACATTATGATGAAACCTTAGATATCAATAACCATGTGGGAATAACCATTGTTTTGTCACAATGACGTTGGCGGCAGAATGAGCAGATGGTTTTTGTTGTATAAGTTATGCGGGTGAACAGGCGAAAACTGATAAAAAATAACTTTGAAAATCCGAAAGATGATAATATACCCCATAAACGTTGGTAGTTCAAGCAATTTGTTCTCAAACTTTAAACTGCGCTGAAATACGAATAAAATCGTTTGCCAATTGTTTTATTTTACAGAAATAGAGATAGGATTAATTCGGCGCCATATCGAGGTTGTCCTGAATAGATCATAATAATTTCGGGTAAAGCTCTGCGATAAACTATTCCTTGTCGCAAATTTATCACCTAGTGAAATTCAAACACGCTATGATTTTGCATTCATTCATGTACAATTACTGCCTATCTTCGATTTATCCGTAAAATTGAGTTAAATTTTATTAGTACGGTAGAATATGAATAAGGGTAACACCAATTAATTGTTCCATTCAATTGTTCAAGTCATTAGTAATTAGTCATCATGAACTATAGTTATTTTTGCATAATTAGTATGCATGGTGATAAAAAAGTCTCATAATATGCAACTGTTTCAGAGCACCTTCGTCGAACCCCTGGAACAGCTCCACCGAACCCCAGGGGTTCGATCGAACCCAGTTTAAGAACCACTGCCTTAGTATAAGAAAACCACTAGAATAATGAGAATGAAGTATGATTAATGGAAAAAAAGTACATCATCACTGGGGAATGAAAGACGAATCTGGACTTCAAAACATTTTGTATACACGGATGAAATTGATCCAAGTGCTTTACACCACCACAATCTAATCAGGAGCAATGGGTCCCATGCTTATTCTGGGTTCGAAATTCACCAACATAAATTTTAATTATCATAAATCAAAAACCTTAATTTTCTGTCAATTTGCCTATTTTTTGCCTAGACTGCACATATTGGCCCCACAATAACTAAGTTCAGGTCAACCAAAGCCAACTAGCCAAAAATTTTTACTGCATGAATAATCATATAAAAATACTCATCTTGGAAAATTTTGTAATAATAATGGAACACCAGATAATTCAGATATTTGTAGTCATTTTTAATGTTATTGCAATTATGTGATAACAAGTAAGCCAATATCAAAGAAAAATATTTTAGAAGAATCATGGTTATGTAGTAACCATACCAATCCCACCAAATCACTCAGAATTATAATCAATTGCATCACTATGTTTATCAACCAAGCACATCATGAGAGCTTCCCAGATTTATTGGTTCAATGTCAAGAACAGAGCATGTACATGAGCTCATAATTAATTCAACGGAAAATATATAAAAGAGCTGACGTTAACATGAACCATCTCAAAAAATAAACTGCTATCCAGAATCCTATTGAATAATCGAAGTTTGATTTATTGTTTGGTCTAAAAAAGGAAATAAATATTAGGTTGGGAGTAACCACCAAAATAAATAGAATTAAATACAGCTACTTATCGATGGACAAAAACCTAATAATACCAAATTTGTTGCAGCGGGCTGGAACTCATTGATCAATGACAGGAAAAACAAACAAACACAATATTAATATAACAATGAAATGAAACATATGACCCATCTAATCCTTACTGGAATTTTATTAGGATATTTGAAATTGGAGGAAATATTACATGATACAAGAAAACCCTGATAAGGATGCTGTAATTTGTAAATTATAGTGATTACTATGCATCATGCTTCCATAGCAAATTAGAAATCACTGTAAGAACCTTGTGAGTTCCATGACGATACAACCACGACTCAGAATGTATGTTAACAAATTGACTGCTGCCCTGGAGGCTACTTTCCGCCCTCATAAACCAATAAGTTACTTATGCTCCAGTCGAAGTTTATCTCTTTCCTAAAAAAGTAAAATATGCCTATTCATCTGCAACATTTAACTAGTTGACATACTGACATCTTAGACAATTAACTGGGTGCAAATATTATAAAGCCTTACGGTTTCGAAGAAAAGATACTGAAGTCCTGTTCTATTGTTGTAATACTTCATGGAAATGCAATGCATCATAAACATTAATTGATATTCATATACTTCGTTATTGTGTTTTTCATCCTAAAATTTTCCTGTATAAGAAAATTAAATGAATTTACTTACGCTAGTTATATTGATTTCATTTTTTATTTTTTTAATTTGTTTCTATATTTTCCTTCCTTTTTACTTTTAAGTCTCGCTTTTTTCGCTTCTGACAGTATCATGTCTCGATGATTGTGTGTGTGTGTGTGCGTGCGTGCCTTCATTAGTTTTTTTTTACTTTTGGGTGAGCGAACACGTACTACTTCTTTTATCAATACCTTTCCATCTAAAATCTGTACGTTTCAAACCTTACTCTAGGTTTTGTTCGCTTTCCCGATTCTATAATCAGTTACTTTTACTTTTGTTTTTATCGTCTATTGCTGATTATGGAGTCGAAATAAACTTATACTTATACTTATACTTATTGATAATTTTTTTTTATTGGTCCTATCCAATGCCTTCATACCAAAATTATTTATTATTAAATATATTTTTTTAACTAGAGAATGCAATATTTTCAGTTAATAACTACTAACTAGACGATTTAAGATGACTTGCTCATAAGCTCATTTAGCTTTTAATTTTGTTTTCACCTACCGGTACAAATAATAGATGGGTAAACCGGATTTAATGATAGTTAATTTGACCATGGTCTCAATACCTGGTACCTGGCGCCCACATACGGTCGTCAGATAAAACTATACAAACAATATTATAAGAATTTACAAACCTGGTCTCAGGCGCATAAGATATATTAATATAAGAACAATGACAGATTAGATAAATTTGGATCAAACATTTGATAAGATATACATGAACAAACATCTTTTTATGACGCTTATTCACGTCTTTCGTTCTGAACAATACCATGTACAAGC
The DNA here is from genome assembly GCF_013122585.1 of Styela clava. NCBI lineage: Eukaryota > Metazoa > Chordata > Ascidiacea > Stolidobranchia > Styelidae > Styela > Styela clava. The sequence continues at coordinate 19,440,535 of NW_024102839.1, read as the reverse complement.
AGTCACTGCTTTTGGAAGGACCGGGATCTTTCCGATTTGGTATTGCCTACCCAATTTATTACAGCATGGATGAGGAGGTGGGCATGGAACTCAGAACACATAGTTTACCGATCGACGGAAGCGTTCAGTTCAAAAACAGTTTTTCGGTGACCGATTGTAGGTCCTCGTTTTGTCAGATTCGCTGCTCCGATTTACCTAGATGAAAAAGAACAGAACAAACATATTTTCAATTTATTTTTATTTATTCTTTCCTCTAAATGTTCTAGATTTAATGGGTGTTTGTGGTTTAAAAATGTTCTGAATAGAAATCTTCAGTCAACTATATATCTGATTGGTGGCGCTGTTGTGCACGGGGGAAGTCCCCATTCAAATATTAGAAAGGCCTCAGACATCGACCAAACCGATTGCTATGGTCTTCGGTCTGTTGTGGTAAATCATGGAGTTGCGCAAGTGGTAAGTAAACCGACATGAACACAAGCAGTTTGAGACATTTAGAAAACTTTTAATAGCAATCACGGAATAGAATAATAATGTAATGTTACCCTACCCTGGCCCACCAGTAACATTATGCATTCATTATACATCTTGTCAGGGTACAAAAAGAATGGAAATTTTGTCACTGTTTTGTCGAAACTATACATCCAAAGTAGAATTCTAAACCTAAACTGTATACAGTTTACCAGAAAGAAGGATGAAATAGAGCTTTAATATGTACAATAATATCCATTGGAGTATTTTGAACGCCACTTATTTTGAAACCAAGTACTTCAAATCAATGACTAACGTCAATATAAGTTATACCAACGACTAACATACCATGATGCGCAACTAAAGCCTTGACCAATGAGGAGTGTCTGACGCGATACGCTCCATTGCGGCAACTTGATTCGTTAACGCCCACTCAAGTTCCCAGCGTTTTGCTGCAGTTTCACCTTATCTGTTGGTCGCATCGGACTCAAGGGCTGTAGTTATTATATAATCAGTGGCTATTTTGGCTAATAAAGGTAAGTCTACCATTTCTATACCTTAGATATATACTATCAGTATGTTCCCATTAGCGGGTGACTATTCAGAGAGCTACCATGTGCTGATATATGACAGACAGAGCTGCCGAGTTTAAATCTCTGAATCAGATCCTGAATTTTATGATACATTCAGACATTACCTGTCTGCCTGTACCGTACTAGACTCATTCATGTTAGAGGATCATAAACTGACAGTATTCATAGATCTTGACGAGGCAATGGAAGAAAAGTTTACCTTGAATGAGCAAAAGTAAGACAGCTATTGAAAAGAGAGCTACAGACAGACAGAGGGCAAAAAGTGTTAGGAGAGATTTAATGCAGGACCCCCAACAGATCATGCATTCAATTATCTTACCATCAATATATTCTCTGGATTTCATTCTATAGATAGAGACATACTTAAATGTGATATTTTCGTGACAATATTTTTGCTAATAAACAACTTATTCTGAGATTTATAAAAAATAACTTATGTTTTATTTCAAGGTGCTCAACGTGTAAAAAGTTATTTTCCAGCGTGGCATCTTTGGCTCAACATATTCACAAACAAGGTAAGATTTACATAATTATAGACTCCTACATAAATTCCATAATTACTAATACAACTTCCACAACTCAAGATAGAAGAGCAAACTTTTTTTAACCACCATGGGATAAATATGTCAAAATAATTTTTTATTTTTAGGCAGAGATATTAGTTTGGGGAGAATTGTAGTGGAAGATCATTGCAGCCACTGTCCTTATTTTACCAAATGTGGTCAAATACCCTCCAGTCTGTCGGGAAATTATTTGATAGATTCACAGCCAAAGAAATGGATAAAACGAAAGGTGTGATAATATTTGTCTGGATTTGAGTATGTTAAGATACCATAATTTTACGGACCATATGACTAACTGGCAAAAATTGCTTAATTGGGTTTTTATTCATACATAAGGCTATAAAACGCAACTGTTTTCTAAGCAATATTGGTTTTGAATGTAGGCAATAAAGCACTACCTAATGCATACATTGTGCGCCCCAGCTTAACAGGCGCTTGATCGATTTTAATTTCAAGTATTGACACCGTTTGATTGACATTCATGGTAATCAATAATGCGATATCCTAATATTACACCCCTGTTCCCTATGTTTTCCAGATTTACTAGATTCAAATACTATCATATTGAATGACGATGAGGTCCATATAATCCAATACATTGCTGGGTGTATTTTGCAAAAAATGCAAAAACGATGCCAAGACCCGGAAGACTGCAAAAGAATTCAGTCATTATTTAATCCCGAACCGGACTGTTTGATAACTGACTCTATGATTGCAGTAATGCAGGAAACAGAATATGGATGCTTAACCGTACCATTGCCCGGTGTCCTTGAACTATGTAAGCTGCTCGAAATTGAATTTAGATTGAACTATGCTCATGAAGGTGTTATAGCCACAGTTTTTGAAAATTTTAATATAGAATCATTTGGTATCACCCAAAACGATACTAGCATGCTGGACATCTTGGAAAAATTATGTAAGTTCTACCTGAAAATAAGGTGCCATCAAACAGCCAGAACCAGAATTTATCCATATGAAAACTGCTTAAAAAATAAATGAGGGCATGATCTCTTTTCACTTTATTTTGCAATGTAGTGCGTTTAGATGTGATTTCAGTTTTAATTTTATTACTTTAGCAGTAATTAAACAAAGTAATCTATTTTTCATAACAAAATGTTCATTTCATGGAATTTAATATATTTTCATGACAATAGGCAATGTAAGTTGCATAATAAAAATACAGCATATCTAGACTGTTTGAGTTGTCTCAGCGACAGATGATTTTCAGTTGCGTATTTCTGGAATGAAAATTATTTTCAAGCCAAATCAGTCGCTGTGGAATCAAATCAAAGCTATGGAATGGCTGGAGCATTTTTTAGGCGCTCCCGTAGTATGTGTACCAAGATAGCGCACAACCTGATAACCCCAACTTGGTACACATATTAGGGAGCAACCTTTTTTATATCCAAAATTTGGCCAAGTATTCATAATATCAAACCATTTATCCATAGACAATGCTGACCAAGAGCTCTGGCCCACCTCTCTGCTGCATCAATCTTGCAGCAGTCTTAGATAGCACCTGGGCTGCATATTTGACACACACTTTTGGGTATCTTTGTAAGCACAAGTGGGATTAAAGGATGGTACTGCACGAAAATGGTCTTCTTTTTTTAATAGGCGAATTCCACTAGCGTGATTCGCAAACACATTATTGCGTACTGTTTTGAGTAAAAGAAATGATCAGGACCATTGATACATGTATATGGGGAAAATTAACTTCAAATTATTTAACTCTTGGAACATTTTACGGTTTGCACTGAGTCCATCTGTAACGAGTGCGATGAGCCCTAAACCCACATTCTTGGGAATTCTCCAACGCTTTTCCCGAAAATGCTGGCGAGATGGTCTGAGCGGATAACGTCAAGGGCTTTGAAAACTTCCCAATCAAACCATGTGCATAAACTTGCAGTGCATTGTGTGCAGGAACTTTTTTCTCGAATCTCCCAAGTCAGCAAAGCCAACCATCATATCTTTTTTTAAATTGTAGACAATATTTTCTTTGACTAAAAAGATAGGTTTATCGATCGACTAAGTTATGCCAGGTATTGAACCAAATTACACACAACTTACCAGATTTGTCTCAATTTCGCACATTGAAGTTTGTTTAATAATAATAATTGTACAATTATAAATTTGGGCACTCCTCAACTAATTTTGTTCGCCTACTTTATATCAATTTGTGTAAAGGAACTGAAACTTATGGACAGGTGTATGTATATTCACTTGGCTATCAGTCCCCGAGCTCGTAATAGAAGTAACACAAGGAAAATCTCCAAACACTGTTTGCATCTTTTCCCAGAATAAATAAATATTTCACAATTTAGTGATCTAAAATAATGATAAGAGACATTTCTTATTATTGCTCGAAGGAAGTGCCCATATAGCAGTGTTGTTAAGTCATTTGCAAGATGATACTGTTAGTGGAGGCATAAATAGACAGTACTACACTCAGGCGAATGAGCTGAAGTTGATTTATGTACTTTTTTGAGTGAAAAAATTGTAAAATTTTCAAGGTAATAACATGATGATACCAACACCAGTGGTGAACATTGTGCATTCTTGAAATATGTAATACTTTAAAGCAAGCAATCTAAGCTGTGGAGGCCCTTGTTTAAATTTTTTGAATTAGATCTCGAAAAGGACACTTCAAAATGATGACTTGTTGTAGAACTGGAATTGCTGCTGCCAGTTATCCCTCACAAATGATCGATGTATAAATAATATGCAGGATATTTGATAAAGTTGTTTCTTTTACATCAATATCATTTAGTCCTTCCGATGTTACACTAGTCCAGCCATGATAAATTGCACTGATCTCCGACTCTGAATCAATGTTTATAGCTACACTTGATTGCTCTGCAGCTGATCAAGGCTTGAGAAAAAAAATTGAATGTTGTCTTCTAAATCCTGGTATTTCCAGTTGGAGGGTGAATAAGTTGATGCACATTTTTTCAAGTCTTGCAAATTTTTATGACATTCAGTTACTTCCCTCTTTTTTGGAGAAAATCTATCCAAAGTTGGCGTTCATCTTGGGTATTGAACCAATTTTAAGACTTGACGTGACTGTGAGGCTTTGTTGAATATTCCTCTCATTTATTATAAAATCAAAATCTTAAACTTATTTTTTTGAATGTCATTTTCCTACAAGTGCCTTTCACAAATTTTTACTCGTCACGTAAATACAGGTGTTTAACCCTCTCCGGGCCCCTTTATCTTTTAGCAGTGGGAAAAATCTGATATTTAGTGAAAGCAATACTTTTAGGTTATATATGATAAATTTTTTAAAATTTTCGACACTCCGACTCCCTAGAGGGATTTACCGGTTGTAAGATATCACATGTATGTTTTTTAATCTGCAATACTTTGTAACATGGCCAGTATATATACTACGATGGTTGAAAATATTAATGGGAGTGTCAAACTTATTTCATGGCTCAATTCAAAACTCCAATTATGAATAAAAGGCGCATTAAAATGTAAACAAATGTTAATATAGATATAGTTTTGCACTCTAGGTAGTTTTGCAAGTCCAAAATATTAGAAAATTCATATGAGTTGTCCCTTGACACTTTCGTTTACCTATTTCTGTAAAATTATTTTGAAACTTTGAATTTCCATATATATTAAAATGCAAGATATAGAAAATCTAGCTTTCACATCGAAATAATTTTGCATTTACGTATTTTATCAGATAACGACTTTTTAGCATCATTTTGATTACGCTACGATGCAAAAAAATTGGAAACCAAGATTTTTGGTAGCAGAAAAATCTTTGGCAATTTGTGTGTTTATTTACATTTTACGATTTCGATATTTTTTGGACTGAATGTCTTCTCTTTCCACTTCAGACTTTCGTTTGAATTTATCGACTTTGCCCCCACTCTGGAAGACGCTATAAAAAAACACGGCCAGCGATAGTTTCCGCAGCATTTTTGTTCAGGCAAATTCCGTTTTTGTGTATACATTATTGTTTTGCTCCACAATTAGTATAGATTGGTTTATGAGTGGATTGCAATATCTTTATTGGTGTTGTCAAAAATTCGGAGCAAGAGAAGAACTGTGCTCCCTCGAACGTTGAATTAGGTTTCTGTTTGTCTGGGTGAACGGCGCCGCCCTCGGACTTTTAAAACACGGACTTCATCTGAAGTGTGACATTAGAAATATGCGCTTAATTCAACGCAATTTCTGCAAATATTTCACCCGTCGGCATATTTACAATCGTTCTGCTAGATCGCTGAGAATACAAATAGAAAATCTGAATCAATTCTGAGACTCTATTATTTTAACCCCGTATTTATGGCTAAATACTTGGATTTTATTGGTTTCAAATCTGAACATATCACTCGTGCAATATTTTATTTCACGCTTTCTAAATCTTCTGTTTACAACAAAATTATCTGAAGCCAAATTTTCCCCTAATCGGCAAATTCTCATAATACTGCATCCTAATAAACCTGATTCTACCTTATATGACATAGGAAACTCATAAATTACGTCATCTGCTCAATAAGCCAACATAAATGACAAAACTAAACAGACGAATATTAGCTAATTTAACAACCGAAATCCACTTCTGAGGGAAGATGTTGCACCTATGCAACATTAATTTTTGAACCACCCCCTCGTGAAATCCCATAAATCGTTCGAGGTTGCAATCAGTTGTAAAGCTTCTGTATACACTATTCTTTTGCCCCGTGCAGAGATATGACGAATTCGGAGTATAAGAATTGGTATAGTTGCTTAAAATATGACCATGGTTCATCAGCCTGACACGAGCACCGGAAACCGCATCTTGCAAGAGACGCTTGCAGCGTCATCAGGCGGCGGCAATGCAAAATAGCAGTTTGCATCGAATCCACTAAGTACCGCAGTAGTACGCTGAGTAGATTAAGATTATTAAGAGTTATTGAGATTTCAGATTATTGTATAGGCTATTGCTAAATAAAAAATAACTGTAATCACCGGCTTAGATAGTCGAAAATTGTATCTAAACAAAAAAAGAATAAAGACATGTGAAAATATGTCGTCATATTCGGACAAACTAAAAGATATTCGAAAAAAAGATGAAGAAGAACGGAGTACATTGGATAGATCCAAATGTATGACGTTAAAATATGATGATGATAAAAGTGTAAGAAGAGAGGATGTCTGGAATTTTTTTTGAAAAGTAAATATAGATTTTGACATGGTAGAAGGATTCTTAATGACTTCAAAAAGTACAGTGGATATTACGTTTAAATCAAGATCAACTATAATAAGTATCGACGAGAAGTTATGGGAAATGAAAAAAATGATTCCGAAAATTTGCCACTACATAGATTATATCTTCCTGAAAATGTTTGCGGTTTTTGTTCACAACGTTCCAATACCAATGGAAGATAAAGATGTAAAGAATCACTTTCAAGGAAACCATGGAAATATTAGTGAAATACTCCAATTAAAGGACAGACATAATTTGAAAAATGGAATTCGAAGATTTTTCATAATAAACAAGATCTAGTAAAGAAACAATAAAAAGTTATGTCAAAATAAAAGGACACTCTCTTTTTGTGAAATACTGGAACAAATTCCCACTTGTAGAATATGTGGAGAAACTGGACATATGAAAGAAAGTTGTGGACACTACATACCGAAATTAGTAAGATATAAAGATCAAGGCAATTCAAGTAACAAAAAAATAACAAAGAGAACAAACGAAAACGATACTGAGGAAAAAACAAACACGACCGAAGATGGAAACGAATCTATGTATGAAAGAAATAATGGAAACAGAGAGCAACAAACGGAGAATGAAAGAATACATGATGAAACAGAACAAGTTGTAGTAATAACTCAAAGTACACCAAAAGACGATGAAACTGAAGCGACTTCAAGACTAAATAAAAGAAAAACTGCTGATGTTCAACCAAAATTATTTGGTGGACTATCAGATATAAGTACAGACGATGATAGTACAGAAAACATAAGCTCACAGGAAGAAGTTACAATTGAAAATCATTCGGAAGCAACCACATCAAAAAGTAATACTAGCAGTGAACGGACTCTTCCTTATATACTGAGGAGTTCCACAGCAAAAAAGAACAAGAAAAAAAATAAAAATCAACTAAAAAAACCAAAACGATGACCATGACAGAAGCGAATGAGTATTTACAAAACATGAGTGAATAGAAACATCCTCAGATTAACTAAACTTTTCAATCAAAATGGTATTATATATCAACATAATGACAATCAATGTTAATGGTATTAGGGATAATGATAAAAGAAAGTATGTATTTGAAGAACTATCAAAATAAAAGGCTGACGTCATACTTTTGCAAGAAACTCATAGTACTCTTGATATAGAAAATAAATGGGATAAAGAATGGAGATGGGGAAAAACCTTATGGAACTCAGGAACATCAAATTCAAAGGGAGTGGCAATGTTGTTCAAGTCAAAACTATGTGAAGCAGATTATGATAATGTTAAATGGGATAACAATGGAAGAGTGTTGACTGCTGATTTGAACATCTATGGAGAAAAAATTCATATAGTTAATATATATGCTCCTTGTAGAACAAACATGAAAACACAGGATACTTTTTATGATAACCTATATCAATTCATACATTCAAAATTTTCAATAATTTTAGGAGGAGATACCAACTGTGTACACGATATTCATAGAGACCGAATACCCACCCCGAAAAGACCAAAAACAGAATACGTTCCTGAGTCACTCAATGAACTGCTAAAATGCTATAATATGATTGATTCATGTGAAATGTTGACAAACTCTAATAATTTGTATACATGGCGTAATAATGCAACACAAGCTAGACTTGATCGAATCTATTGTCAAATAACTGGAACACATATAATCAGTTATAATTGTAAACCTAATGTATTTTCCGATCATGACATGTATTCAATAGAAATCCAAATCAATATAACAATAGAAGAAAGAGGAAGAGGGTACTGGAAAAATAATACAAGCATATAAAAATCGGAACAATTTCAATCTGAATTGAAGATTAGATGGGGAAATTGGAAAACACTTAAAGAATTATATCAAACCAAAGCAGAATGGTGGACTGGAGTCAAAAAAAGAATTAAAGATCTTGTAATAAAATACTCTGTTAAAGCATCCCAAGAAGCCAAGAAAAAATATTATGATGATATGAAAGAACTTGAAAATCTGAAGGAAAGGGTGGAAAAAGGTGAAAAAATTCTAACACTATTGGAGAAAACAAAACAAAAGATAGCAAAAAAACAGAAAGAAAATAGCAATAAAATAAAGATTCAAGGATTGGCAAATTCATATGATACTAATGAAAAGTGCAACAAAGTTTTTTTCAAGAAACTCAGTAAAAGGCAAAAAATGGCACATATTCATGAGTTGAAGGATGAAAATGGGATGAAACAAAGAAAATTAGAAGATAAAATGCATATAATTCAGACATTTTATCAAAAACTGTACAAAAAAGAAACGAATAGTTACCATATTCAAAACTGTTTTTTAAATAGTATACCAAGTGAAAAGATGATAGATGAAACGCAGGCTAGTAATATTGAAAAACAAATAACAGTTGAAGAAATTTGGGAAACATTCAAAACATTCAAATAAAATAAAACACCAGGACTAGATGGACTTAGTATTGAATTTTATATGAAAAATTAGAATATAATAAAGGATGACATATATGAAGTAATGGAGGAAATGTTTGAGCAATGCACCATTACGAAAGATATAAAACTAGGGCACACAACAACTATATATAAAAAAGGAGAGAAAGATGACATTAAAAATTACAGGCCAATATCCCTTCTTAACAGCGATTACAAAATATTTACAAAACTAATATCGAATAGACTAAAACATGTTTTGACTAAAATTATAGATAAAAATCAAGCTGCAATTCCTGAAAGAAGAATTTCTGATGTTTTGACAATACTAAGGGATATATGTGTACAGGAGCAAAATAAAACTGGTGAATCTCTATATCTATCATTGGATTTTAATAAAGTATTTGATACTATTGACCAGGATTTCCTGTATAGAACACTTGAACAATTTGGAATGAAGAATAAATTAATTAGTATACTTAAATCTATATATAGCACATCAGAAACAAGAATTTTAATAAATGGATACCTGAGTGAAGCAATTCAACTTGAACGAGGCATTAGACAAGGAGACCCACTGAGCATGTACATGTTTATAATAGCTATAGAACCCGTGGTAATATATATCAATTCACATAAAGAAATTCAGGGAATACAAATACCAAGAAATGAGGAAATCAAAAATGTTGGATATGCAGATGACATCACTTTGACGCTAAGGAACAAGACTTCACTATATAAAGCCCTGGAAATAATAAAGAGATTCGAAATAGCTACAGGGATGAAACTCATCTTAAAGAAAACAAAAATACTACGTATTGGGATATGGAGAAATGCTAATTTTCATCAAAATGTAAGAGTAGTAGATGAATTAAAAGTATTGAATGTTATTTTTGCCAATAAAGATACTAGTGAACATAACTGGGACATATGTGCTGGGAAAGTAAAGTCAATGACAGAAGAATTATCTAACACTGTACTGCACTGCACTGTACCTCTTTGGAAGGTAAATGCTTAATAGTAAAAATGAAATTACTACCTTTGTGCTTATATCTAGCTAGAGTGTTTCCAATGCCCACAAAGATTGGAAAGAGAATCAATGAAATGATTGAAATATTTATTTTTGATGGACCATCAAGACTAAAAATCGAGACGTTATGTAAAGCAAAGAATACAGGGGGTTATGACATAATAAACATACCCATTTTCGTTAACTGTCTGTATGCAATGTGCGCAGTTCAATACTGTAATTGGAGGCAAAATATTAGTAATAATATAAGCTATCCAACTGTTTTTAATTTAATTCAATATAGGTCAACAACTAAGTGTTCGTTATAATTTACCTGTAAATAATAGTGTATATCATTCTATTCAACCTAATAGGCATTATAAATGTATTCTAGAGTTCATAAGAGTGCATAATATCACTATAAATGATGTAAGGCAGGGGCATCATAGAACTTTATATGATAAAATTGTTGCTACTTTGAAAAGTGAAAGAATTGTATTTCTAAACAATGGGGATATTCGAACAGCATGTTTGAATATTCATAATAAAATTCTCGCTAATTATGTAAAAACTTTTAACTACAAATTATTGTGGAATATTTTACCGCTTAAAACAATGTCAAGAATTAAATATATTGCTGGGGATGACCTATGTGTATTTTGTGACAAAGAAGCTGAATTTATAACACATTTATTCTGGAATTGCTCGTTTGTGAAACAATTGTATGATTATGTTTTTTCTATTATCAAAAAAATAACTAACAGTGGCAACTTAATAAATTATGAAACGTGTAAATTATTAGATTTAAGACACAACAATTATGTACATTTGACCAATATAGAAAAAAATGCTATTATTTTATTGATATGTACTGCAAGATATAAAATTTGGCTGCAAAGAAATGCAGTGATTTTTGAAAATGTAATGCCAAGAGTGAATAATGTAGTCAATAATATAAGAAATTCAATAAAGTGTAGGAGAAATATAGAACGACTGAGAAATTTACCTAATTATTGTGAAGAACTTGATTTATTATGCAAATATATATAAATATGACTAGAAGTGTTTATCGTAATGAAGTTGAACTAATTCTTAAAATTTTCTTTTACATGCATTAATTAAAATAATGGTAAATGGCATCATGGAAAATATAATTGATGATGACAAAAAATGGGATTTACAACGGATATGCTACAATATGGATACAAATGATCAATATTTGTTATGGAATTTATACTGTCTCATCTGTATGTAATGATTTATATTATTATTTTATCTATAAAAAAAAAAAAAAAAAAAAAAAGCACTCTACGACAGAAAATGTGGGTGATAGCTAGTTTACAATAGGTTGTTGCATACGTGTTACGCTACGCATTCCTGGAGAGAGTTAATATCAGAATCAGCCTGTAGGTAGACCAATCACATTTTTTTCAATTTTGTCTGCCCATATAAATTTTGCACCGGAACAAAATCGCTTGGATGGTGCCAAAAACAGGGTGCAAGATCCACCGACACTATCGCAACACCGATTACTTATGTTGATGAGTGATGTGAATAAATAGCCCATAATACAAATTATTGAATTATGCAATTCTAAAAAAAAGTACCCTAAAAGAAAAGATGATTTGACTTTGAAAAAAGGAATTGGTATTTTCTGACTTATAGTATTTGGTGAATCTGTGAATACTAAAGTGTTGGTATGTTAGTCGTAAGTAATAATAGTAGAATCATATCTCCTAGACTTGGGGGGGGGGGATATGTAACTAAAAATATCGTAACCCAGTACCGGACTCACAAAACATAAGAAATAAAGTAGCCTAGGTTACGATATTCGGGTAGAATATTGCAGTATTGAGGTGTTTCACAAAACGCAAAGTTACCTGTTGTAACTACGTTGTGTTGAGGGGGAAACTACTAGTTGAAGCCAAGGGTAAATCCAGGGGGATGAAACTAGCCGAGAAAGCCACGCCCACATTAATAAAACAAACAAAGTTATTCGCGTTACGAGTTTCTGCAGCTTCACGCTCCATTGCGATCACTTGATTTGCTCGGGGATTGGTGAAGACGGTGGTATGTGCACAAAATATCTCGCTGTATATTTTCAGCTCAGCAGCCTATAGTATTTCATTAAGTTGGTTTAATACTTTAAAGTGGATAAAATATCAAATGCCGGTTGTCCATCTTAAGCTCCGTCTCTTTAGTTTAATCCAAGATAGGCCCTAGATTAGATTTACCCAACGACTAACATACCATGATGCGCAACTAAAGCCTTAGCCAATGAGGAGTGTCTGACGCGATACGCTCCATTGCGGCAACTTGATTCGTTAACGCCCACTCGAGTTCCCAGCGTTTTGCTGCAGTTTCACCATACCGTATCTGTTGGTCGCATCGGACTCACGAGCTGTAGTTTTTGTATAATAAGTGGCTATTTTGGCTAATAAAGGTAAGTCTTATATTTCTATACGTTAGATATATACTATAAGTGTGTTTCCCTTAGCGGGTGACTATTCAGGGAGTCACCATGTGCTAATATATGACATACAGAGCTGCCGAGTTTAAATCCCTGAATCAGATCCTGGATTTGATGATACATTCAGACATTACCTATCTGCCTGTACCGTACTAGACTCATTCATGTTAGAGGATCATCAACTGACAGTATCCATAGATCTTGACGAGGCAATGGAAGAAAAGTTTACTTTGAATGAGCAAAAGTAAGACAGCTATTGAAAAGAGAGCTACCGGTACAGAGGGCAAAAAGTGTTAGGAGAGGTTTAATGCAGGACCACCCACAGATCATGCATTCAATTATCTTATCATCAATATCTTTTCTGGTTTTTAATTCTATAGAAAACACATACTTAAATGTGATATTTTCATGACAATATTTTTGCTAATGAACAACTTATTCTGTGATTTATAAGAAATAACTTATGTTTTATTTCAAGGTGCTCAACGTGTCAAAAGTTATTTTTCAGCGTGGCATCTTTGGCTCAACATATTCACAAACAAGGTAATATTTACATAATTGTAGACTCCTACATAAATTCCATGATTACTAATACAACTTCCACAACTCAAGCTAAACATGAAGGGCAGATTTTTTTAAACACCATGGGATACATCTGTCAAAATAATTTTGAATTTTTTTATTTTTAGGCAGAGATATTAGTGTGGGGAAAATTGTAGTGGAAGATCCTTGGAGCCACTGTTCCTATTTTACCAAATGTGGTCAAATACTTACAATTGTTGAAGAAAAGTCCTAAGTGATCAAATGTTATCCTTCAGCTGTGATGCAAATCCCTACACTGGAACAGAGTATTCCAGGTTTACTATACCCTCCAGTCTGTCGGGAAATTATTTGATAGATTCACAGCTAAAGAAATGGATAAAACGAAAGGTGCGGTGCTTAATATTTGTTTGAATTTGAGTATGTTTAGATACCCTAATTTTACATATGACTTACTGGACGGACCACATGACTTACTGGCAAAAATTGCTTAATTGGTTTTTATTCATACATAAGGCTATAAAACGCAACTGTTTTCTAAGCAATATTGGTTTTGGATGTGGGCAATAAAGCACTACATGATTCATACATTGTGCGCATCAGCTTGACAGGCGCTTGATCGATTTTAATTTCAAGTATTGACACCGTTTGATTGACATTCATGGTAATCAATAATGCGATATCCTAATATTACACCCTGTTCCCTATGTTTTCCAGATTTACTAGATTCAATACTATCATATTGAATGACGATGAGGTCCATATAATCCAATACATTGCTGGGTGTATTTTGCAAAAAATGCAAAAACGATGCCAAGACCCGGAAGACTGCAAAAGAATTCAGTCATTATTTAATCCCGAACCGGACTGTTTGATAACTGACTCTATGATTGCAGTAATGCAGGAAACAGAATATGACGCTTAACCGTACCATTGCCCGTGTCCTTGAACTATGTAAGCTGCTCGAAATTGAATTTATTGAACTATGCTCATGAAGGTGTTATAGCCACAGTTTTTGAAAATTTTAATATAGAATCATTTGGTATCACCCAAAACGATACTAGCATGCTGGACATCTTGGAAAAATTATGTAAGTTCTACCTGAAAATAAGGTGCCATCAAACAGCCAGAACCAGAATTTATCCATATGAAAACTGCTTAAAAAATAAATGAGGGCATGATCTCTTTTCACTTTATTTTGCAATGTAGTGCGTTTAGATGTGATTTCAGTTTTATTTTTATTACTTTAGCAGTAATTAAACAAAGTAATCTATTTTTCATAACAAAATGTTCATTTCATGGAATATAATATATTTTCATGACAATAGGCAATGTAAGTTGCATAAAAAAATACAGCATATCTAGACTGTTTGAGTGTCAGCGACAGATGATTTTCAGTTGCGTATTTCTGGATGAAAATTATTTTCAAGCCAAATCAGTCGCTGTGGAATCAAATCAATGCTATGGAATGGCTGGAGCATTTTTTAGGCGCTCCCGTAGTATGTGTACCAAGATAGCGCACAACCTGATAACCCCAACTTGGTACACATATTACGGGAGCAACCTTTTTATATCCAAAATTTGGCCAAGTATTCATAATATCAAACCATTTATCCATAGACAATGCTGACCAAGAGCTCTGGCCCACCTCTCTGCTGCATCAATCTTGCAGCAGTCTTAGATAGCACCTGGGCTGCATATTTGACACACACTTTTGGGTATCTTTGTAAGCACAAGTGGGATTAAAGGATGGTACTGCACGAAAATGGTCTTCTTTTTTTAATAGGCGAATTCCACTAGCGTGACTCGCAAACACATTATTGCGTACTGTTTTGAGTAAAAGAAATGATCAGGACCATTGATACATGTATATGGGGGAAAATTAACTTCAAATTATTTAACTCTTGGAACATTTTACGGTTTGCACTGAGTCCATCTGTAACGAGTGCGATGAGCCCTAAACCCACATTCTTGGGAATTCTTCAACGCTTTTCCCAAAATGCTGGCGAGATGGTCTGAGCGGATAACGTCAAGGGCTTTGAAAACTTCCCAATCAAACCATGTGCATAAACTTGCAGTGCATTGTGTGCAGGAACTTTTTTCTCGAATCCCCCAAGTCAGCAAAGCCAACCATCATATCTTTTTTAAATTGTAGATAATATTTTCTTTGACTAAAAAGATAGGTTTATCGATCGACTAAGTTATGCCAGGTATTGAACCAAATTACACACAACTTACCAGATTTGTCTCAATTTCGCACATTGAAGTTTGTTTAATAATAATAATTGTACAATTATAAATTTGGGCACTCCTCAACTAATTTTGTTCGCCTACTTTATATCAATTTGTGCAAAGGAACTGAAACTTATGGACAGGTGTATGTATATTCACTTGGCTATCAGTCCCCGAGCTCGTAATAGAAGTAAAACAAGGAAAATCTCCAAAACACTGTTTGCATCTTTTCCCAGAATAAATAAATATTTCACAATTTAGTGATCTAAAATAATGATAAGAGACATTTCTTATTATTGCTCGAAGGAAGTGCCCATATAGCAGTGTTGTTAAGTCATTTGCAAGATGATACTGTTAGTGGAGGCATAAATAGACAGTACTACACTCAGGCGAATGAGCTGAAGTTGATTTATGTACTTTTTGAGTGAAAAAATTGTAAAATTTTCAAGGTAATAACATGATGATACCAACACCAGTGGTGAACATTGTGCATTCTTGAAATATGTAATACTTTAAAGCAAGCAATCTAAGCTGTGGAGGCCCTTGTTTAAATTTTTTGAATTAGATCTCGAAAAGGACACTTCAAAATGATGACTTGTTGTAGAACTGGAATTGCTGCTGCCAGTTATCCCTCACAAATGATCGATGTATAAATAATATGCAGGATATTTGATAAAGTTGTTTCTTTTACATCAATATCATTTAGTCCTTCCGATGTTACACTAGTCCAGCCATGATAAATTGCACTGATCTCCGACTCTGAATCAATGTTTATAGCTACACTGATTGCTCTGCAGCTGATCAGGGCTTGAGAAAAAAAATTGAATGTTGTCTTCTAAATCCTGGTATTCGTTCCAGTTGGAGGGTGAATAAGTTGATGCACATTTTTTCAAGTCTTGCAAATTTTTATGACATTCAGTTACTTCCCTCTTTTTTGGAGAAAATCTATCCAAAGTTGGCGTTCATCTTGGGTATTGAACCAATTTTAAGACTTGACGTGACTGTGAGGCTTTGTTGAATATTCCTCTCTTTTATTATAAAATCAAAATCTTAAACTTATTTTTTTGAATGTCATTTTCTTCCAAGTGCCTTTCACAAATTTTTACTCGTCACGTAAATACAGGTGTTTAACCCTCTCCGGGCCCCTTTATCTTTTAGCAGTGGGAAAAATCTGATATTTAGTGAAAGCAATACTTTTAGGTTATATATGATAAATTTTTTAAAATTTTCGACACTCCGACTCCCTAGAGGGATTTACCGGATGTTGCACTAGTGCAACTTGTGCCCGGAAAGGACTAATTGTAAGATATCACATGTATGTTTTTTAATCTGCAATACTTTGTAACATGGCCAGTATATATACTACGATGGTTGAAAATATTAATGGGAGTGTCAAACTTATTTCATGGCTCAATTCAAAACTCCAATTATGAATAAAAGGCGCATTAAAATGTAAACAAATGTTAATATAGATATAGTTTTTGCACTCTAGGTAGTTTTGCAAGTCAAAATATTTGGAAAATGCATATGAGTTGTCCCTTGACACTTTCGTTTACCTATTTCTGTAAAATTATTTTGAAACTTTGAATTTCCATATATATTAAAATGCAAGAATATAGAAAATCTAGCTTTCACATCGAAATAATTTTGCATTTACGTATTTTATCAGATAACGACTTTTTAGCATCATTTTGATTACGCTACGATGCAAAAAAATTGGGAACCAAGATTTTTGGTAGCAGAAAAATCTTTGGCAATTTGTGTGTTTATTTACATTTTTACGATTTCGATATTTTTTGGACTGAATGTCTTCTCTTTCCACTTCAGACTTTCGTTTGAATTTATCGACTTTGCCCCCACTCTGGAAGACGCTATAAAAAAACACGGCCAGCGATAATTTTCCGCAGCATTTTTGTTCAGGCAAATTCCGTTTTTGTGTATACATTTATTGTTTTGCTCCACAATTAGTATAGATTGGTTTATGAGTGGATTGCAATATCTTTATGGTGTTGTCAAAAATTCGGAGCAAGAGAAAAACTGTGCTCCCTCGAACGTTGAATTAGGTTTCTGTT
Organism: Styela clava; assembly: GCF_013122585.1. NCBI lineage: Eukaryota > Metazoa > Chordata > Ascidiacea > Stolidobranchia > Styelidae > Styela > Styela clava. The sequence continues at coordinate 19,422,982 of NW_024102839.1, read as the reverse complement.
TGTTTGGGTGAACGGCGCCGCCCTCGGACTTTTAAAACACGGACTTCATCTGAAAGTGTGACATTAGAAATATGCGCTAATTCAACGCAATTTCTGCAAATATTTCACCCGTCGGCATATTTACAATCGTTCTGCTAGATCGCTGAGAATACAAATAGAAAATCCGAATCAATCTGAGACTCTATTATTTTAACCCCGTATTTATGGCTAAAATACTTGGATTTTATTTGATTTCACGCTTTCTAAATCTTCTGTTTACAACAAAATTATCTGAAGCCAAATTTTCCCCTAATCGGCAAATTCTCATAATACTGCATCCTAATAAACCTGATTCTACCTTATATGACATAGGAAACTCATAAATTACGTCATCTGCTCAATAAGCCAACATAAATGACAAAACTAAACAGACGAATATTAGCTAATTTAACAACCGAAATCCACTTCTGAGGGAAGATGTTGCACCTATGCAACATTAATTTTGAACCACCCCCTCGTGAAATCCCATAAATCGTTCGAGGTTGCAATCAGTTTGTAAAGCTTCTGTATACACTATTCTTTTGCCCCGTGCAGAGATATGACGAATTCGGTGTATAAGAATTGGTATAGTTGCTTAAAATATGACCATGGTTCATCAGCCTGACACGAGCACCGGAAACCGCATCTTGCAAGAGACGCTTGCAGCGTAATCAGGCGGCGGCAATGCAAAATAGCAGTTGCATCGAATCCACTAAGTACCGCAGTAGTACGCTGAGTAGATTAAGATTATTAAGAGTTATTGAGATTTCAGATTATTGTATAGGCTATTGCTAAATAAAAAAATAACTGTAATCACCGGCTTAGATAGTCGAAAATTGTATCTAAACAAAAAAGAATAAAGACATGTGAAAATATGTCGTCATATTCGGACAAACTAAAAGATATTCGAAAAAAAGATGAAGAAGAACGGAGTACATTGGATAGATCCAAATGTATGACGTTAAAATATGATGATGATAAAAGTGTAAGAAGAGAGGATGTCTGGAATTTTTTTGAAAAAGTAAATATAGATTTTGACATGGTAGAAGGATTCTTAATGACTTCAAAAAGTACAGTGGATATTACGTTTAAATCAAGATCAACTATAATAAGTATCGACGAGAAGTTATGGGAAATGAAAAAAAATGATTCCGAAAATTTGCCACTACATAGATTATATCTTCCTGAAAATGTTGCGGTTTTTGTTCACAACGTTCCAATACCAATGGAAGATAAAGATGTAAAGAATCACTTTCAAGGAAACCATGGAAATATTAGTGAAATACTCCAATTAAAGGACAGACATAATTTGAAAAATGGAATTCGAAGATTTTTCATTAATAAACAAGATCTAGTAAAGAAACCAATAAAAAGTTATGTCAAAATAAAAGGACACTCTCTTTTTGTTAAAATACTGGAACAAATTCCCACTTGTAGAATATGTGGAGAAACTGGACATATGAAAGAAAGTTGTGGACACTACATACCGAAATTAGTAAGATATAAAGATCAAGGCAATTCAAGTAACAAAAAAATAACAAAGAGAACAAACGAAAACGATACTGAGGAAAAAACAAACACGACCGAAGATGGAAACGAATCTATGTATGAAAGAAATAATGGAAACAGAGAGCAACAAACGGAGAATGAAAGAATACATGATGAAACAGAACAAGTTGTAGTAATAACTCAAAGTACACCAAAAGACGATGAAACTGAAGCGACTTCAAGACTAAATAAAAGAAAAACTACTGATGTTCAACCAAAATTATTTGGTGGACTATCAGATATAAGTACAGACGATGATAGTACAGAAAACATAAGCTCACAGGAAGAAGTTACAATTGAAAATCATTCGGAAGCAACCACATCAAAAAGTAATACTAGCAGTGAACGGACTCTTCCTTATATACTGAGGAGTTCCAGGATATATATACAGGAGGAGATACCAACTGTGTACACGATATTCATAGAGACCGAATACCCACCCCGAAAAGACCAAAAAAAGAATACGTTTCGGAGTCACTCAATGAACTGCTAAAATGCTATAATATGATTGATTCATGTGAAATGTTGACAAACTCTAATAATTTGTATACATGGCTTAATAATGCAACACAAGCTAGAATCTATTGTCAAATAACTGGAACACATATAATCAGTTATAATTGTGAACCTAATGTATTTTCCGATCATGACATGTATTCAATAGAAATCCAAATCAATATAACAATAGAAGAAAGAGGAAGAGGGTACTGGAAAAATAATACAAGCATATAAAAATCGGAACAATTTCAATCTGAATTGAAGATTAGATGGGGAAATTGGAAAACACTTAAAGAATTATCTCAAACCAAAGCAGAATGGTGGACTGGAGTCAAAAAAAAAATTAAAGATCTTGTAATAAAATACTTTGTTAAAGCATCACAAGAAGCCAAGAAAGAATATTATGATGATATGAAAGAACTTGAAAATCTGAAGGAAAGGGTAGAAAAGGTGAAAAAATTCACTATTGAAGAAAACAAAACAAAAGATAGCAAAAAAACAGAAAGAAAATAGCAATAAAATAAAGATTCAAGGATTGGCAAATTCATATGATACTAATGAAAAGTGCAACAAAGTTTTCAAGAAACTCAGTAAAAGGCAAAAAATGGCACATATTCATGAGTTGAAGGATGAAAATGGGATGAAACAAAGAAAATTAGAAAATAAAATGCATATAATTCAGACATTTTATCAAAAACTGTACAAAAAAGAAACGAATAGTTACCATATTCAAAACTTTTTAAAATAGTATACCAAGTGAAAAGATGATAGATGAAACGCAGGCTAGTAATATTGAAAAACAAATAACAGAAATTTGGGAAACATTCAAAGAAAATAAAACACCAGGACCGGATGGACTTAGTATTGAATTTTATATGAAAAATTAGAATATAATAAAGGATGACATATATGAAGTAATGAAGGAAATGTTTGAGCAATGCACCATTACGAAAGATATAAAACTAGGGCACACAACAATTATATATACAAAAGGAGAGAAAGATGACATTAAAAATTACAGGCCAATATCCCTTCTTAACAGCGATTACAAAATATTTACAAAACTAATATCGAATAGACTAAAACATGTTTTGACTAAAATTATAGATAAAAATCAAGCTGCAATTCCTGACCAGAAGAATTTCTGATGTTTTGACAATACTAAGGGATATATGTGTACCGGAGCAAAATAAAACTGGTGAATCTCTATATCTATATCATTGGATTTTAATAAAGCATTTGATACTATTGACCAGGATTTCCTGTATAGAACACTTGAACAATTTGGAATGAAGAATAAATTAATTAGTATACTTAAATCTATATATAGCACATCAGAAACAAGAATTTTATTAAATGGATACCTGAGTGAAGCAATTCAACTTGAACGAGGCATTAGACAAGGAGACCCACTGAGCATGTACATGTTTATAATAGCTATAGAACCCATGGTAATATATATCAATTCACATAAAGAAATTCAGGGAATACAAATACCAAGAAATGAGGAAATCAAAAATGTTGGATATGCAGATGACATCACTTTGACGCTAAGGAACAAGACTTCACTATATAAAGCCCTGGAAATATTAAAGAGATTCGAAATAGCTACAGGGATGAAACTCAACTTAAAGAAAACAAAAATACTACGTATTGGGATATGGAGAAATGCTAATTTTCATCAAAATGTAAGAGTAGTAGATGAATTGAAAGTATTGAATGTTATTTTTGCCAATAAAGATACTAGTGAACATAACTGGGACATATGTGCTGGGAAAGTAAAGTCAATGACAGAAGAATTATCTAACACTGTACCTCTGACTTTGGAAGGTAAATGCTTAATAGTAAAAATGAAATTACTACCTTTGTGCTTATATCTAGCTAGAGTGTTTCCAATGCCCACAAAGATTGGAAAGAGAATCAATGAAATGATTGAAATATTTATTTTTGATGGACCATCAAGACTAAAAATTGAGACGTTATGTAAAGCAAAGAATACAGGGGGTTATGACATAATAAACATACCCATTTTCGTTAACTGTCTGTATGCAATGTGCGCAGTTCAATACTGTAATTGGAGGCAAAATAATAGTAATAATATAAGCTATACAACTCTTTTTAATTTAATTGAATTCAATATAGGTCATCAACTAAGTGTTCGTTATAATTTACCTGTAAATAATAGTGTATATCATTCTATTCAACCTAATAGGCATTATAAATGTATTCTAGAGTTCATAAGAGTGCATAATATCACTATAAATGATGTAAGGCAGGGGCATCATAAAACTTTATATGATAAAATTGTTGCTACTTTGAAAAGTGAAAGAATTGTATTTCTAAACAATGGGGATATTCGAACAGCATGTTTGAATATTCATAATAAAATTCTCGCTAATTATGTAAAAACTTTTAACTACAAATTATTGTGGAATATTTTATCGCTTAACAATGTCAAGAATTAAATATATTGCTGGGGATGACCTATGTGTATTTTGTGACAAAGAAGCTGAATTTATAACACATTTATTCTGGAATTACTCGTTTGTGAAACAATTGTATGATTATGTTTTTTCTATTATCATGAAAATAACTAACAGTGGCAACTTAATAAATTATGAAACGTGTAAATTATTAGATTTAAGACACAACAATTATGTACATTTGACCAATATAGAAAAAAATGCTATTATTTTATTGATATGTACTGCAAGATATAAAATTTGGCTGCAAAGAAATGCAGTGATTTTTGAAAATGTAATGCCAAGAGTGAATAATGTAGTCAATAATATAAGAAATTCAATAAAGTGTAGGAGAAATATAGAACGACTGAGAAATTTACCTAATTATTGTGAAGAACTTGATTTATTATGCAAATATATATAAATATGACTAGAAGTGTTTATCGTAACGAAGTTGAACTAATTCTTAAAATTTTCTTTTACATGCAAATTAAAATAATGGTAAATGGCATCATGGAAAATATAATTGATGATGACAAAAAATGGGATTTACAACGGATATGCTACAATATGGATACAAATGATCAATATTTGTTATGGAATTTATACTGTCTCATCTGTATGTAATGATTTATATTATTATTTTATCTATAAAAAAAAAAAAAAAAAAAAAAAAGCACTCTACGACAGAAAATGTGTGTGATAGCTAGTTTACAATATGTTGTTGCATACGTGTTACGCTACGCATTCCTGGAGAGAGTTAATATCAGAATCAGCCTGTAGGTAGACCAATCACATTTTTTTCAATTTTGTCTGCCCATATAAATTTTGCACCGGTATGTAACTAAAAATATCGTAACCCAGTACCGGACTCACAAAACATAAGAAATAAAGTAGCCTAGGTTACGATATTCGGGTAGAATATTGCAGTATTGAGGTGTTTCACAGAACGCAAAGTTACCTGTTGTAACTACGTTGTCTTGAGTGGGAAACTACTAGTTGAAGCCAAGGGTAAATCTAATCTAGGGCCTATCTTGGATTAAACTAAAGAGACGGAGCTTAAGATGGACAACCGGCATTTGATAGTTTATCCACTTTAAAGTATTAAACCAACTTAATGAAATACTATAGGCTGCTGAGATGAAAATATACAGCGAGATATTTTGTGCACATACCACCGTCTTCACCAATCCCCGAGCAAATCAAGTGATCGCAATGGAGCGTGAAGCTGCAGAAACTCGTAACGCGAATAACTTTGTTTGTTTTATTAATGTGGGCGTGGCTTTCTCGGCTAGTTTCATCCCCCTGGGTAGACCTAGCATCATCAGGTCTTGCATAGTTTTAGATTTTGCCTACTTTCCCAATTTTCCTTAGGCTATATGTGTGTGTTGACTTGCATTGCCTATATATATGTTTTAGTGTTACGGAAAATCGAAATGAACTTTAGTGACCGTGCGTTGCGTCTATATTATGTTTGTTACCGAGCGGCGTGGGTTGTTAATGTGAGTGCCCCGTATTGGGTTCGATACTAATTGAGACGTCCTATCGGATTTCTGCGCCCTCGGAATATAACTACTGATTTAAATCTGCCCAAATAGCCTTTTAAAACTACTAAAATTAGGCTTGTTTGCGTTACACTACCCGAGCCGAATGATCGAAAATGGCGTCCATATGACGCCATAATGGGACGAGTTAGTTGCACAGGGTTGCGTAAAAGTACGGTGCTTGTCATCTTGTTGTTATGTAAAATCTATGGGCGATCACTGCCATCAGGGGCGATAGAGATACCCAGAGATGTTTTTGAACGAGTTCGTCGATTTAGCTTTAGGGAAATATTTTCGGTACCGTACCGGTATACCGGTACTGTCCAAATTATCAACTTGGCAAGCGAATTTGTCAGAAAAATATTTCATATCTGACAAAGCAGATAAATTCAAAAAGGGATATAACACACAAGAGCCGTCAGCTTCCTTTTTTGTACCGCGGCGGTGTGGCTCAACGGGCTAAGCGTTAGGAATACGCTCGCCACCGCACCTCTAATTACTCTGCGTGGGTTCGCAGGTTCGAATCCCATGCAGGGATGGTTATGTGCGAGAGGATTGCTGGACTCCTCGCCGTCGTTGGGTGGTTCACGTAACCGCTGGTCGGTTACGGCTTCCTCCACCACCAAGTCCATGCTTCCGAAAACAAACAATACAGTAAAAACTAATCCCATACCCGACTTGGAATGGTAACCGGACGAGAGGCCGTGGTTCGCCATATGGATAAGCCGTCTTATCGGCTTTCCTCTCCCCCGGGATAAATATGTAAATCCTATCCTATCCTACCGGTACCAGGAAAAGAAAAGTTATCAAGTACCGTAATTAATTCCATGCTGACGCTTATTATTTGGTCACAAGATTGAAGGTATAATATTTTAATAGTTGAAATATTAATTAAAAGTTATAGGATAAAGTAGACTATTTAAAATCTTTGTTACTGCAAGAAGGTTTACAACTTGAGTGAACACGTACCACATCTTCTTGGCAAAATCTTCCATCTTATATACATTCTGTACGTTTTAAACCTTATCTAAGGTTTTCTTCGCTCTCCTGATTTCATAATCAGTTTTTATTTATTTTTACCATTCATTTTATTGTTTTGCTGATTATGGAGTCGAAATAAACTTATACTAAACTTATACTTAACTTGCAGACATAGGTTGTGGTACAGAATATTATAGAAATACAGTTCGTTTTTCGCCAAACCTAAATAACAATTTTTATTGAATTGTATACCAATCGGAATCTCATGGGGTGGGTTGCCAACCGTCCTTTATTTCAAAGGACAATCCTTTAATTAAGCTTTTTGGTCCTTCAGCATTAAAAAAAGATGCTAATTGTCCTTTATTCTTTCCAACGTCGTTTTGCCCGATAGTTATAGTAATAGTACGGGACTGTGTTTGATATTGTTCCGTTCTTGAAAAATTGCCTTCGTTTATATATTTGCAAGCTTTTAATTATTCTTTTTAATTTCGCTTTGGTCCGGCTCAAATAGCCAACGAAATAACAATTTTATTAACATTGTTTGGGTAAATGTTAAATGAAAATTAAATAAAAAACACATGAAGATTGTTTTGATATATCTTTTTAGCTTTCATATAATTTTATTATATTGTTCTGCAAGTTACAAAATGAATGATAACGGTAATCTATGTCCTTTATTGAAACTTTCCATAGTGGGCAACCCTGGATGAGACAGAAAAATAATTATGTCCGATGGACAAGCCTGGTTTTTGGGTAGTATGGATTAAATATGCATGAAATGTAAAACTTATACGGTACTTGAAGACTCGTCGTAATTTAATGTTAATAAAATCAATATTTCTTTTCAATGCCCCATGATTTGTATCAATTAAAGTGATTGTGTCAGGAGTTTGAAAACAAGAAATTCAAGATATATTTCTTATCATTATTCTCTCCATTCCAGGACTATGGAGGTTTCCGAAACTGCTTTCAACTCAGCCTGAAGCACATATCAAGGAAATTTGATTGAAATGAATAAAGCTGCTGGACACAGACTCTACTCTAGTCTTGGGTTTGAAAGATGTTTTATATCAAGATTTTCTAACACTTGAAACTAAATAATTAATGCAATGAAAACAAAATAAAATTTAAATGGTTTAATGTAAATTTGTCCAAAATGTTTTGGCTGAAACAACTAAATCAATCGGATCAATAACCTTGCAATTAATGTGAATTTTTTCCCCTTCTCCTGTTTCAGGTTCTGTACTGTTATTGTCCAACCTTACTTTTCCTATTCTAATCTATCATAGTTGGGTCTGATTCAGGATATTGAAATTTTGAATATGAAAACCTTGCATTCATATACTTTTTTGGGGTGCTATCATATTATTGGCCCACCAGTCAGCTAATCCTAAGTAAGGATTAGTTGGATGAGGCAACAGCGAGACATTACACACTGCGATAATGGACTGGTTTGAACTTCTAGATCAACTCTAATCAGCCTAGTATCAAGCGAATGTTTCATGGGTGCCTGTCTACTGTCTTGCTGAGAGATCAGAATTAAAAACCTTGATCAAATCGAGAGTTTTTTCATTCTGAATGAAATAAATTGCAGGTACTCCTGTAGTATGTGGACCAAGATGGGGAAACCAAAACGTAGTATGTGTACCAGTTTAGGATTAGGCCATAATTTGATTCCAATTTTCCTTATTTTAGTTCTATTATGTGTTCGGGGACTAGTCAAGTGACTCCTGTAGTATATGTACCTGAAATTATGGCCTGGTACACATACTACGTTTTGGTGTCCGCCATTTTGGTTTGCATACTACAGCAGTACCAAATCGCACTGTAAATAAATTCATAAAATCCCATGTGGTAAATAAATTGGATTCTTAATTTCAAATAGGAAGAAAATATTGCGATCCGATCTCACCAACATGGAAACGGATGATTTGCGAGTGTGATACGACCATCAGAACACATTGGAACTCATCATGACCAAGTAAGACAGCAGATGATGAAGTTTATAAAGCATCAAAAGTATCAACATTTTTCAAAATCCCAAGGTTAGGAAAAGTTAATTGTTTTACTAATTTTTTTTTAAAGGTTAAAATACCATGTATCTAAAGCAAATAAGAACAACTTGCTAACTAATCCCATATTATGTAATGTTGATATGTAAATTAGCTTTAATATACCGTATATGCTCGTTTGACCGCCCGATCTTGATTAAGGGCCCGTTTGAATAGCCGCCCATGTGAATAGAACATAAAAATAAATTAGGGCTGGTGCTTGAATACCCGCTCGATGTAAAAGCTGATTTTTCAGTGGTAGAGAAGAATAGGAAATAAGAAGCGCTTTTGTCACACCGCTGTTGAATTTTAAGCGCTGGTAGATAACACTCACGCCTTCAGCGTCCAATTACATAACAGATAGCATTGATTACGTAACACCTTGGTTCTCAAACTGGGCGTCGCGACGCCCAAGTGCGTCGTTTCAATATTGATTGGGCGTCGCAAAGTTTTTCTTCTTTTGCGGATTTGTACCTGCGGTGCGTAGAAAAAGTCAAAATTTTTGGTATTCTCATTTAAATCATCAAGCGCCCGTGCCTGAATAAAGGCCGGTTTGAATAAGGGCCTGGTTAGTGAGTTTGGTTAAAAAAATATGGGCCCGGGCTACAAAACAAGCAAATACGGTATTCCTATTGTTGTGCACAAGTCACACTCCAGCTTTTTCTACACTTCGGGTAGTTTATAATGTCATAGCTAATCAAATCAGTAATATAGTAATGATAAAGAGTTCCGCACCAAATTCAGGTAATTCCACCTTGGTTGGGAAAAGAAGCTCCATAGTATTTCGAATTGTTTTAAACTTCTCAGGGCCCTGGAAACACAATAGTTAACTAATGATTTTCTATCTTATTTTCTGGTTAGACTTTAAGAATATTTTAAATGCTCAGATCATAAAAATATTGTCCACATCATTAATGCTGAATGCGTCATATCAGAAATATTTTAAATTAAAAAAAGTAGCGTTTATGTGGGCTATACTGCAACAATCAAACTTATCAATGCTCTCCACCATACACTTCCAAATGATTTAATTTCATCTAATATCCCAGAATCATGACAGCGCTGCTGAAAGTCTTGCCGAACAGGCTTCAACTCTCAAGAAAGAGATGGAAGCGAGAAACACATATCAAGAAAATTTGATTGAACTGAACAAAGTTGCTGGACACAGACCAAGGTCTACTTTAGTCTTAGGTACGACAAATTTTTACAGGAAATAGTACTAGCTTTGCTCATTTTGTAACGCAATATTTATTCTATTACCTTAACTTGATATATATGTATGATATTTCCGGACATAAATTGATCGTTTTTTATTTTGTACCAAACTCTGCATGAACAGAAAAATTCAATTTGAAATTAATCAAGAACTAGTCTAAAATTAGTGGTTATTTTAGATCAAGGGTGCGCAATAGGAAGCCTGCGGGCCACAACCCGGCCCACCAAGCCGTTCAGTGTGGCCCTCGTCAACGCTCGGATTCTCCCCATCAAGCATAAAATCTGAATCCAACAGTTTATGTTTAAAAAGTCGCTCATGTGGTTAAAAATACATCTTTTCGCTGCCTTAAATCTTTGCTGTTATGCCAGTGCCTGTAATACTGTAAGGCTGAGCAACGGCCATATTATATTCTTAAACTAATTTTTTGTGTGGCCCGGCTAACTGTATGAAGTTGGGTATATGGCCAACCGACAAACAATGTTGCAGGCCTTTGCTTTAAAAGGTATAAGTTTTGAAGAGAAAAAATATAAATATTGATCCAAAATTGTAAATAATAATCAAATGTAAATCTCAAATAATAGTTCTGATGGAAACAAAATCATATTTGCTCAATTCCCATTTTTATCTTCAAGATATTCAGCAAGAAAATATTGCAATTCGGTCCCTACAACATGAGAACGATGAATTGCGACAAAGTTTGACCGACCACCAGAACGCATTGGAACTTATCATGACCAAGTACAGACAGCAGATGATGAAATTTACTAAGCACCAAAAGTATGTGGATCTTGTGAATGTATTTCATATTCTCAGGGAGAGGAAATTCTATTGTTTTACTATAAAATGGCTGTATTATTACTAATGAACATTTAATTGAAGGTCAATTCTTTCAGAATACCTTATGGTTCTAATACGAACAATCATTTTTCCCGTAGAAATGGCAAATTAAGGTTTTTATCCTCGGTTTTGGTCAGTTCAGTGCAGCGGCTCCAAAAGTTTACATTCAAATACGACAGTCTATATAATATATGTACAGGGTGTCCATGAAGTCCCTTTACAATTTCAATTTTGTTGTGAAGTCAGTTCTCAATATATCTTAACCATTTGTTTTTAAAACGGTAATTGTTTAAGTATTTTTACTCAATTTAATACACCTGTGAGGGCCGAAACAATATATGACATCAATAAATTACTTTCCAATTTTGATAAATTTTATGGACACCCTATATATTGTTAGAATAATATCAAATACTTGTACTTGTATTTCGAACAGAATATACTTTTTATTAGGTTTAACATTATTATCAGACCTGCTACACTTTAAATTTACTATGTTTTGCAAGTATTAGTGTTAAGTATTGTACTGGGGTACCTTGATCCTATGGAATGTTCCAATGGGGTTCCACTCCACCAAAAAGGGTTGAGAACCAGTGGATTAGGCATATTGGAGCGACAATTCTAGGAGCTAAGAACAACACATTATAGCATGGGGTGTGCAACCTTTAATACAGGAGGTCCAGATAGAAATAACTGAGCGAAACCTGTTACGGCATTGTAAAGTCGTAGGCATGTATGAACTAGATTAAGGTATTGGCTTCGCAACGCACAGGGATTGGAATTACTCGCACGTACCAAGTTGAATTTAATTGAAAACTGATTTCGTGGCCCGTACACATTCAAAATTGCCACTCTTGTGGGCCGCATTTGGCCCATGGGCCAGTCGCAGGTTGCACACACCTGCATTATAGTATTTGTAAATTAATATTAAAAATCAAATGCTGTATAGCTGAATAATGTTCACAAAGAATAATTATGAAGTTTTACTTGGATTCAAATATTTCAACAAAATCAATGAACCGTGACTTAGCAGCATTTATAATTTTATTTATATCTTTTGTTTTCAGCATCCAGATCACTGAAAATCCTTATCAAGCAGAAAAACAATATCAAGAAGAGAATATGGAGCTCATTGATAAGGTATTGAAACCAAGGTCACTCTAGTCCACAAATATGTTGGAGTCAGGGGGGTAGTTTTCAAAGGGAAGGGGGGATTCTGAAATTTCTGTTTGCCAAGTTTGATCGGAACAGCTAGCGAGTCCGGTCGAACGCCAGAAAACGTGTAACAAGCGTTTCAAGCTACGGAAAATTGCTATGTGTGGTACAGAAAGATGCTTTTATTTTATTTTTTATTTCGAGGGGGGGTTCCGACCCCCAAAACCACCCCCTGGCTACATCCCTGGTTGTAGTGCTTGGTTACGCCATCCCACAGTTTAGTTAGCCTGACATTTCAGTTTAGTGGAAATTTGATTCTTTGGATTGATGAGAAATATATTATTCCAATATCTAAATTCATTAGGTATTTCCTGCTAAATATCCCGTAATTGCTGTAAATATATGAACTCTGACCACCTCAAAATTGTGGCATGGCAAATTGTGAGAGTAAGCCTGGTGGTATTGAGCATTTTTATGTATAATCTTATAGTAGAAACAGTGTGTACCAATATGGAGGTAACTAATTTTGTTCGCCTATTTTACATCAAGTTGTGTAGAGGGACTGAAAGCTATGGGCAGGGGGTATATTCACTTGACTAACATAGACGATCCCTGATCTCGTAATAAAACTAAAATCGGAATAAAATTATGGCCTAACCGTAACCTGGTACACACACTAAGACAGTACTGAAACAGGCATCCTGATTAATTCATTATATATTTGCCACTGATATCGAACAATATGTAATGGGCTACTATTAGTTGAAGGACTGGAATCTTTCTTTGACAATAATTATTCAAGCAAAATAATTCAGCCACCTGGTGGCGCTGAAGGTTCAAGTTATTTCAAAACAAAAAAGGTGACAGTTTTATCTTAAAAGACATTGATTATCTTTTCATGTTTCAGATCCACGAGATGGCTGCTGTGATGAGGCATGCTGCGGATGTTGATGATGAGCAATATCTCGGAGATTACGGAGAATTATCCTGATTGGAAACAGAAAATGACATTTTAAGAGAAATGCTGATGATATCTAAGAGTTCATTTGGATCAAGACTTATAACCACTGAACAGCAAGATTCTGGAAAGGCTGAAAAACCAGAGAATGAATCTAAAATGGTGCTCACTGACGATACTACTAGTGATAAGACAGTTATACATGAGGGGGAATCCCCCTAAGACTACTCCCCAGACAATTATTATATTACAATATGGAAGAAGTTTATTTTCCTTCGAAAGTTACTCCTGTATGTGTGCCAGGTTCATAATTTCGATTTTCTATATCATAGTTCTATAACGAGTTCGGGACGTCTGTGTTAGCCAAGTGAATATACCCTCTGCCCATAGGTTTCAGTCCCTTTACACAACTTGATGTAAAGTAGGCGAACAAAATTAGTTACCTCCATATTGGTACACATACTTCCGGAGTGCCCCTTTGTCCTTGTGTTTCTATCAAAACTCAGTACTGAGAAAATATATGTGGTTCATATATGTGGTTTCCTTTTATAAAATCAGTTTTATAGATTTAAAAATATATATGAAAAGAACTATAACGCCATAACAAACAATCTTGATTAGCTTATAATCATTAGTCGGCCGAGGAATCATGTGCTTGAGGATGCCGAAATATAATGTCTGGAAAGTCCAGACCCAAATATTTTTGAAGTTTTGTATGCGGACCTTTGGTAAAATAGTTGAGTAGCCCTGGTCTATATTATTATATTTATCTTGTTTAAATGTAATTAAATACACGGATATAATAAGTGTGTTTCATGAGATACTTTCATTTTCTCAACATTAGAGGTGAGATCGGGCTCAAAAATTTCGACCCGGCCGGAGTCCTACTAATTAACTGAATTTGCAGGCTCGAAGCAAACCCGAAATTTCATATTTTAGTCAGGAGATCCCTGAATTGTCATTGCAAGAGTGTCGTGTTGATGAGGCAACTTCTGTTTTTTTTTGCAGCCCCAGGTCTCTCGTGGCCAAAACGCCTCATTTAAAAAAAAAAGTCAGCGATAGAGAAGCCCGACCCGGCTCGAATTTCGGGTTCAGGCTTCAGATCTTAGCTCTACTCTACATCAAATTCCCGTTTCACATTTTTTGATTGGCATATTATAATGTATATTCAGTTACACAGGGGTTCTTAAGCTTTCGAAATGTTTGTTGGGGTTCCTCTCCTCCATAAAGGTTGAAAAATCTTTGCTCTAGACAAGAAACACTCGGAAGAACTCGAAAGAGGTTCTGGTTGGCACTCAAATGAACACATTATTTCCAATGTCAATTTTGATGTTTCCAAATTCCACAACTTGAGCATTTGATAAAGCATGACATTGGAAAGACCACAGATCATGGTTGTCACATCTCCCTGTACTGTACTTACTTGGGGCAATGGTTTAGTACAAAATCGCACTGGTGTAGTTATCAAAATGAATATCGAACTGAATAGAACATTCATAAAAAAAAAAGAAATGCAAAGTTGGAATATTTGCACATCTGTGACAGACTTAGCATTTTAGAGTTTTATACCAATTGGGGTTAGAGGAAAACGGATAAAATTGCCCTTGTCCCTGTATGTGGAATTCTATAGCTAGTCTTACTTCTGGACAAAAGCAGTGAATTGTTTTTTATTTTATAGTTATTATCATACTGTGGAATGAAATTTTTATTTTTGGTAATTTCATCGCTATTCAGATACCTTCAGAATTAATTATGGTAAATGGTAGTTCAACCACAAGTCAAGTTGTCTTGTCCTAGTCCATACGCATTAGATATAGTAAATACAAGTTTTTTGTGTATGTTAGAGGTGTGCAACCTGCAGCACACGTGCCAAATGCAGCCCTGAAGAATAGATTGTGGTGCCATATTTGAATGACGTGTGGCCCATGAAACGAGTTTTTATTTTTGTAATTCCAGTCCCTTTACGTTGCGAAGCCTATATCTGAGTCCAACAGCTGGCTTGTGCAAAGCGAACTACTCGAGTCATAAGATCAATAACCAAAATTTTTGTGCCTGCGACTACAGGAAAGCATGTATGTATATAAAGCTGCAGCCGCAACTGCAACTACAAGGAAGACTATCGTATGTTAAATAAAGCTTTGGTAGCCGCAGTTTTACCCAGTTACTTGCTATCTGGCCCTAAGGTTGCGCACCCCTGAGGGAATGGCCGAATAAACAATCTAGTACCGGTATTTAAAATACATACTGAAATGGTATTTTTGAACATATTCCTAATGCTTAGTGAAGGACACATTTCCTGGATATTTATTTGAATCAGATTGGACATTCCTGATACTCTATCATGTTGGCTTTATCCAGTAATAAAAATGTTTGAATTTGTCATAAAATCAGATTCATTCATTAAACTATATTATTAAAAAGTCAACTGAAAGCACATTTGCTGGAATATTATTGGTTTGAAGACAGAAATCTCTATACCAAGGACTTTGTTATTTTATACACAACTGAGCGCTCCAGAAGTATGTGTACCAATATGGAGGTAACTAATTTTATTTGCCTACTTTACATCAAGTTGTGTAAAGAGACTGAAACCTATGGGCAGAGGGTATATTCACTTGGCTAACACAGACAGTCCCCGAACTCGTAATAGAACTAAAATAAGGAAAATTGGAATAAAATTATGGCCTGACCCTAACCTGATGCACACACTACGGGAGTACTCACAATTGGACCCCATACCACTCATAGTGTAATAAATTGGTTACTAAGACTGGTTTTATACATTTGGAGTGAAAAAGTTTGCCGTCCCCCATATTGGAACAATTTCAGCATGATAATCAATTTTGCAAGATCACACATTCTTTATATCAAATTGGTTTGGAAAACACTTTAATGCATATCAAATTATTTATAAAGTTGAAACATATAAAAAAATATTTTACTGGAATAATAACTCAGTGGTATTTCTGCGTCAGATCTTTTAATAGTTTGTAAATACAGTATTGGCTTGGTCGCATAAATTGTTATAAAAATATTAAAACATTAGTTTATATTATTATTAAATTTGTTTTATATAAAATATAGAATACACTTCAGCACATAGCCAAATTAATTTTGATGTGCAAGAGAATACAAAGTCACACATTTTACCAAAAATAATTTTGCTGGAACTCTTGATTTGTATATTGTCAGATGCTTTATATTAGGTAATCCGGAAGTATGTAAACCAAGATGGCGGACACCGGAACATAGTTGTGTACCAAGGCCATAATTTTCCTTATTTTAGTATTACAAGTTGGGGGACTAGCCAAGTGACTCCCGTAGTAATTGTACCTGAAATTATGGCCTAACCCTAACCTGGTACACATACTACGTTCTGGTGTCGGCCATCTTGGTCCACATACTTCGGTAGTACCTTATATTATACAGAACTTGGCTTGGTTGCATGATTATAAAAATACTATTGGATATTGATATATATACAGCGGTGGTTGACAATTAGAAGCTCAGAATTGTATAGATCTATTTACAGCAGAAGCGGGGAAGCTACGGAATAATTATACAATATATCATAAAAGTAATATATTAAAATGCATAAGAAACAACATTGAAACTTAGATTAATAAGATATTTAGTTGTGGATAGCAATTAGGACCCAGGGTAAAAAGATTTATACAGATAATCTATTCAGCGTAATTCATGAGCTCAATAACACAGGTTTGGGTTGGACATTTTTTAAATCAAACCATACTTGATTAATTAATTTTTGTTAAAGTACGAACCAATGGGCATTCGGGTATAACCTGTCACAAATTGTCAGAACACTTTTCAGATATCTTGACTAACTTAAAAATGCCAGTTTATTTAACATATTATAATTAATAAAGAATTAATGCGAATACCTAGCGTTTTGCTGACTGATTCCACCAAATTAAATATATTGGCAATACAATCATCCTATTAGCGTTGTGTTTGGACTCGACTATGTTGGGAATTGGGATGTCTGATTAAATAACCCAAGTTCAATCATATGCCCGCTACCTCACCCGGAGTGTTGTAGACTGTGGAAAAAACAGGAGTATTTAGAGAATTATAAAAAAATGCCTCAAAAATATTAATTTATATGATAGCAGTCACTGATATTTAACAATATGTGAGGAGCAACTATTTATTTGAAAGGTTCAAAATCTTTTCTTTTTGCCTACTCAATCTAATGCGCCATTGGAGAGGTGAGGGGGTGGAATTTAAACCTGCAATGTGTAATCAACGATGCCAGCGCAGTTAAGTCTTAAGCTTTAGCCGCCTAGGGCATTTTACTTATTTGTCAATTTGCCTTACACAAATGGCACAAATATAATTCCGAATATAAAATGTTGTTATGATATTTAGTTTCTTTGCTTCTTTATTTGTAATATTTGATCAAGAACATAATTTGCACAATGGCTGCAATGATAATATTGTTTTGGCATTTGATATAGATTTAATGAAGCAAGTTCAGTATCCTATGCAGGGAACAGTACAATCAGTGTTGTAGGAAATCTTTCTGGATCTCGTCAACTTCGGAACACCGGGAAGGGAAACTGAGAAGAGGAAGAAAATTTTTACTGGAAGAAAAAGTGAAAATATAATTTTAATAAGAGGCAATAAGATAAAACTAGAATTTATTAATCTATACGCTGACTATAATACGGCAGCGTATTCAGACATAATCTGTTGAAGTTATGTTTTTGTTATATTTATTTATCTATCCAAGCTTGATATTTCCTACAAGCTACAGAGCTAATTTTTTTCACTGGTAAAATTGCAGTATCTATGAAAAATATTAGTCATTTACATATCATTGGATGCTTGCACAGAGCCTTGTCTGGAGGTAAAAACATGAAAACGTGGAATAAAAAAACACTTATTCCTTTATTATTCAAATCACCATATCCTACACACTGTTTGTCACCACTTCAATAAAGAAATGACAGAGCAACTGATTGAACTCAAAAGAATTGGGTGGATGTAAAAGTGGGACCTTGAACCTATATTGTCAATGAAAACTGTCCAGCAGATGGAGTGTCTCATTGAAGATTGCGCTATTGAATTTGCATTCTAAAAGCTTCAAAACCATGTTATTGTGACATCATATGTGACAGTAGAGCATTTTATGATGTCTTTCGGGCTGGGCTTTTCAAATCGAATTATTAGAATCGGAGAAAATTTCATGTAAACAAGCAACCCTTTATCTACCTTCGATACCAATGCAAGTTCATTACTCAATTCAGTTTCAAGTGATCCAACTTGTTATTTCAGGAATTTAAGACTATTCATATGGATGTATGTTGGGGAAAGTGGGCAAAGCAATATTTTGCCAGAGAGTCAAATGATTGCAATTATCTCACCCATATTGATGAATCATACTCATATCCTTTCGCCTTCAATGCTTCCTGCAGTTTTATTGTATGGTTTGAATCTGGATATCCGTTACTGAAAAAATGAATTTATGAACTCTCATTGAACATGTACATAGAAAAAGAATGGAAGTTTGGTAAATGATGGATCCTGACTTCAGAGTATTGCAGTACAGAACTTGCACCTAGGATTTGAAGAAAAAACTCTTGGTTGACAAACATTTAGGCGCTCCGGAAGTATTTGTACCAAGATGACGCACAACCTGAAAACTAACTTGGTACTTAATACTATGTCAGGTCGTGCACCATTTTGGTACGAATACTTCAAGAGCACCAACATTTAAATTTATCATAAGCGACCAATTTAGTTTCTGTTAAAAAGTCTGAAATTGCAACTTCTTAACAGGAACAAATTATGACTCTGACTTCCAAATAAATGTCAAAGTTCAACCTTTCTTGGGATTTATTCAGAATGAATTATAAGAAGACCATTGGTACTGAGAACCACAACCATAGTGCAGATGCCCAAAATACAACATTTTAGAATCATAATTTAAATTTCTAATCTATTTAATAAATACGAGTCGTGGTCATAATGGATAGGTTGATATGTCCGGAATTTTAGACCAGACCCTGGCAGTTAAATAACATTAAGTCACTCTGAATTACATAAATCATTTTCCTATAAAAATGAGCTTAGTTTTCCTTTGAGCAAGGTTGGTAAAATCCAAATAAATAAATTTGAATAATTTTTAGGAAAACTATTTTATCCAATATGTCTTTATGCTTCGAATGAAAATAAATCCCAAGGTCATTATGAGCAATAATTTAAATACCAGGGGTTGTGAATCCCATTTTTTATTATTTCCCATTAATGACAATTTAGATACCAAAATAAGGATTTTGAAAGAATTTTGAATTGCTTCGTAGTGCAATACATAACAAGATTTTGAATTTTGTGTTATTCCTTCCTATTTCTTAACATTTTATGAAGTAAGTAACCACCAAATATAAAACACACAAAGTACTCACTTCTCAGGTCCTCCAGTTTTATTAGTCTTATGAGGAAACTCATCGTTCCAAACAATTTTTCCTCTTCTGTCACCAACTTCCTGAATCTTAAAAATCAATCCTGCATTGAATGCTTGATAGAGTAAGTTGAGACATTTCCCTCCATCATCATTCCATGGCAAATATTCAGTGAATTCTTGAGCTTCATATGAAACCCCCTGAAGAAACAAACAAAACTAATCATCTCTCATACCTGGGGGTTCGTTAAAACTGATATAAATATCAGAATATCTTTGAAAGTTTAGCAGAAGTTAAAAATTTTCCGAAAAAATACTTGGTGTTTCTAATATATTAATTCAACTTGACAACCCAACAACTTAATTAAACATTGAAATCAGAAATTATAAGTAAGCCCGCTAAATATTTAGCTTATCATGATTTTACTGCACCATTGAATCAAATTCTGAATTAAACATAGAAGAACTAAATTCTATGAACAAATTGAATTTAAATAAACCACGAGTTTAATATTACTCAAGTTTCAACAAGCATGATCTATATATGGCTATGTTATGATTTTACTGCACAAATGGCTTCTATATTCAAACTTTTTCTTAATAACAAACCTTTCAAAGCTTCGCTTTCCATTAGAACTGAATTAAATCAGCATACCAGTTTAAATTAATTATAGATGGACAAAGCATGAACCCGGGTCAACCCATATAAGCATTATACAAAATACTGCCTGATTCTGTATATTTGTATGAGAAGCAATATCTCATGTGAGTGAATGCAAACATTTAGCAATACTTCTTTCAAGCTTCTGGGCTGTGCAATGGCCTAACGCAGTGGTTACCAAAGGGTGTACAGCGGTGCACTAGTGTTACGCAACAATAAAGATGGACACTGCTTGCTGCAATTTTCCAAGCTGCAGTTTATTTATCTGTTGAGTTTGTTTAGAGTTTTAAAATAAAATCAGGCAGAGAAAAGTTGACATTAGGCGTATATGTTTACAAACATATTAAGTATCACAATATTGAATTTTTTTCATTAGTGCGCCGTTAGCAGTTTTTCCCTGATAATTTAGCGCAGCACAAACAAAAAGTTTGAAACAGTTGGCCTAATGGTTGAAGTGTTTGATTGAACTAAGCTGACATCACATATTGAACATCTCGGTTCAAATCCATGCCAACCACCTCACCCAGGTTGAAATAAATTGGATAGGAAATGCAGAACCAGAAAATTCGAAATATTAATATCTCCTTAAATATCATTAGATATCAGTGTCTGATAGCTTAAATTTCATTAAATATAAGATATGACAGAATTAACATATTTATCCTGGGGAGAAAAAATCCGATAAGACGACTTAATTAATCAAGTGGCGAACCACAGCCTCTCATCCGGTTACCAGTCTATAACACGTAAGTGATTGTTTAGCCAGTTATTCGTTTTCGGAAGCATGGACTTGATGGTGGAGGAGGCTGTAACAGACCAGTGGTCACGTGAACCACCCTACTAAATATTTGTGGCTGCTTGAATAGGGCCTTGTTCCAAGCAAAAGACATGAATAACCATCGCATAAAAAAGTAACATGACAGTACTATTATAAAGAATGTCTTTGCCATTATATCAAAATCACCATATTTGAAGCATTAATGAAATCAAAGGGTATGACAGAAAATTTTCTATTTTCCATCCACGTTTTTTGTTCACATCGTGTTGTATTTAGTAAATTTTGACATATATAATGATTTTGCTTCTTGATTGACAATAAATATATATTTGTGACCCCTCAATGAATCAAGAAATGAAATTCAAGAAATTCACAATAACAATAATTGTACCAAAGAATTCTAGGCAAACTATCATAGTCATAGTCAAGTTTATTTTTTCCATCCAGTAAAAAAAGTTAACATGCAAAATTAAGACGAATAAATATCAGGTTATGGGCATTCCTAAATATTACTTTTACCAAATTGTAATTTTCTATTTATTGCACTGGTATTTAATTCAGGAAAGAAATTTAAATCAATCGATGTCCGAATATGCTGATGTGCAATGGGGATTGATATTAAGAACATGAACCTTCTTGAATAAGAATCTTGATTCCAATAAATCTATAATTTATTTTTCAACCGACAATTAAATTTGTTTCATAACTCACCATCAGACTTCCAGCAGGAAATGAGTAGGTGATGACATGAGTCCCATATCCTTCATATCCTGGTAGTGATTCTCGCAAGACACTCCTTCTTATCCCCCCACCAGGTGGTTGTTGGTTGATGATTCTTAGGCCAGAAGTAGTTTGACTTGAAGACTGAGATTCAGCACCTGGATAAAAATAAAATCAAAACTTGTAGCAAAAATAATGTTTGTTCCTGTTTAAGCAAAAATACTTGTGATTGAGGGTTCAAAGATATTTAAAAGGTGCCATGATATATAAAATAATTATAAAATAAATAAATGAAAATTATGGTACCTAGATGTAATTAAGCTATTGTGTGGTTATTTGGGTTTTTGGGCAATACCATGGTCTAGTGTAGAGTTTCCCAAACCAGGAGTCGCGACCCCAAATGAGGTCGGAGTGATAAGTAGGTAGGATCGCAAACAGGTCATGGGGTCGGCGGGGTCGTTGAGGTATGGTAGAGGATGTACAAAACATCTAAGATTTGACAAACCATGTTAAATTTAGCAGTTTGTACCATGGCTTACAGTAAAACAGTCCCATAGGCTACGCTCTATGCTTATGCTATCAAAAAATGTAGGTGCTTATTGTGACATCACTGTTTGGTTTTAGCTTATTCTACTCAATACCACCACATGTGGCTCCCTTCCGGCGGCTTTTTGCACTCGTGGCCCCCCTGTTCGCCATTTTAAAAAAAACTAAACGTGTTGGATTGTATTATATTTTTACGATCTTTTATGGAATACGAAAGCAAACCACAGACAAGAAAGTGAAAGCTTTTTAGTATACAATCAATAGGAAGTCTTTTAAATATATAGCCAAACAAATGTCACTGTTAACATTGAACTCGGCAAATTGAACTAGAAGTGAATGAGCTTTCTTACTAATTAGTGGGTAAGAATCTGATATGCTACTTCATAGCTGCTTTCAAGAGCGGGCTTTTCCTCTGATAAAACCGGACTTGGACAATGTCTTGTCAATTTAACTCGCTTGACATCCAAGAAACCGATATCAACCTCTTTCACATGAGGATGATTTTTGTCATGGTGGTTTTGAAGTTTAGATGGACGTAATGATTCATTGCTAATTACGGTTCCATTACATTTGAACCCGTAAACATTTCCACCTGCATACTATTATTGCACCTATGGATATTTGAACCCCGACTAACGCTAACCTATGGATTTTAGCATCCGGATGTAGTCTGAACCTGCGGATATACGGATGCAAATGTATAGGTTCAAATGTGCTGTCACCCTAATTACACACTAGCAATGCAAGATTGCAAGCATTGCGCACATTTTCTCTCATCTCGATTTACCTTGGTCAAGCCAAATCCAACGTACCTGTCGTGCCATTTACGTATTTTGGGCATTGGGAATTTACAAATAGGTTTTGCGTCTATAATATGATAGCGTTGGTTATCTCGCAGTCTAGTGAAACTGCCCGTTTACAGGTTAGACGGCCTACCGGCAAACTATTTTGATTGGTAGATTCCAAGTTCCATTATGATCAAACAATTCCCTCACAAGAAAGTGAATACACCCTGCGATCGCAATACCGCATGAACGAAGAATTTTATTTTAAAAGGAAAGTATGGAAACGGAGTCGTTTTGTGGTCAATTTTTAGCCTTGTGTCGTGGCCCTCCTTGAGATAATTCGTGGCCCCCTTGGGGGGCCATCGACCCCCGGTTGAGAACCACTGCTCTAACGTTCCATTAAAAACATATATATATTTAAATGGGGATGCACACTGGACACTTGAAAGTTTTCTTTGGGGTCGTCCTGAAAAAAGCTTGGGAACCCCTGGTCTAGTAGTTAACGCCCTTTGGGCTATGTCATGGTTTAGTGGTTCAATCGCTAGACTTAACTGTAGGCTTCACAGATTACACATCTCAGGTTCAAACCCTGTTTCCCCCTCATGTCAAAGTGTGTAATAAATTGGGCCGGCAATGCCTTACAGGGAAAATTCTTTTTTTTTAAATAAAGTGCCTTTTAACATATCAATGGCTGCAAGAGTATCCTTTCATGTAAAGAAATGTATCAAAAAAATTTAATGTATCGAATTTCTGAGATTATGATGTAAAAAACAACACTGACATAGACAACTTCGAATATGTCATATGCATCAGACAAAATATTATAAAATTCACTGTCATCGATAAATAGGAGTATTTGGCTGGTTAATATACCTATAATATTGAAAGCCTTTTTGTGGAGTGCATTAATAAACAGTGCAACTGCACTTGATTTAGAGCAATGATGGGCAAATTACGGCCCGAAGGCCGGATCCGACCCGCAGAAGTGTTTCATTCGGCACAAATCAGCACAACAGCTCCTACGTGGGCGTATCCAGGACTTTTAAAAAGGGGGGTTCCAAAAAATCGGAATCAAAAATTCCCATGCAACGACTCTAAAACAAGTGCTGGGATTGCGACACTCTTTAAAATAGACTTTTTCAGTGGATTATGATTTTGCTGTTGCGCAAAATATTTAATCTGTGGCTGATACGGGCATTTAAAATGTCTTGCCATATTATTTTGATTATGTTCATTGTGTCGACTAAGGTAAAATAAAAGCACTACTCTACGGACATGGAATACGCGATACACTATTGACCGGATCATAAATAAATTGGATTCAGATTTTTGCGACCTTGGAATTTGGCACTTATGATTATTTTTAAAATATCGTCGTTGGAAAAATTCCAGGGAGTTCATGTTTCTGGGAAATTCATATTTTCCGATAAACGATA
Source organism: Styela clava (assembly GCF_013122585.1). Classification (NCBI taxonomy): domain Eukaryota; kingdom Metazoa; phylum Chordata; class Ascidiacea; order Stolidobranchia; family Styelidae; genus Styela; species Styela clava. Next base: position 19,398,364 of record NW_024102839.1, on the reverse strand, counting down.
AAATTTTCAAAGGCAACCCTACATAACGTGTGCCGTAAATTTTGCGATTTACACAGTCTTAACAGCATTTTTAATCTGTTGCGTGCCTCCTAAAACAAAACCTATGGTGTTTCCCTCTGTTTTATTTTTCAATATTTTACATTGCCCCTTTCAATCCAAAAATTGTGGTTGCGGATTCACTTTTTTATTATCGAAATGCAATAAACTGTTTTTATTTATAGTCTCATATTGAGTCTCCGGCCCAGTAAGCAAGTCTATTATCTAGAACTGGCCCACTCCGGCCCAGGAAAGTAATTGCCCACCCCGATTTGGAGCCTTGATTTTTAACTTGAAGACTGAGATTCTGCACTTGGATTGATAAAATCAAAACGTATAGCAGAAATACTGTTTGTTATTTATAAAGTCATAGGAAATGCCTGTGATATAGAAGTTTAAAAGCCAAGGTATGATAATACACAAATTCATATTCAGATTTACATTTACTGTGTCTAGTTGTATTTTCACTCTTTTGTGTTTTTGATATGGGCCTCAAAGGATGCTGTAATAAAATAAATGGATTTATATTTGACCAATTTGAAAATAATTATTAACAGGAGAAATGTCTCAACAAAATTTACCTTGACACTTGACTTTAGCAGTCTTTTGAGAAATGGACTTGTTTGCACTAGTGGAAACAGCAAGCTGGTTTGTTGCAGAGATATTGGGAGGCTGAGCAAAATCTAAAAAAAGAGTGAAAATTATTGATATTGACTAACTTTTTCAAAACACTCATGACAGTAAATGTTCAACTAAAGACCCCAAGCTGGGAATTGGGATACTAGACAAACCGCAGTTTCATGGTTTTGATGGAAAATTAGTAACATGAATAATATGGCTAGTATGGTATGGTAGAATAAGATTTATATATTCAACCTGCGGGAGAGGAAAATGAATGAATAATCATATGACAAACCATGGCTGCTCGGACGGTTAACAGTCCATGTTGGGTATGGGATAAGTTTTCAGTCAGCTATTTATTTTCAGATGCATGGACTTGATGGTGAACCCAAACAGCGGTAACGTGAAGCACCCTACAAGGAGTCCAGCAATATTATTGCACATAATTAACTCCCCAGGAATTCGATCCTGCGAATCCATGAATGGTAATCAGAGATGTGAAGGTGAGCGTATTCCAACCAGTCTCTTCTGCATACAGGCGCGCAGCCTTGATTTTTGAAAGGGGTGGGGGGGGGGGATCAACATCGGAAATTCCCAGTGCCATCTGTAACAGTCACCACGATAACGCGCTCGTTGATAGAGTCGCCTTTTCAGCGTATAATGAATTTTCTGTCGCGTAAAATATTCCATCCAGACAATTACGAGATTCTGAAATGTCCTTATAGATTAATTTAATTGTGTCCAACGTAACTCGGTTGCGACTTCTTACGTCAAAATAAAAACATTACTGCAGTAAAATGCCACATCGATCTGTGCACATAAAAATATGATACAAGCTGCCTGATGTATTTAATTTTGATACGTTTTTTGCAATCTTACGATCTCGTTATCGCCATTAGTAAAACCTCGATATCTTATATAAAATCCTGTTTAGTATAATTTTACTTCATACCATGAAAATACATATAAAGTATACCAGTAAATCAAAAATACAAATTCACCGCCTCAAGGTCCACGCCCAACAGTCGCCGCAATTATGCCACTGGTTTGAACATTTGACTGATTTATCTTGGTACTACTTACTTTTGGTGTGTTTACGTATGGTTCACTGCATCGCGATTATTGGCTGATTACTTGATTACTTCTTGTTGTGGTTAACTGTCTAGAGCTTTAGTCTGTCTTTAGATCTGTTCTCATAAGCCTGTTAATGGTGCTATAGTCATTGGGTATGAATAATCTATTTCTTAAGTTTCTTACATTGGGATAATCTGTTCTGACAAAGCCTCATTTAAATGTAAGTAAATTGGTATATTCTTGCTTTGTATTGTGCCTGGTTGCCTGTACTCATTTTAATATTCATCTTTATTGTTTGTCAGGTCACTTTGTCTTACTGATATCTGGATTAAATCACTTTGGGAGAAATCTATTCGTTTCATTTCGGGATATTAGTTAAAGAGACATAGTAGGCAAGGGTGATTTGTCAATGGGCAGAAATCCAAACTAGTGACATTTAATGATACTGCACCTACACCTACAAACTGGAGTCTGAATCAAGCAGTTCTTCTTCAACCTTTCGAGGATTCAGCAATACATCAAAGCAAGAGTGCCAACTAACAATGGCAGAATATTTTCAAGGTCAGAATTTCAAACAACTCAAGAGTAAGTTTCCGGTACTCAAAGTAAATTTGGAAAGAATTTTAACACGATTTGAGCACTCTCTGGAAAGAAGAGATTTTGAAAAGGTCAAAATACTGTTTCATGATGCTAACGATAAAATAGCATTTTTGGTCTGTCTAATTGATACTATGGAATTGGCTCTAATTGAAGAAGACAGTACTACACAAAGTGAGGAAAAACCCGTTATATCTAAATTTAGTGAAGAAATTTTACGTGTGGAAAACAAGATTGCAATCGATTTTGAGAAATATGAAGACAAACTAGATATAAAGCCGGTGATATCATCTCTTGTAACCACTCAAAACAATTATAATAATGATCCTCCTATGATTAAGTTATGTGGTATGGATCCGCCATGCTGGAACGGACAAAAAGTAGACTTTTATACCTGGAAAGAACGTTTTACACATATAATGCACCATGCTAGAATTACGGATGATTTAGTGCAAATTTCATGGCTTTTACGCAATGGTGCAATGCCAAACGATTATCAAACAATGATATGTGACTGTAAATCAATTTCAAGTGCATGGGAACGCCTGGAAGAGCGTATTCCTAAATCAGTAGTTCAACGTGAAGTAATCAAGCAATACGAGCAAATAAAACCTTTATATAGGACCTCTCGTAATCCAGCGAACCTTAGGCGACTAGCTCACGAAATTTCTCTCTTCTGCCGACGTATGGAAGATCTTGGGTTAAAACAGGATGCAAACTCGGTTATTTCTGTCAATAGAGCATTAGAGTGTCTAGATGCAGACACTGCACTGCGATATAATAGTTCCAGCAAAGGTAATCATAACTTGGAATCTATAACGAATTTTCTGAGATCTGAAGCTACAGCATTGGAAATATCTGGTAACTTTATCAGTCAAACCGAGAATATGAGGTTTCGACCGAGACAAAACCAGTCGCCAAGATCTAATTTCAATACGGTTAATCATGCTACAGACGAGAATGATAACATGGGTTCAGTTCAGCCACGTCAAAGGACAGTCACTTGTATTTTTGGATGTGGAATTCAGCACCGCCTTATAGACTGCAACAAATATCAAAACCTATCAATTCCTGAAAGAAAAAACTTTATAGCAGATGATCGAAGATGTTTTATATGTCTAGGAACTCACTTTGCAAGAAATTGTGCAAGAACAACAGCCGATAGCTGTGTAAATTGTAACCAAAGACAGCATCATTGGTCATTATGTCCCGGAAAAGTACAGGGAAATTACAATACAATGAGAAATTCTGGTATGAACGACTCGAATTTGGAAAGTCAACATATTCACTCTAATGCAGCAGTATTCAACCAATCTCAGATGCATTCAAGACAATTGAGCGCTTTTAATTTGGATTATTCTCCATTACTTGTTGCAGAAGTGCAGGCGAGTGACAAAACATGGATCAAGGCAAATTTCTTTCTTGATGGTGGCAGTAACCATTCTTTGGTAAGACGTAATTTTGTAAAATCATTGAAACAAAAGGCAATAGGTCATGGAACAATTCGGTTTGGTGTCGCAGGAGGAGCCATTCATGAAGAACCTTCTGAAGATTATAATTTAAAAATTAGACCTCTTTCACGAGACCAGATATTTGATATCAGAGTTACGGCTGTGAGAAAACCTTGTCACGATGTTACACCAATTCCGCCATCTATTTTTAAACAGTTTGAATATCTAAGAGGAATTCAGGATAAAATACCAGTTGGGCAAAAAACAGTCGATGTTCTTGTTGGTAGAGATTATGCACCTTTAATTCAAACAATGCATTCATTACGTTCGCCAATTGATCCCGATAATCATCCTTCAGCAGCTTTCACATCTCTTGGATGCTATCTATATGGAGGCATTATTCAAGCACCGCAACGATCTTTCAATCATGTAGCAAATATTAATAGTTTTTCATCATTAGAAAATGAAGAGTTGCGCAAGTTTTTCCATGGTGAAGTTCTTGGAGTGCAACCCACAACTTTGTGTGTTTGTTCTAACTCAGAAATTGCAGAATCAGCATTTATCAAACATGTAAAAGCGACAACCAATATTGGTGCTGATGGCCGAGTTTGTGTCAAAATGCCATGGAAACCTGGTTTCCCAGAAAAATTGCACAACAATTATGAGAAGGCGTATGAACAAATGAAAAAACGGGAACAAGAATTGTATAGAAAAGGAAAAACGGAAGAGTATAATATGGAGATTAAAAATCTGCTTCAGCGAGGCGTAGTACGACGACTAACACCGGTTGAAACGAAAACGGCTAAAGTTGAAAATGCATGGTACCTCAATCATCGTATCGTAGAACGTCCGGATAAAACCTCAACAAAATTAAGAATAGTATTTGATTCTGCGTGTCCTTTTAAGGGCACATGTCTCAATGATGGTTTAGAGAAAGGCCCCAGCTTTGCGAATTCTTTGTTCAGATGTTTCATGGCATGGCGAGCTGATAGTGTGGCTATTGCTGGTGATATATCGAAAATGTTTAATCAAATTCAAATGGCAGAAGTCGATCAGAAATTTCATCGTTTCCTTTGGCGCTATGGTGATTCATCGTTGCAACCAACAATCTTTCAATGGCTTCGGGTTATGTTCGGAGATAAATCTAGTCCTGACTTGGCATGCTTTACAATTAAATTTTTAGCCGATAAATTTCGAAAAGATCATCCTCTTGGAGCTGTTGTATTGGACAAAGATACATACATTGATGACGTCAGTCATTCTGTTTCGAATCACATTCTTGCAAACAAGGTTATCAATGATGTTGATCAAATACTTATTCGTGGAAAATTCTCTATAAAGATTTGGAACTCAAACCATCCTGAAGTAGATCAAAATCCTGGTGAAAAAGTTGTTGATGTACTTGGTCATTCCTGGAATAAAACTGATGACAGTTTCAGTTCAAAATTCAAAGACATTTCTTTCATGCAAACAGGATTTTCTAAAAGAAAAGCATTAGCATGTGTAATGAAATTGTGGGACCCTCTGGGTTATTTACTTCCAGTCACAATGCAGTATAGAATAGATCTTCAAAAGATCTGGGCAGATGGATTTAGCTGGGACCAAACTTTGCCAGATGATGTGGTCAAATGCTGGTATAACAATGTTCAAGAAATGTCCAAGTTAGCTCAAGTTTCAACTCCAAGATGTCTAAAACCTGAAAACACAACTGGACCTCCTCAACTGCACGCATTTTCAGACGGTGGAGATTTAGCCTATGGCACTTGTGTGTTCTTACGGTGGCCTACAACAGGTGGAGTTAAGCTAACATTCGTTGCAGCAAAAGGATTTGTGGCGCCACTCAAACACAAAAGTACTCCAAGAAAGGAGCTAATGGGAGCAATAGGCATGAGCAGATTGGTGCATGAAATAAGTAAAGCACTACCGTACAATATTGCATTCAAATATTTCTGGATAGACAGCAAAGTTGTTATTTATTGGTTGAATTCCCAATCTGGAAAATTCAAACCATTCGTTGCTTCAAGAGTACAAGAATTTCAAGATACACATAAGAATCTAACAAAAGAAGTCAAATTCATTCCAAGTCTTCTTAATGCTGCAGATTGTTTAACAAAACCTATTTCCTGCGAGAAGCTTACAATTTGGCATGAAGGACCTGAATTTCTAAGGCAACCAATGGAATATTGGCCGAATGATGATGACTTAAAATTAGATGAATTACGTCAAGAAATATTGGAAGAAAAACCACCAACTAAGTCAAAAGCATATCGCGGAAAAAGACAATTCAACGTCGTTAAAGCAGATTTGCCTTATCAAAATGATAATGATTTAGCGGATAATTTTTCTTCATGGCAAGACTTGCTAAGAGCGACAGCTTGGATGAAGGGTGCATTTCAGCAAAAATCATTTGTCAATTTGGAATTTAAACCTGCCGATGTCGTACAATACATAGAGAAAGCAAAATTGTGTATATTCAGAATTTGTCAAAAATCTATGATTGATGAATTTGGGAAGGCTGTCAAAACTCTATGGAAATTAGACTTGTTATTCGATTCTCACGGAATTCTTCGTATTGGTGGAAGACTGAATAGAACTGATTTATATATGGAAATGAAGCATCCAGTCGTGCTTCCGGGCAAACATTCCCTCGTTCGTCTTCTTGGAGTGTTCTATCATAAAAAGTTCTTACATCAAGGGTATCGAGTTATATTGGCAAATATGAAGAATGACGGTATTGTTCTTATTGGTGGAAGAATACTCTTAAAATCAATAGCATCAATGTGTATATTTTGCAGGATTCGTCGTAGAAAGTTGCTACAGCAACGCATGGGAGAACTTCCTTCATTTCGAATGCAACCACAGATGGCACCATTCAATTCTGTAGCAATGGATTTTTTCGGATACTTGAAAGTAAAGCAATCTCGAAATGTAGTTATCAACGCGTCTGTTTTAATTATTACATGTGCAACCACTCGTTGTATTCATCTGGAACTGTGTCTGGCTCTGGATACTAATTCGTTCCTTCGGGCATGGAGACGATTTGTATCTATAAGGGGAATTCATCCTGCTTTTGTATTTTCCGACGGAGGTACTACATTTCAAGCTAGTCAAGCGCCTATCAAGGAATGGATCGAGAAATGGAATTTTCAGTTGATTCAACATGAGATGGCAGAGAATCAAACGAAATTTGATTGGAAATATAATGTGCCTTACGCGTCACATATGAATGGAGTAGTAGAATCGCTTATCAACTCGGTTCGCAAAGCACTCGATGCATCAGTGGTGAATTACAGCAGGGCTCTTATGACCTACGAAGAATGGACAACTGTTCTCAACGAAATTACTTATATCATCAATAGTCGACCACTTTTCCCAGATGGAAACCCTTTGGAATATAATTGTATTACTGGCAATACTCTTTTACATCCATATGCAAAGCAGGTAGTCCCTCAAACTACACAAGAAGAGAGATTCAATCCACGAGACATGCTAAAAGTGGCGGAAAACAGAGTTGAGGTGTTCTGGAAAACATGGATGAAACACATACCGCCTCAGCTATTACTTGCTAACAAATGGTTTCGAACAAGACGCAATCTTCAAGTTGGAGATTACGTATTAATTCTTCAACCTGGATTTAAAGGCGGAAGTGCACCCAGAGGTTTATGGAAAAAAGCACTGGTTCACAACATTATGCCCAGTTCAGATGGCTTGGTGAGAAGTGTTACAATCAAAGACAGCGATGGGAATTTATACAATCGACCAATACATAAACTTTGTCTAATTGCGACCAAAGAAGAGCTACAGTGTGGGTTGAAAGACATCTAATCTCATATCAGTTACTCCGAGTCAACAATGTTCAATATTATCGTCTTTTTCATTGCATTCATAGACTGGGGGGGAGTGGTTTGAACATTTGACTGATTTATCTTGGTACTACTTACTTTTGGTGTGTTTACGTATGGTTCACTGCATCGCGATTATTGGCTGATTACTTGATTACTTCTTGTTATGGTTAACTGTCTAGAGCTTTAGTCTGTCTTTAGATCTGTTCTCATAAGCTTGTTAATGGTGCTATAGTCATTGGGTATGAATAATCTATTTCTTAAGTTTCTTACATTGGGATAATCTGTTCTGACAAAGCCTCATTTAAATGTAAGTAAATTGGTATATTCTTGCTTTGTATTGTGCCTGGTTGCCTGTACTCATTTTAATATTCATCTTTATTGTTTGTCAGGTCACTTTGTCTTACTGATATCTGGATTAAATCACTTTGGGAGAAATCTATTCGTTTCATTTCGGGATATTAGTTAAAGAGACATAGTAGGCAAGGGTGATTTGTCAATGGGCAGAAATCCAAACTAGCCACTTGTTAAAAGAGCCGACTTTTTCAGTGAAAAATGATTTCTCTCTTATGCAATCAATCCCTGAATGAATATATTATTTTAATGTGTATTTTTGCTATTTTATGAATTCGACAAATTTGAGATGTATTTGTGACACTGACTCCGTCCAATCGCACAGCTGCCACTCCGATTATTTTTAAAGATGAAACCTTTCGAGAAATCCGTAAATTTGCTGTAAATTCTCATGGAATAAAACTTATTTTTTCAGTTTTTACAATTCCGTGCGAGTACCAATATAAAATAATTATCAGTGTTATCGTGACATAAATTTGTGAATTAAAGATAATAAAACCAATGTAGAGGCATTAATGGCCTAAATAACACGCCAGGCTGGTGAAAAAACAATTAGTGATTTTAGCAGAAGGCCAATTTTGTCAGTTTGTCGACTTTGTCAGTTTTCAAAATAATTCAAAAGAGGGGGGGGGGGGGGTTGACCCCGACCCCCTTCCCCTTGCTGCGCCACTGTCAGCATACATAACAATTTCGAAATCTGGCAAACCTTTCTTTTCAGTTTTGAGCTTCTTTATCTCAATTTCCATCGCCCTCTTTTCATCTTGCATCTTCTTCATTTCTTTTTTATGCTCTCTTCGCATTCTTTCTGACTCTTGCCTGAATTCTTCTGTAATTATTAAGTGAGAAGTATTGGCAAGAATGCAACCATCGATGTTGAAACAATTTTAAACAAATTGTATGTTTCAAAATTAAAAAAATAACTTGAAAGCCTGGCAATGAGAATATTTGTTTTATGTAGCAAATTTGTAATATAAACCTGAGCTTGGTTCACACATTTCAACAGAAAAAGTAAGATATAATAAACAAACTCCAGTTTCGGTTGACGTGGTACTTTTGATGGCAAAATTAACACAAAAACAGAAAGAAACCAAAAAAAAACAATCAAGAAAGCTGCCAAGCGGCCTGAATTTACTCTTCATTTTCTTTTTAAGCTTTTCCATCTCTTCCATCATTTTCCTTTTTTCTTGTTCATTCTCAAGTTGCATCTGTTTCATTTTTTCTTCAAGCTGTTCTTTCATTTTTACAGACTCTCTCCTGACTTTCACAATTTCCTTCTTGGGAGTATTTGGTACTATCAAACATGAAAGTGTCAATATCATTCATTTACACAGGAAAATTAGTAATAAATTCCAATCTAAAAGAAATTGAAATTGGTACGTGGTCAACCAAACTAGAGGTTTTACAAACACTAAATTACTGTATTCTGGGTATAATTTAGGTTTCGGTGTGAATAGTTAATAAAAATGAAAGTCCCATGATAGACTTTCATTACAATGTAACAAAATTACAACTTTCTGATATGACTTTCAAAATTCTATTCAGGTTGGAACTAGCGCAGTGACATGTTACGTACTTAGCTTGGGGTGAGGACAAACAAGTTGGCCACGAAAGTATTTATGCTTCCGAATTTGCTCTGTATTTGGACGCTGTTGTGGTTGGTATCTGATCATCCAACCAACCAAATCCTCTAGGTCTCTTTCTAGTTTGCTCAGGTCAAATCCTTGATATAGTTTTATATTAAGATTCCATGAATCGGGGTCTTCACCAAATGGGTGGGAACCATCGGTGTATATGAAATGAATTACAAGTGCGGAAGAGAATATGTCCGATTGTCCAGAACAACTGTCAGAAAGGTATATTTCCGGGGCCCTCCAACCATCAGTACCGACACGTAAAGTGCTCATTTTGGTTACAAAATGTCCTTTTTTTAACTGTTTTCCCAAACCAAAGTCAATTATTTTGAGAATTCTCCCATTGTCCGATACCAAGATATTATCTGGTTTGAGGTCACGATGCAAAACTTCGTTCATGTGAATATGATCGACAGCTTCAACAAATTGTTCTATTTGTTTATGTTTGACTTCGTCAGTCTTAGGCTTTGGATCGTCATTGACAAAGTCTGTCAAGGTTTTAGATTTAAAGTATTCCATTGCGATGAATAAATGTTCTATTGGACCAAAGAAATAAGTCCCAGATTGAAGGACAGTTATCACATTTGGGTGGGAACGAAGCTTTCGGATGATTTCCACTTCTTTCTTATTTTCATCGCTGAGTTTGATAGATTTTATGGCGATTGGATCGAATCCTCGAGATCCTTCATGAGTCTGCAAGCCTCTGTAAACTTCACCATACTTTGCTAGTTTTTCATTATAAAGCAGGAACAGGTTATGGTTGACGCGAATTGAATCTGTAAAACATAAAATAATATGTCTTTGATAGATAATTTGAAATGTGTGTGAAACACATCTAGTACAAATCTAGTATTTTTGTACATCTAAGCCACTGGAGGCTAAATACTAAATACACACATTTCCCGTAGCGCGAGGGCCACATTATTCTCGCCTATGAACAATCGCCACATGAAACTTCATATTATGGTGCGATTGCACACTCTATTGCTGTGTTGAAAGCCTGCCACAAATGGACATGTATGAGGTGTTTTTTTAATAAATTATCAAACAATGCATTGTTTTTATTCACTTATCATCAATATGAAGGATGATGCTGTGTCTGTGTTATAGCCAAAATGTTATAATCAATTTGCAAATTCGTTGCCGAAATATATTCTTTCGAACGTGCACATCAACTTTAGTTTTGGCACAAGGTTTATTGTTTTCCACTGTTGCTTTTCTAACACTGTAAACATTGTTTATAAAATGTAACTCTTTACGTCATACTACATGGCCCGCCAGTCTAGGTGGGCAAAATTTTTGGCCCCTGATCCAAAAACCGTGCCCACCCCTGATATAAACACTTACATGCAAAGTTTTTGTCCAGATCAGCCCAAAAGTTTCCTGGGAAAGGTAGAATCCACCCACATCGTGTAAACTTACCTTCAAAATGGAATGGTATTTCTCCTTTAGTTTTATTTTCTACTGCATCATTAGACTTGGCTGCCTTTTGCTTGGTTGTTGAGGTTTTTTCATATGTATTGTTGCTTCGATCAAGCGTAAAACCAGAACTTCCAGCAATACTGGTTTCTATATTGTCCCCTGTTGAGATAAAGCACAATAGTCAGATTGGTATTTATTTATTATTTACTGTAAAAAAAGTTTGGTTGAAACATGCTATTATTGTACAAAAACAATGAAATATCCTCCCTGAGTATCAGACAAATTAAGTACTACAGTTCTTTTTTAATTTTTAATGTTTTTTTTATTTACCTATTTTTAGTTTTTCAATTAAGCTCCATTGTTACAAAAGGGGCATTTTCTTGGCTGTTGTTATTTCAGGCATGGCTGGAAGTAACTTCGTACGAGCCAAAAAATATGACAGATAAAATTGACAAAATTTCACTATTTTGCATAAAATATCAAATGAAGGATATATGAAATGGTTATTGAATTGCAGAAAAATTTAGTTGTACTTGTATTTATTCACCCCAAATAAGGTAAAATGTTATTTATGTAATATTGACAAAAGCAAATATTATGAAAATATGTTTTTATTTGTAGGCTATAGACATAAATAAGATCCAATAATTAACCATTAAGAGGGCAGTCATCAAAACGATAATTTCTGGCAGAACTTATTCTCACCTTCCTTAATGGTTTGCTTGAAAACGAACGTTGGAGCTACCACAGTTCCATGTTTTTCTGAATGTTTCACTAGACTTTGGAAAATATTTTTACCAAATTCTTGTACCGTCCCAGGCATCGAAGGCCTCGATACTTGTAATGCATTTCGAACTGAAATTTGATCGCTTGCATCTGAAAATTCTGTAGATTCATCTGAGGAATCGGCAGAATCGATTTCTCGTATTTTACCAGATTCATCCATTTTACCAATTATGGGATCAAAATATTAGATGATATGTTTTGAGTATCAGCCTTATCAGGCTGTGCTATTTATTCTAAAACAAAATATGATAATTAAAGTAATAAGTAATGAACAGTTATGATAAGTAATTGAACAGTATTCATCATAGTAATGACCTAATTTTTTGACAAAAATGGGAAGGGATATCGATATATATGACTATACAAATTTATGTAAGCAACAATGAATCTAACAATTATTGTATTTTATTATTTCTGCTTCTAGTGTCCTAGTTTATTTTAAAAACGTATACCTTTGGTTAGACAAAGCTTTACAGAAATACATTTGTGTTATTGTGCAGCAGAACACATGGTGTAGTCATGTTTATTCTTGCTACAACATTCTTCCAATATGCGCTTAAGGAAAGATAAGAAGTTAGCCTCTCTTAACCTCAACGCATAGCCCTGCCTTAGATATAATTTATATGACATCAAATAGATAAAATATTCTGCTCTATTATCAAATAAAACTAGCTTGCAAACCACAGAGCAATAAATGATTGTTCCACCACAGTTTGCAAACTGAAAATGCTCAGGTAGATATATAAAATCGATAAATATTGCAGTGCTCAAAATGAATATAAAAACTTCAATTTATTTTGATAGGATTTCGATTGATGTGTTATTGACAAAATCAAATAGCTTGTTGCAGCAATAACTTCAAATAGGCCTCGCTGATGTTGAGGCAAATGTTGCCAATATATGATTCAAATTTATGAATTTAACACAAGATTGAAATTTCAGATGTCTATGTGACTAATATTTAACCATTTCACTGCTGCAAATGAAACCATAATGACTCGAACTAGGTTTGTAAAACAAAGCAGAGGAGACTTGACTTGAAGGTGCAGTGACTAGACTTGACTTCGCACTAGAACTATAAAATCTGTTCAAACTTGAATTCATCTCAAATCTAAGTTCATACTATTATAGGGTTACCATATCTGGATAGACAAAATTCCTGACAAAATTTCAGTGAGCCACATTGGCCAATTTTGCAACCAAAACACTTATACTGTTTAGTTTTATGGTATAAATTTACGATGTATCCAAAGGCACAAGCTTTCTCTCATGAGAATAGAATAAATGAAGAACAAAACGAAAGGAGCAGATTTGTTGCTTAATCTTTAGCACCAGTGACTAAACTAGTGGTTCTAATTTTTTTTACTCACGGCACACTGAAAAAAAATAAAAAAAATTATTGCGGCACACTTGTGAAAAAATAAAGTTAGCTTTGAACAAATTGTTCTGCAAATGTTAAATCAATGTTGAAGCCTGTTTGGAGGTTTGGATTGGTCGCTCCCTTTTTTGCTTTTCATTTCAGTCAGAGCAGAAAATATGTGTTAACAGAGCCATGGAGATGCAAATGGCTAGATTATTTTGATGGCTTTTGCACCAATGATTGAATATAATTTGTAAGCAGATAGCCAGAACTCATTCAAACTTGCTTTCACGTAAGTCAACACGTAAGTCAACATTGTGGAAGGTGAACGTCTTGTTTACAAAAACGTTATTACATCACAATACAATTATGCCGAAACAATCGCCGTTAATACCACAAGGCAAATGCAATAATATTATCAGTCTAATTAATTATGGATACTCAACTCTCTTAAGCTTGCCCGTTGCAAGCATGCCTATGTGTAATGGAACAGCTTATTTTCTAAAATTCCAAAAAGGGCCCCGGCACACTTGAAAGTCTCTTGGGGCACACAGTTCGAGAAACTCTGGACTAAACCCTAGCATGGAATAAATACAGGTAAAAGGTAGTGCAACCAAAATACAGATTACAGAATTCTAGCAATTCAACAAAAATGCTAGAATGTGACATATCTCTAAAAAAATTTTTTTTAATATTTCTTCCTGACGCAAATTTGACCACTAAAATCCAGGACACGTCAGGGAAAAATATGGCGTATGGAAACCCTATACTATTGGAGACAGTTACACAATATTTAACCGGTGATCCTAATAATGATGACTCTATAAATTAAATGAAAATTGCAATTTATAATTCCATTAAAGAACACACTTACACTACAACAGGTTCTATCATTTATTTCAAACAAAACTTCTCTACACCAAACAAGAGTATTTTCAATTTATCATACATTTTTGATATCAATAGTTAGAAATTGCATAAAAATGATGACTTATTTAGAAAAATAATTATCACATCAACAGAGCATCCTATAACCTGTATAAGTAAAATTTTGACAGAGTTACGCTTGAACTTTTATTTAGTTCATCTTTCATGACCAACTATTCTTTTATACCTGATATCAATTATGCAAGACTTGGCTATTAGAATAATAAAACTACTTGTACAGGGCTGCTTGAAGGCAGAAATATTGTTCCTTGATATCTTTCAATGGAATATTTGTCAACATTAGGACAGAGCTCAAAATTAAATCCTTATACTTCGAGACTGACATCACATACATACGTAATATAAAATCTCTGTATCACTACAATATAATATGCTAAGATATCAAAAAGCATAAACATGTATTGATACAATGAAATAAATTTGCCAATATTATAATAAAAAGACACAATGATAGAATATATTATAATAAAGTTTGCATTCTTAAACAATTTCAGTTTAAAAACAAAACTGACAACAGAAAATTAGATCATAGGAAAGTGTAAATCAACCAGGAACATCTTTTATGAAGTATGATTTATAAATATTATGAAACTTTATCCAATGGCTATATTTGACGTTACATCAGAAAAAAAAAATCAAATCAATCAAAAAAAAATTAAAATTATAACAAAAGAACCCAAAATATGAGGGTCTCGGCTGTGAGGGTCTTCGATTCGATTTAGAATACTTTCAATTAAATCATTTGATAATTTGAAGGCGTGGCTGTTTTGACCCGCTGAGGTGGGATATCTGTCGTATATTATTATCTACATATTTAGTATTCAGGGCTTGTTATTTCCCACGTAGTCACTATTCAGCTCTTCTTTGACTACAAAAATACTCAAACATTTCAGGGCGTAGCTATTTTGACCGACTGACGTCATACAACATACAAACAGTGGGTAATAAAACCTATATTATTACCAGGTATTATCATTAAAATTTGCGTGTTTATTGTGTAACAACGGATTTTACAATATTTGCTCAAAGACATGCCATAAAACACTAACCGATATAGTTATTTACAGCCTTTGTATTCCTTTAATATCATTATGTTAGCAGATTTCACCTCTTGTAGAAAAAAAACTGGTTGAAAAAATTTGTTATCTCCTCGTGACACGCATCACCGTTTGTTTTGTAGTTCGAAATAGACTTTACTTTTAACAAAATGTAGTTTTTTGAGATGCAAAATTAGGTTATGAAATGCATGAATTCTGATCTAAACTTTAATTTTCAAGAAAATATCCAAAACTTGTATTTATGAATCTCATCAAATTTATTTTCGATTTAACATGATTAGTAATAATTGGTTGATTAATAAATTGATAATAACCCTGAATAACTATAGTAATGTCACAAAATTAGGAAGAAAAAAAAATATATGTAACATATTATGGAAACCAGGATATATTTTTAGTAAATGATTCTCATGAATTCACTATCTTATCAGTGTTTTTCTGGTCATATTGATTTGGAAAGCTTCAAGCCAATCGATATGTTCTTAAGTGTAATTCTTTGCTATATTTTGTTTCATTCTCAGTAGACTTGGCACTTTGGCGGACACCCCTATTGTCAATAAGAGTGTGCGAGACCTTGCTCTGAACAAATTTTTTAATAAAAATTAAAAAAAAATTTTTTTAAATTGTTACAATTTTTATACTATGTAAAAGATGATAGATTTAGACAATTTATATGGATGATGTGAATGCGGATGATATTAGCTCAAATTTGATTTAAATTTGAACAATAAAAATGAGGAAATTTTCCCAATTTTAGACATACAAAAAAGTCAAGTAAGTAGAATGACACATTTTCACAGGTAAAATATTTTGAAAATAGAAATAGAAAAATGTTTTTGTTGGATTTTTACGTCACTTGAATTGCCATATCTGATCTTTTTCAACTGTTCTAGATTTATTTGACCAAATTTTAAAATAATTTTGATGAGACGAATCTCTTCTATCAACTAGAATATTAATATATATCAATATAACTTAATTCATGAGTTGATAAGATGTGACATAGCTATTTTGTCTTGCTCATAAAAGACATGCGTTCTGAATTACCGAACGTATATTTAGTGTTTGTCATATTTCCACATAGTTTCCTGACGTCAATGGATCTGCAAACAATGGGCAATAAAACTAGTAATATTGCCAGGTATTATATTAGAAATTAGGTGCTTATTGTGTACATAAGGCGTTCACAATATTTACTCAGATATGCCTCATAAAACACAGACAAAGTGATATTAAATTTTGATTTCTTCAATACAATTACTTGAATAACTGAGTATTAAAGTAAAAATGTCTGTATGCTACAGGTATATATTTAATATACAGAGTGTACCAAAAGTACCAATTAATCAATTCAATAATTGTTAATCTACTTTTGGCCCAGACCCTTTTTCAAGTCTTTAAAGGTTTGATAAACATTTAGCATTGACTTCCAAATATCAGCATTGAAAAAAAACACAGAAACTGAATCAATAACCTCTTTACTTTCCTCTATTTCAATCCAAACCTAAATCTTACTTTCAATTAATTCAATTTCAGTTATTAACAATTTTTTTACATAATTACCGACTATAAAACTAACTTTAGAGTTACAAAGTTTTACACATTAACAAAATGAGGCCTTATTTTATTTATTATCAAATACTACATCACATAGCATTGTTTTCCATTTTTATTCCTCTTTGGAAGTTTTCGACTCCATACCTCCTCACTCTCCCTGAATTAATGCCTGTCATTCTTTATAATTTAAGATAAATATTCTCCATTTCCAAATATTCTCCAAACTTCAAGTGGACAGTCCCAGAGCAGAGCCTTAGCATGTCAGGATTTGCTCACAATACTTCACCAAATAGTCATCAATTTGATGACATCCAAACCAGAGCTGGTAACATATGTTTTAAAAAACTCAAAAAGGTAAATATAAAAAAAAATTAATGGATTGATGAAAATATATTATTTTTTATATATTATTTGATTTGAAATCTTCAACCTTTCAAATAAGTCAAGTTCATGCTTCCGAAAACAAATAACTGAATAACTAATCCCATATCCGACATGGACTGGTAACCGAACAAGAGGCGATAAGTTGCCATATGATTAAGCCGTCTTATCGCTGTCCTCTCCCCAGGATAAATATGTAAATCCTATCCTAAGTGCTGAAACTAGAGAACTTCTTCAATGCTATTCAAAACTATGTGGAGCTGAATGTCCAAATAATCAAATTTCCTAAAGTTTAATACTATGTTTAACATTTCTTGATATGTACGTTCCTAATGACTTATTTGTGACTGCATAATACTTAATCTTGTCAATTACCTTTTGATGATAAAGGCATAGAAGTGTTGTTCTGAACAATTAACTAACAAGATATTATACAATGTGGTGCTGCCTTCCATTGGCATCCAGAAATGTGCTATTTGTTAGCCTCAAATAGAAGGTTTCAGAACATTTACCCAGAAATTGGCTAATTAATAATTGGAAACTTTTCCTGTGCAAGATTTTCACATGCTTATCAACTGGCAATTTGCTGTCATAATTCTATACAGTTTCAGTGTACAGTGATCACCTGTAACTTTGCTCAATGGATAGTCTCTTTTACCTTTAAGCTAGCATGCACTTGCTTCGAAAAATTATTTATAAAATAATATCCCTACTGTATTTAATCCACCTTATTCATATACAAAAATTTCAAGACAAAGAAAGTCCGCCATGACAAAAATATAGCTAGCCAGGAAAGCAGATTATTTTCATCTTTCACAAATTCTCTGTCAGTCTATCACCGAAAAAACTATCAAATGCCAATGAAAATACAAGGTACAAGCATTGAAAATATACTGACATAAACCTCTTTGAGCCAATCATTTTGAAATTCTCACAGTGTAATATTTTACGCAAATATTACAATATCATAATAAAATTTGAGTGAATGCTTTGAGGTAGCGGGAGATAGTGACAAGATGCATATAAGCAACAAAAAGCACCAAGATAGATAGCTCATTCTTGTTATGGTATGCTGAAGTTGATGGTATGGATGATAAATGTTCCTATTCACTATTTGTATTCGCTATTAAGGGCTATTGCTATTGTGACTTTATTGTACTATTGCCTGTCACATAGGCGGTAGACTAGAAGAAGTGATGTTTATATGAGTTCAATTATCATTTGAATAGCCTCCTCAGTCGAGGGCTTTTGGGCTGACATAAATACCGCATTTCAATTGCTAAGCAAACGAAAAATGAACTGGGCCCATTTTTGCATTACTACATTTCTGTGAAAGAGAAACACATATAGGCCTACCACCTTAAAACCTTCCACGGATACTAAAGAATCAAAACTTCTGCTTTAAACAATAAACATGGAAACAACCTTATTCATAAAAAATACAGCTCACTGCCTCCAGGAAAACTATAAATCTGCTTTATGAAAACAACAAGGACATAGCCAATAAAGTTCAAAAACTACAAGAATAAAAGAAATCTGCACAAAAATGTGTTAATTTAGCCTCTCCTTATATATTATCATAAAAAATACAGAAACAATTTAATGAGATGTATTCAGAACTATAAGTTTATTTATTTTGTAAGTTTGTATTCTATATGACTAGAATGAATATGGAGGGGTTGATATTGTGGAAAGAATAATTGACTTGAGAAAATAACCAAATCAAATAGACAAGAGAAACAAATAGTTAGAATAGTATGTAAATCCTGCATTTGCAAACAGTAAATTAATGAATTAACTCCTAATGTCCCAATCATAAGCCTAATCAAATGTTATCTTTTTTAGTTAGATAGCATGTCTACTTTTATGTATATTCTATAGAACATCAAATTAATGAAATACATTTTCTGTATTCATGCTGTTCTCCCCAGCGATATCTAAATGAATATTTGAGTTATATACTAAATACAATAAACTCTCACAAATTCTATAGTATAGTATTGATATAAGTAATAAATTCCTCAGACATGACCATGTAATCAATAGGTACATATAACGCATTTGATTAGGAATTTGCATGTTACTGGAACCCACTCCACTACACTAGCATACTTCTACTGCAATGCATACAACTCAGACCACTTTAACAGAACTGTATATTAGGTATAGAAAATTTCAGTGCTCAAAATGAACTTATAAATTTCAACTGATGAAGTACCAGAACTGGTTCATAACCAGAAGTTCATAAGAGGACCATCTAATCAATGGGAATACTTTGCTTAGAAAATATACAGCAGCAACTCTAGGGATAAAATAGAAATATTGTTTAATTTTAAGGCAAAATCTTCCAACAGCCAGTTTATTGATTAACGACCTAACTAGGACAATTTTTTAAGTAAAGAAAGTAATAATATTAAATAAAATAAAAACCAAGCTATGAACTTTAAATTACCTAGATTTTGAAAATAACATGTAATTTGAAATTACTGCTGCTGTATAGAATCATTTACAAATATCTGAATATAAGAAAACCACTAGAATAATTAGAATGAAGTATGACTAATGGAAAAAAAGTACATCATCACTGGGGAATGAAAGACAAAACTGGACTTCAAAACATTTTGTATAAACGAATGAAATTGATTCAAGTGCTTTACACCACCACAATCTAATCAGGAGCAATGGGCCCCATGCTTATTCTGGGTTCGAACAATTGAAATTCACCAACATAAATTTTAATTATCATAAATCAAAAACCTTAATTTTCTGTCAATCTGCCTATTTTTTGCCTAGACTGCACATATGGGCCCCACGATAACTAAGTTCTGGTCAACCAAAGCCAACTAGCCAAAAAATTTTACTGCATGAATAATCATATAAAAATACTCATCTTGGAAAATTTTGTAATAATAATGGAACACCAGATAATTCAGATGTTTGTAGTCATTTTTAATGTTATTGCAATTATGTGGGACCAAGTAAGCCAATATCAAAGGAAAAGATTTTAGAAGAATCATGGTTATGTAGTAACCATACCAAGCCCACTAAATCACTCAGAATTATAATCAATTGCATTACTATGTTTATCAACCAAGTACATCATGAAAGCTTCCCAGATTTATTGATTCAGTGTCAAGAGCAGAGAATGTACATGAGCTCATAATTAATTGAACGGAAAATATATAAAAGAGCTGACGTTAACATGAACCATCTCAAAAAATAAACTGCTATCCAGAATCCTATTGAAGAATCAAAGTTTGATTTATTGTTTGGTATCAAATAGGAAATAAATATTATGTTGGGAGTAACCACCAAAATAAATAGGATTAAATACAGCTACTTATCGATGGACAAAAACCTAATATTACCAAATTTGTTGCAGCGGAGTGGAACTCATCGTTCAATGACAGGTAAAACAAACAAACACAATATTAATATAACAATGAAATGAAACATATGACCCATCTAATCCTTACTGGAATTTTATTAGGATATTTGAAATCAGGGTAAATATTACATGATACAAGGAAACCCTGATAAGGATGCTGTAATTTGTAAACTATGGTGATTACTATGCATCATGTTTAAAAATCACTGTAAGAACCTTGTGAGTCCCATGACGATACAACCACGACTCAGAATGTATGTTAACAAATTGACTGCTGCCCTGGAGGCTACTTTCCGCCCTCATAAACCAATAAGTTACTTATGCTCCTGTAGAAGTTTATCTCTTTCCTAAAAAAGTAAAATATGCCTATTCATCTGCAACATCTAACTAGTTGACATACTGACATCTTAGACAATTAACTGGGTGCAAATATTATAACGCCTTACTGTTTCGAAAAAAAGATACTAAAGTCCTGTTCTATTGTTGTAATACTTCATGGAAATGCAATGCATCATAAACATTAATTGAGATTCATATACTTCGTTATTGTGTTTTTCATCCTAAATTTTCCTGTATAAGAAAATTAAATGAATTTACTTACGCTAGTTATATTGGTCACTTTTTTTAATTGTTCCTATCCAATGCCTCCATGCCGAAAATATTTATTATTAAATATATTTTTTAAATAAAGAATGCAATATTTTCAGTTAATAACTACTAACTAGATGATTTAGGATGACTTGCTCATAACATTTAGATTTCAATTTTGTTTTTACTTACCGGTACAAATAATAGGTGGGTAAACCGGATTTAAGGATAGGTAATTTGACCATGGTCTCAATACCTGTTATCTGGCGCCCACTTGCGGTCGTCAGATAAAACTATACAAACAATATTATAAAAATTTACAAAACTGGTCTCAGGTGCATAAGACATATTAATATAAGAACAATGTCAGATTAGATTAATTTGGATCAAACATTTGATAAGATATACATAGACAAACATCTTTTTATGACGCTTATTCACGTCTTCCGTTCTGAACAATGCCATGTACAAGAAGTCACTGCTTTTGGAAGGACGGGATCTTTCCGAATTGGTACTGCCTACCCAAATCATTACAGCACGGATGAGGAGGTGGGCATGAAACTCAGAACACATAGTTTACCGATCGACGGAAGCGTCAGTGTAAAAACAGTTCCTCGGTGGCCGATTGTAGGTCCTCGTTTTGTCAGATTCGCTGCTCCGATTTATCCTGCTGAAAAATAACAGAACAGACATATTTTAATTTATTTTTATTTATTCTTTTCTCTAAATGTTCTAAATTTAATGGGTGTTTGTGGTTTAAAAATGTTCTGAATGGAAATCTTTAATCAACTATATATCTGATTGGTGGCGCTGTTGTGCACGGGGGAAGTCCCCATTCAAATATCAGGAAGGGCTCAGACTTCGACCAAACCGATTGCTATGGTCCGTATTCGAAGACGAAGTCATAATCTGCTGTTTCACTGAAGGATCGCTGTTTAATTAAGTTTTGTACGCTAATAGATTTAAATAGTTTTGTGGAAAATGGGAGACGACGATGATGACTGTGGAGAACAAATTGATACAGTGAATATAAAATTCAACAACAACGGATGACTTGATCGGAAGCTGTCAAAAATACCATCTATGAAGCCGTAGGTAAAAACACAATCAAGTGTATGTATCCATTAAATGGAATATGGCGAATCAAATTCAAAAAGGCAGAAGCCTGTCAAAAAGCAGTGGATGGAATAAAATACAACTTTAACAACGACAGACATATACCAAAAGTCACCGTAAGCAAAGTTCCAGATGAAATTTCTGACAAAAAAATGACAAAACTTCTATCAGGATTCGGAAAAGTTAAGAGTATGAAAAGAATGTTATATGAAGATGGTATTGAAAATGGAACACGAAAATGTAAAATAGTTTTAGAAAAAGATATACCACCGATAATCAAGCTCCCCAAGAAGTATACTTGAGAAGAAATACATACATTCTATCCGACAAGACCCAGAAACATGAAGAAATACAGTGATTGGTGCTATATCTGTCATTCGCTTGTTCATGAAGTGGTGATGTGTCCAAGAAGAAGACGGTGTAGGTACTGTGGAGGTAACGGAAAACCACATCTAGAGAAAGACTGTATATTAAGAAAAAAAGATGTATCACAACTTGCACAAGAAGCTGCAAATTCCACTACAGAAACCCAAGAGCCAACGACCGCACAACAAAATACAAATTTATATTTAGGCAACCAGCAAGAGTCATCGGAAGTAACAAGAACATCTCCATACATAACAAGGACAACTTACTCAAATTTATCGCGTTTTGTAGGTATTTTGTTTTTAAATAAAATGTACCAAGATTTAGATTTTCAAGAAATTGATGAATTTGGAAGATTTATCATAATTTGCTGGAAATCATTTGACATACACCATATAATAGTTAATGTATATGCACCTGATTCGAATAGAGATAGAGTGGAATTTTTTACATATTTAGACAATAAATTAAAACAAATTATTAATCAGACTCATAACCAGACTTACATTTATTTTGGGGGAGACTAAGCCAAAAAAGTAAATATCCAGAAACAAATTACAAACCAGAAAGTAGTACAACAAAGCTTACCAATTTGGTCACAAAATAGGAATTGGTTAATGTATGGAAAATCTTGAAAGGTAATATAAAAGAGTATACCTGGAAGCAAATAAATAGTAATTCTTTTGCATCAAAAAGTAGATTGGATCGCTGGTATATACCGTTTTCGCACATTGGCAATATACACAGTATTGAAATAAAACAAACTATAATGTCAGATCATTCACCAGTTCATTTTTCAATTTCCTCACTAAGTGAATTAAAACGAGGTCCAGGATATTGGAAATATAACATGGAATTAGGAAATAATCAATATTTTTTGTGCGAAACTCAAAAAACAGCAAGAAAGTATTATCGAAACATTATTAACTGACCAGTATAAAGAGGTATGCAAAGAATTGTAAAGATATGCTGATGATGAAGAAATTAAAAAAAAAGTAGTGGAATTAGAAAAACAGCTTAGGGATCACTATAAGCAAAAAACTAAAGACGCAATAGTGAAATCAAGAACTAACTGGTTCGAAAATGGTGAAAAATCGTCCAAATACTTTTTAAATTTGGTGAAGGAAGGGGGAAAAGCCAAATTATTTAGATAAATTGAAAACCCAGATCGTAGTGTGACCAATAGCTTCACGGAAATACAAAACGCGCAAATTCGATTATACTGTAATCTTTATAAAAAGAACAAAAACGTGAGACTAGATGAACAGAGAGAATTATTGGATAACATAACAACAAGCATAAAACCAGAGGATAAAAATTTGTTAGAACACAAAATAACAGCAGAAGAATTAGATAATGCTATGAATGATTTAAAACTGAACAAGTCGCCTGGGGTAGACGGACTCACCAAAGAATTTTACTTGAAATTCTGGAAATTAATCAAACCTATACTAATGATTCTGTTCAAAAGTTACCACAATCAGAGAGAGCTTTCGAACAATAGAAAATTAGGAATAATAACGCTTCTACATAGAAAAAAGAAACAAAAAGCAGTTGAAAAACTGGCGACCTATAACTTTATTAACATTTGAATATAAATTAATCGCAAATATTCTTGCAACTAGATTTAAATATGTTTTACCATACCTCAGAGACGAAGATCAAAATGCTTGCATTGTGGGTAGATCAATTCATGAAAATCTCATCTCAATCAGAGATGACATTTTCTGGGCAAACAATTCTGGGCAAACAAAATCATGTAGCTTTGGCAGTTATCTCTATAGTTCAGGAGAAAGCTTTTGACACAGTGGATAGGGACTTATTACTCAAAATTTTTAATAAAATGGGATTTGGATCATATTTCATCAAATGCAATATAACATTGCACAAAAGTTCAAGATCAAAAATAATTTTTAATGGGTTTATAGCTTCCGCAATATAGAGGTGTGCGCCAAGAATGCCCTTTGGCTCCACTTCTTTATTTGTTCGTTTCAAATTCATTGGCTACTAACATCAAATTAAACAGTTAAATTATTGGATTTGAAAATTGCTCAAATGAAAAAGAAATATACAAAGGATATGCCGATGATACCACACTCACTGTTGAGACTCTGTCCTCAATAAATGAGACTTTAATATTTTTGGAAAAGTTTCAAATTGCAACTGGCCTAATACTTAACAAAACGAAATGTAGTATACTTTTAAGTGGAACCGCAAAATTGTGGCCGATAGGTGTTGAATATAAAGGAATTGAAGTTAAAAGAGACGAGGTTAAGATTCTTGGTGCTTTCATAGGAAATGGCATATCTTCTAGAGATAATACCTGGTCCAATGTAGTAAACAATTTACAGAAGGTAATTAATAGATAGAAATGGCGAAATTTGTCCATAATTGGAAGAATTCTGATTACAAAATCTTTACTCCTATCAAAATTATGGTATTTAGTTAGGTACGAATTTATTCGCGAAATGTGGATAAACAAAATAGAATCAATCGCTTATAAATTTATTTGGAATGACAAGTCTCAATTAGTTAATAGAAATATAGTATGTGCTGCAATTTGAGGAGTCAAATTAATGCGATCCAAGTACAGTGAATTTTTAGATTATTGAAAAATGGAGAGCGTCCATGGGTTAAAAGAGCCAAATTATATATAAGAAACTACTGCAACATACTTTCCTTGGAAAATTTGGAATACCTGCATATCAATTTTAGACTACAAAGAAAAATACAAATTCCAAACTATTACACTAGTATTATAAATGCTTTTAAATATATAGAACTTATGAGAAGTGATCAAACTAACATTGTCGAAATTAAACAAGAAATACTTTGGTATAATAAATTAATAGTAGATAATGATGGTAATACTCTGGAAGCCAAACCAAAATGGGTTGAAGCACATGTAATAAGCGTGGCAGATGTTATCAACACAAGCACTTGCAATTTGGCAGCAAAAAAAAACCTATATAAAACCTGCTGTAGGGAACTACGGAAAATTTGGAAATGCATACCATTGGGATGGAAAGAAATTTTGGCAGAAAATCAGAATTCGGGGGGAATAAAAATCCCCATTCAGCGATATAATGTTTCGAATGATTTAACCACCAAACAAATTCATAAAATAGTAGAAGCAAACAAAAGACAAGATTTTTTGAATCTCGAGCAGAGTATATCAATTTGAAATATTTTTTGACAAAGCCAATTAATTGGGGAAAAATTTGGCAAACTTCACTATCAAACAAATGCAAAGAGTTTAATTGGAAGTTATTGCAAAATGGCTTACCCACAGCAAATAAAATGAAATACTGGTTTGATGACGAACCAGGTACATGTGTCTTATGTAATTATGGCTTCAAAGAAACAAGTTTTCATATATTTTTTACATGTGAATGGGTCAGAGATTTTTGGGAATGGTGTGAATTGGATTCATTTAATCCAGATCAAATAATAGCGAATGGTATAAACTCTCAGTCAAAATTGTTAACTGCATTATGTGGTAAATATGCTATTTAGACATATAAAAATTCTGTCAAATATGATGAAATTGACATATCCGAAAGTAGTATGAGAATATTATTCAAGTGCAAATTGATAGGGACATTGAACCAGATGACCAGTGCTCAAAGAGAGGAATTACTTCTCCTTGAATACATGGATGATCTCGAACATAAATGTGTTATAATTGTAACAACCGGACAAATATAATACTGTATTGCAAACCTCTTGATTTCATATTCAGTAAACATTATTGAAAACTCAGATATGCGGGAAAATGTTTCTGTTCAGGTGTATATATTTCGTGCATTGGGGCAGTGGCATTTGTTAGCATATATGAGTAGAGTAGTATATGTATTAATTTTAAAATGTTTTGTTTACATGCCAATATGCCTAATCCATAAACTAAAATAAATATAATCTTTAAATGATATACTGCAAATAACAACATGAAAAATGATTCGAAATGGACAATATGACTTGGAATATCAATATCAATCAATCAATTGGATTTATGATGTAAAATGCGGATTGGGTTATATGTTTTTGTTTGTATAATTTTTTCAAAAATTTGTTTTCCTGTTTTTTCTATGCAAATGTTTATTTTCTCAAAATGGGATCTAATCATCAAAATTGGATGGAAACTAATCAAATTTTAATTCGATCAATTGAAAAAAAAAAGATTGCTATGGTCTTCGGTCCGTTGTGGTGAATCATGGAGTTGCGCAAGTGGTAAGTAAACCGACATGAACTCAAGCAGTTTGAGACATTTAGAAAACTTTGAAGAGCAATCATGGAATAGAATAATAATGTTATGTTACCCTACCTGGCCTACCAGTAACATTATGCATTCATTATACATCTTGTCAGGGTACAAAAAAAAATGAAAATTTTGTCACTGTTTTAACGAAACTATACATCCAAACTAGAATTCTAAACCTTGTGTCACTGAATACAGTTTACCAGAAAGAAGAAGAAATAGAGCTTTAATATGTACAATAATGTTCATTGTAGTATTTTGAACGCCACTTATTTTGAAACCAAGTACTTCAAGCCTAGAAACTGAAACTTAATCAATGACTAACGTCAATTTAAGTTATACCCCAACATTTTGTCAAGTCGATCCACTCAGTCAGTATTCACTACGATGACTGAAACTGAATCATCAAACAATGTGACCTGAACTCATGACTGGTTGCTCCCAAACACCTATTTGACCTTACGTTTGGGAAAGCATTGTATAAATTTTCTGTGCGATAATGTAAAATTTGACGACCAACCATACAAAATTAACGGATCACCACTGTTTTTGTCGAAGGCTTCCATAAAACAACATTGCATAAATTTTTTTGCGATAGTGCGAAATTTGGCTTGTTATGGTACAGTTATAAAGCATATTGCTTGAAATTGTTCTGCTTGCTCACTCTTTTATAAAAGAATTGCCAACAAATTTGAATTTAAAAATTAAGCTCGACTTATGTGAAAATTTTTCAGTTCAGGCCCAAATCTGAAGCTTTTGGCAACCTAAACCGAAAATTTAAGTTTGCTTGTGTTATTTCAAATAAATCCAAAATAAAAATGTGAGTCAATTATTCTTTATCAGGGGAATGTTTAAAAGTAATGAAGAGTACTGACAGTTAACAGCCAAAATACCTGTAACTATAAACTTTTTAAAAATGCCTCAACCACTTTCCAGTCCACAGCCCTGATGTTCAGGCATATAGCTGGCTATTTTCATATCCAATCTGTTATTATTATGGAGATAGCCACTACATGTCGTGTGCCACAATTATAATTTATATTAAATAAAATTTCCATGCTAATCCTTCGGTGTCGTTGAATAACCCACCACAATCATGATCATGAAAACTTCACCTTTTTGTCCTAAATATAAACGAATTAGGAAACAAGCTTGAAATATATTCATTTAAAGTAATGAATCAAGAGATTAAAGCCCAAATATATGGACATAAAGTTTGCATATCAGTGCTGAAGACCATCGCTGAGCATTGAGTTTCCAGAAAAGATCTGCAAACAAACATACCAAAATAAACTGCTTTCATACGCTATAGAATAGTGTTCCCAATAAAACAGAAAAACTATAAGTCAAGTACTGGTCGTAAAAAATAATAATGATAACTTTCTCGCTACTTCTTCTCTTATTAATACTGAAAATTTGGGAAGAGTTGTGGAAAAAGTTCATTAATTTCGGCAGATGTATGTTGTTTCCAGGTTTGCTTGGGCCGCCAGCACTTCCTGTGGAGAAGTAGAAAATAGAGAAGATTCTGTGTCTTGTTTTTCAAAGTTGTGGATCATCCCTTTGGGTTCCATTACATTTGAACCCACGTACATTTGAACCCATGACAATTGTACCTGTATGCAATTGCACCAATGGAATTTTTTTTTGTTTCACGGATAGTTAAACCCATACTAACCCTAACCCATGGGTTTTAGCACCCGCATATAGATTGAACCCGTGGATATACGCATGGATTCAAATGTACATGGGTTCAAATGTACGGTCACCATCCCTTTGACATAGGTTCTGCCCTTTGGTGGCGGATGATAAGACGTGCTTCCGATAGTGGAGGTCTTTTTCAGTCGTACTATTCGTCTTGTATTCATTGCTTTTGGCTGTGACAATAGAATTCTAATGCGATCAATTAGATTTTTGATTTCTTCACATTCTGACCAGTTATATATTTTATTATTCGGCTTGGAGATTGTTGAAATTTGGAGGAAGAAAGTCCAAATATGTCAATTCGTGTGTGATCTTGATTGTCTTCTGCTTGTGTCGTATTTCTGTTTTGTTTTCATTCCACATTGTGTTCATCTGGGTTGACCTTTTAAGGCTCGGTAGATTGGCGAGACCTCGTTACGGCATCGTAAGTTTACTATGTTATCACAACTCTCGGTCGCAGTGTTGTCTCCTCTGAAGGTGCGTTACCGTGAACTTCTAGAGAACTTCTACCGTCGATGGTTAATGAAGCAAACGGCATACGCTCTCTTTTGAAATTGTCCATGAGGAACGACGTATACCAATTATATATTTGAACACTTTGTTGGGATTTAATCTAGTTACTATGTTCTGACAACTTTTCTTAGACACAACAAATCTTATAGCTCGAGGTCCAAAAACTTTATTGCATAAAACTTCAAGTCTTAAGCTGATGGCCAGTATGCAAAGGCGACGGAAAAGGCCTATCCAAAACTAGAAAAAGCAGAGCGGGGCTGTTATACCCCAAACAGCCTCTGCCGTATGTAGTTGAAGGTAAGACGTCATGTCAGCATACCTTAATAAACAGCAAATAATGTATGTAATAAAAATACAGTTGAAAGCAATTGAGGCAGATAGCGGAAAGAAATTTTGGAAAAATAATGTAACTGTTTATTCTGATGATTTATTTCAGATGAATTGTAAAGTAGATAGACACATTGGAAACCTTGCAAATTTTGTTTGGAACAAAAACTGAATGGTGGAGTAGAATCAAGGAAAAAAATTAAGGAGCAGGTGATAAAATAACCTGTGAAACTTGCAATGGAAAATAGAGTTGTAAAAGAAGAAAAAACAATCAATTCGAAGACCTCGAAAGAAAGCTTGATGGAAGAAAAAAACAATTACTATATTTAAAAAAATGAAACACAAAGTTGCAGCAAAACGCAGAGAGAAAAGAAAGAAAATGTTAATAAAGAACCAAGCAAATGAATTTGATAAAAGATAAAAATGTAGCAGGTGTCTTTTTGGAAAGTAGAAGAATCGACTCAAAGTCTAACACAGAATGGTGGGTCAAAATGTAAAGAAATGGAAAAATAATTGGATATTTCTAGACAATTTTACGAAAAACTATATAAGACAAATGAATATTATAATCAAGCGGTAGTTCCAGATAAAAAACAAGTGATATTCTTATAACCATAAGAGACATATGTAATGCAACAAAAGAAAAGTATGCAAAGATACCTTATTATTACTAAATTTTCGGAAAGCTTTCGATTAATTA
The DNA here is from genome assembly GCF_013122585.1 of Styela clava. NCBI lineage: Eukaryota > Metazoa > Chordata > Ascidiacea > Stolidobranchia > Styelidae > Styela > Styela clava. The sequence goes on along the minus strand of NW_024102839.1, from coordinate 19,368,289 downwards.
GATTTGAGACTTCTTACAAAAAACGATGGAGAAATTAGAATGAAAAACAGAATAGTCAAATTTATTTCAACACTGAATAAAAATACAAGTTCATCATGTATTATAAGTGGTTTTATTAGAAATAACTTTGCAATTGAATGGGACTTGGACAAAGTTATTCTTTTAGTATGTGTATGCTCTTATTAACACTTCAGCCATTAGTAGAATCTATCAAAATATTAATCCTAAAATAGAAGGTATAAGAAAGCTATGAAATAAAGAAATAAAAATTGTTAGATTCCCAGATGAAGTAATACTCACATTAATGTCAGAAATATCACTTTTAAATGAGGTATCCCTATCGGAACAGTTTGAAAAAGCTGAAATTAAATAGAGGAACGACAAGATTAGAAGAAATGTTTACAGATCCTTTTAGGATAAATTAAAGAACATGTAAAAATTGAGTTTTGAAAACGAAAATACATCTATTGAAAACTAGGACAAATGTATTAAAAAGTTAAAAAAAGATCTAAGATCTATTGAAATTAAAATTACGTTTGATGGGAAAAATTTGTTAGTAAAATGTTAAATGTTGCCTATGGTTTTACATCTGGCAAAAGTATTTCCAATACCTCATATAATAGCAAATATTATTAATACCGAAGTCATGAAATTTGTTTTTGATGGTAAGACAAAGTTGTTATTCATTGGAGCAATGAATAAATCTGAAATTTTCATAAAATATGAAGTATATTGAATGTATTTTTAATGTGTTTGTATGTAATGAATGTACATGAATATTGTATATGGAGATCATGTGAATAGACGGCGCAGAGTTTGCCTTACTGATTTATATGCTTTTTGTCAAACAGCAATTTTGCACCTCGTTTCTTGGATTCTCTCTCTTTGCCATTCTTTGGGTTGGTGAAAATGCAAACAATATCTAAATTTCACTATTTATCCATTCTATGTTCTCTGAGGAAATGAACGCTCTATGATGTGTACCTAAAAAGCAAAAAAAAAAATAGATGTGTATACTTACTTTCGAGACATCCTGTATAGAAACATATATGAAAGAATTGTCAATAATATTAGTGCTAAATTGGTTAATTTTTAACACTCAATTTAGGCGGTATAATTGTGCATTACACGTTACGCAATAATACGTTTTGGAAATTTTCCATGAAACGCGGGCCACAATCATTTTACTTTTTATGCTCGCTCCTCTCTGCTAAATTTTGCAGTGAATTAGTAAAAACGCCTTTAGCGCAGCGAATCTTGACTCATAAAACGTAAAATCCTTTGGTATTTTTCCACGCGTCACAAACCACCATTTTTTTCTACTAGCAAATACTCAGTATCAATGCGGCAGCCATCTTGACTCATAGGTTGTGATTATGCAGCATGTCTAACGAACGCGTATAACATAACTTCCCTTAGCCATAAGCTAATTTCTAATATACAAACATCAAACGTTCTACTCGACAAAAAAATTTGATTCATCTATTTTTAATAGTTCAGTTTGAAGTATTTTTCGCGAGCATAAATTTCTGATCGACCTCAAGTCTCGTCCTTTGTTATATCTAACACAAAAAATTATATAAATTGTCCATTTTACTCAAAAACCAAGGTAATTTTTTTTTACAATTGTTCAGTCTCAAAACAGCATTTTGGACATTTAAAATATTTTTTAAAAGATCGCCCAACGTTACACGCGAAATCATAACAGATGACATAAACAATAAAACTCAATTTACGGCTAATAATTCTGCAGCCTAAAAACATCATTCCTTTTAATTAAATATTTAATTGATTTGCCATTTACAATTGTGCAGTCCCAAAACAACATTTGAAAAATTTCAAAAGATCGCCCGACGTTGCACGTGAAAACAAAATAGATGACACTGACCATTAACAAAACCAATAAAACTCAATACGCTTTATATTTGTGCAGTCTTAAAACAATATTTCAAACAAAGTTTACCGACCTTGGTGCGACAAAATGAAACATTTGGCAGTTTTTCTCAACCTAAAAACAATGTTTCGGCCTTCGTATATGTATTAAATGAAGTAAAAATACTTGAACAATTACTGATTAATTTATGGACACGATATAGTCTACAATACATACGCAAAACAGATATGCAACATCTATCAACCATTGTTCTACGACATCAAGTTCACCCAGATTTAAAACCACTCAGTAATATGCGATTGGCCGTAGCAAGTGATCAGACAGCAATTTTATCTGTGCTGTATCTAAAAAATGAAACATAAAACATCCGCATGACGCAGCAACCAAACTTCATTTTATTTATTATATTTGTGCAGTTGAAAGCAGTTTATATTCGCGTGTGGTGTTTTGTTTGATTTCCTGTGATATATACATAAAACAAACTAAAGAACAGAGTATTTTGTTGCACCCCATTACCCTGTGCGTTTAGTATGCTCTGTCGTACGGCAATACATTGTGGTCCATCTACACTAGGGTTAGTTCGGATACCTATAATTTTTACTATCCGGATAACGGATATATCCGGGTATTCCGTATTTCAACTATCCGGTTGACCGGATAGTTACTGCTAATTTTAAAGATCCGATTTCGCAAGATTTTTACGTCGAATTGACCAAAAACCACCACCACACAGTTCTATTGTTAATAGCTCAAATTCGCAAGATTGCAAAAAATACGAATAAAAACTGATATTATTTGTGCAGCTTACTACGTATTTTCATATATGCAGAAAGCGGTGGCATTTTATAGTAGAAGTGCTTTAATTTTAACGTATGTCGACGCAATCGCGAGATACGTTGAACAGAGTTATTATGGAAAGACATTTTAAAATGCTTGAATCAGCCACAAATTGGTTATTTTGCGCAATAGAAAAATTTAAAAAGTTGAAAACATGCACATTACATGCAATCGTATACCGAAAATTTTGAAATGCTACACAGATCACATAGATTACAAAGTATTGGGAATTAAGTCCTGGCTTGTTCCATCATGAAATGCGTTCCTTCAATACACGCAATAAACTAAAAGCCACACCCGACCAAAAAGCCACAAACTCACACCCACACATTCAATACTTTTCAACCTAATTGGTGGCTAAATATGGGCAGAGTAGTGTGAATAGAAGGTGTTATTATATGCTCTGGAGTCTGGGAGATGTCAAGACGCCACTCAACAAAAAATATAAAAATTACTAATGCGCATATACATTATTTATATTGCTCTATTATCCGGTTAACCGTCACAATATTATCCGGATATCAGATAGTAAAATACCTCTCGGTTAACCGGTTATCCGGATAACCGCTATCCGGATAATCCAACCCTAATCTACACACTGTATATAAAATAGCATTCATTGAACATCTTCAAAAATAGTTAAAAAACGAGATTTTTTTTTTTTTTGATTGAAAGACTCGAAAATTTTTTACTTTTACGACAAACTAACGTGACAAAAATTTATTCGTTTACTGTGCGTGTTCTTAGTTCTAGGTCGGGCATATTGTACAGAACATGGGCGGGTAAATTACGACCCACAGGCCGGATCCGACTTAACGAAATGTTTCATTCGCATCATTTATGGCTTTTATGCAGTTATAAAACTGAACAAGAATAGCGCACAAGATTAAAGTTCAGGCCTGTAAATTACGTTTTTCAGAGTACTTCCTCCATGAACGTTTTTCGTGCGGCAGTGATAGCTGAAATACATTTTATCCTTCTGTTCGGTACATCCATCCAAATATTTGTCTATACTCACGCCACTTGCTAGTCTTCCAATGTTATTTAATACATCTTCTGAAACATATACGAGCAGGCGGGCGATTGTTAGCGTCGTTAATTATTTTTAGATAGACTGACTGTTTCTCATTCATAGTTCCATATTGAGTTTTGAACACCGGCCCAGTAACCAAGTATATTATCTGGAGATATTGACCATTATTCACGGAGTGCCGCAATGTATTTATAAAAATAATATCATATTTTATCAATTCTTTCCATTATTGCTCTTCTGGAGAGTTACAAAATTAGCCAAGTCAGTATCTTAATAAGTAAACGGATATCTCGCCGAACTTTTAGGGTCATTTAACGGTGCCCGTGTGCTCCGTATGGAGCCCTTTGAGAACCTACGTCTAGGCCCTATGAGCCTCACATTGTCTAAATCTGGCCATGGCAGTTCCCAATTTACTATTAGGCAAGGTAGGCTGAAGCCCATGTTATATTTTCAAATAAATTCAACATACTACCCATTTCACTTAGGTGATTGGCTTTCGTATCCACGTAATTCAAAATTGTGCATCTATGGCGGTTCCACGTATGCGTTAGTTCTGGTAATCATGGGAAGTCATCAAAACTGCGTTACCTGTAATCTACTGAGACAGATTGCATACCCGTACTACTTTGTTTTGGTCTTCGTGTCCATATATTCGAGCATTGCTGTCTTGCTTTTAGGTTCAATCATCATCTTCCATTCCATAATATTGTACATCTTGCATTTCTGTTCCACTTATTATTGTTTCAATCTTTATTAAACGACGCCACAAATACTAGAATCAAATACAGGAATAGAGGTTGAACACTTTACTTGTGAATATGCTTACAAGTTCTGGATTGAGTTCTCGCTACTCATCAAAGGCCGTGATCGAACTGCGGTCGATTGTGGTTGAAGCGTTTTTCAAGGAGAGTAGAAAACTAAGTTGATTTTATGTACACAGTGAAATCGCCGTAAAGTGCAGAATCAAATTCATCAAATTTTTTTTAAATAACACTCCTTTAAACGATAGGTCGTCAACATCTACAAGCCTTGCAACAATTTCTTCCGAAGGCTCATTAATAAAAGAATCGATCTTTTGTCTTTTATACGATGGCTCAAGTAACCTACATTGGTCTTGCGTAGATCGCTTACATTTTCAAATTCGCTGATGTCGTTTATCGTGTAACACTGATTTTGTCTTTCGCTTGTGACGGCACAGGAGTCTTTTTTCTTTTATTTATTATTATCGCAACCAGTGACCCAGCACAGCTGCTACGCTTCAATAATAAGGACAAGCCCGCTTTTCATACAAGTATGTCAACAAGTAATATGACTTGATAATGCACAGAAATCGGGTTTTAGCTTATCGACTTGATTCGAGTTTATGTAATACATGAGTCAATTTGATGGAATGACTCAATCTCATACTAAACTATCTCTCTTGAAGACAAGTACTAATGATTGGCTTGAACTCTGACCATGACGACCGGTGACTATACATGCAATCAGGGTTTAAATCAGCAAGTCCCTACCGGCGGTTCTTGGCCTCCCAAAGGTGTCACAGAGCAGGTGGAGTGGACCAAAATGCTGGGCGCAAAACTGATTTTACTTTTCCCTCGACAAGAACACTTCCTGTTTTTCCTAGTTCCATTGCTTGATAACGTAGTTTCACAGGATGTTTTCACTTTGTTGAACATGAATTGTTTGAACATCATCGGATTTAAATCTACTAATCGAAATACCACTGGAATAATAAACAGGTGTCACGAGTGCTAAATGTCCCCGGAAGTAGAGAACGAGCCATAAAAATTCGGGAACAACTTGTTTAGAGACTTCTACCCGAGTTTTGCTTTCTATCTTTGCAAATTATGCTGAGTCACATTTTAAAAACGTTGGCATAATTTTTCTGAATAACGTTTTATTTGAACTTTATAAAGGATAATTATGCCAAGTCATATTTATGATCCTCCCAGTGCAGTTGGTTTTCCATCGCCTAATGTGGGAAAAGCAAAGCACTTAAGTACTACTTAACTAAGTTTGTTTCAGAAATTCTCTCCCTAATATACCTGCCCTAACTCAAGATATCTATAGATATGGTAGTCATGGTCATTTTTCTTACGCATGAGTAATATTCTATTTTACGGTTTAATATTCCATTTTATTTTTCTATTTCTTTTTCTAGTGGATTCTCATAAATTGATGAAATAATAACAAACTCACAAATGATCGAATCAATATTTATTAATATTTTCGGTAATGTACAGAAATCACATCGAGCGAGACAGCTATGAATTTTATTTTCTGAGCAAAAATTTTCAATAGACAAAGCGACCAATTCAAAGCATGGGTTATACGGTTAATATTAGTAAAGGAATAATAAAAGTAATAAAAAGGGAAAACTCTTTGCCGTTTATATTATTCAGCCTTTCAGCGTAGTTTTGTCAGGTTTTAAGCTGGTTTTATATTTCACAGATAACACCATACTTTGACCATGATGGTTTTGCATTAATCATTCCCTGACGTCCAAACTCTTGATCTTTATGGATCTGAACAACAACATTTGTACGCGATTCATCGGATGTCGGGTAACTAGGATACCACACTTCAGTTGCTATAGTGATTGGTTCTCCGCTTAACAGCAACAGCTGATTGTTCTGTGACAACCAAATGAAAGGTCTCAAAATCTGTTTTGTACTGACGTATTAGATCACCGGTTTTCAACCAGTTTTGCTGGGCCACAGAAGAATTTTGAGGTGGGCCACAGAACTAATAAAAATTGATAATTCTGTTTATGTCACAATAGTTAATTTTGATTGTAGCAGCAATCAATGACGATGCTGTTTTCTGCTACTGGGATGTACTTCTCATTTTAATGAGAAACGTTTGAGTGTTCATTTTCGTAGAAAGATCCTGATTTTTTTGTAGTTTTCGCCTTGTAATAAATAGTTGATGGGCCAAAAGTGTTTTTGGACAACAAAAATGGACCACGAAATAAAATAGATTGAGAATCACTGCATTAGGTGAATAATGAAAATACTTGCTCGCTTTCAGTAATGAGCTTTATAGTGAATGTAGTCATCAAAGACGATGTATGTATGGCAAATGATGTGTTAATAATTACATCCAAAATGAGTGAAAACCAGAAATTACTGGCAATATCACAAATTCTAAAATATTCGTCAAATACCACAATACCAATCAGACTGTTCGTCGACGACGTCACAATACATTTAAAATCACAATTATATTTTATAATTAGTTTTCTCTAATCATCCAATCCATTAAAAAATCGTAAGGCATTGTTAACCTGTTCACTATTTGATAATTTTATTAAAGACAAGCTTTGGGCCAACCTTTGACCCGCTGATGTTTACAAAAATGAGTCAAACTCAGCTGAGATTGTGAACTTTCAACTGACCTTATACTCCATTCCAGTCCAGATTTCAATCCATTCGATTCCAGCAGGGATCAGTGAGCGAAGATAAGGAAGCAGCGACTGGTAATGCGCGAGTTCGTAGATATTCGCGAGTTTTCTGTTGTTCATTGATTTGCAGATTGGTCCGGCATCATTGAAGGTGACGTTATGTGTACTATACACAACTATTTGGAAGCATTTTGTCTTATATGTGACGTCACATTTGTCTGAAAACAACAATACTGTTGTCATCGAATCTTTTTTATTAAAATTTCAGATTACCTTATCAATCTGGGATTAATATTTTGTCGCTCTGCTTATTCAGTGAGATTTCCTTTCAAAATAGAAATTTGGAAATATTGTAATTTAACAATTTTGGAAAAAGGAAATTCGATAAAAAGAAAATTAAAAAAAACGACGGAAAAAATCTATTTCAGATGTCATAATTGCTATCAAATTTAGATACATGGTTGGTGGGCTTAACAGAAGTCGTAACAGAATAGGAGTTGTGTTAATCACTCAGGGACAACTCGGGGTCCAATACTTAAAATCTTCATAAAATTAAATACTGATGCTTTGACGGGTGTGGCTTATGTTAAAGTCAGTGTATGAATCAGAAAACACAAATATAAATTACTTTCAACTTTTTTCTTTTCATCAAGACTCTTCTTGATCAATCTGGCAATTTCTAGGTACATGGTTGGTGGGCTTAACAGAATAGGAGTTGTGTTAATCACTCAGGTACAACTCGGGGTCCAATACTTAAAATCTTCATAAAATTAAATACTGATGCTTTGACGGGTGTGGCTTATGTTAAAGTCAGTGTATGAATCAGAAAACACAAATATAAATTACTTTCAGCTTTTTTCTTTTCATCAAGACTCTTCTTGATCAATCTGGCAATTTCTGTGAACAAAAACGATTTATTTTATTTTGGTTAGAGTATGGCGTTTTAAATCAATTTTTGTCATAGATATTATAGTCGTTATAGACTACGACTCAAAAGTCTGTCATACGCTTAAAGTCAACAACGAATTTTTAAACATAATAAATATCATGAAGTGGGACGAACTCACCAGATCCATCGCTTTTCTGTAAAATAAATAAATAATACAAATGATTAGTAAAGTGAACATAACACGTAAGTTTATTAGATTATATTAGTCACGTCTAGGGATGTAAGTTTCAGAATTCGAATCGATTTGATACAATTTAAAAAAGGGGGCTTGATTATATTTAAAAAAAATGTAATAGATAACCCAAGGCGATATAACGACACAGCGGCGCCGCCTTATTGTCCTTACGTTTACAGCTTTCCAAAGCCGTGACACTCCCAGAGTCGTTATATTTCATAATGGTAGCAGCTTTGGAGGGAACAATGGTTTCGCTCAATTTTGTTTGACTACTTAAAATGTTACAATGTTTTACAAATATTTTAAACGTTTCTTCAAATTATCTAGATAAATTTTTTTATCATAAAACACCATTGCTTTATACCTTATAAAAAAATACCTGATAAGCTTCCCTCGTTATCATTGCTTCTTTTAAAATTAGGGCACATACGGTACTAACTAGCGTTTATCATTGGGATAAATTTTGAAAGAAATAGTCGCTATACACCCGGTATTATTTGCAAACATAATTCTATGTAAGTAAATGTAACTAAGTATACCTTTATGCAACAAAAAATAAATCTCAGTCGTAATATATTTGGTAGTTGATACATCCATGCAGTGTGTTTTTCTAGTAACTTTCTCAATTCTTAAAGCTCATTTTTTGTTATTTTATAAAAAAATATACTATATTTCTATCAAATTTGAAGAAAGTTAACGATAATATGATGATATACTAAATCGGAACATTGTGATTCGAAATTCGATTCGAAAAAAAATATTCGAAACTTACATCCCCAATTACGTCACATGTAACAGTCGGATTGAAAATTGGGTTGAAAATTAAAAAAAAGCTTCGAGTTCTTCCAAAAATATTAGATCTAACAGTATCAGTGGCTACTTTTCCAACGCCTAGCTTAGAGTCAAGCAGTAAAGCATCTGATAAAAAATAGTAACTTGATTTCACCGTGCAATCTCCAATTTGGACGAGTTTCCCCTTCACGATCTTGGAAACGCAGGATCCAGCTGTCGAAATAAAATGTGATATTTTTAGGTTCAATTCAACGACATCTTGTGACAAGATTATAAGCGTTTCTACACTCTTATATTTTAGAATTCTTGGTACCAGATTGAGCCGAAGATTACCTGCAATTCAGTATTTTGAAATCAAGTATTTGTATCCGAGGCAAATCTTACCCGGTACTTTCAGTTCCGCAAGCAAGGCACAGATAACAGGAATGAACAGAATAATTTTGACGGAGTCCATGTTTGCTACCAGGAAGCTTTGATGACGCAACTAAATTTTTAGCTATAAAGTAAATATCTGTAAAAATATCCGAAAGTATTATGTTGCTTATCTTATAAGCTCTTGTCAGAGCTCATGGTTGGTATCGAGAGGATGTATTTTTGAGACTTTTTTCGGCGTTCCTGATCTATTTAAGACGCAAATTCAAACAGATAGGCAAAATTCACGATTACTATGATGTATATTAAAAAATGCACAAAAATTAAAAACGAGAATATCGGTCAGAGACCGAAGACTTATCGATCGAAAGTTAGGGGATCTCCCAAAACAGCGCTCTTACTCCATAGTGACACCTTGTGTCCCATCACTAATTGATTGATAAATCGCTAATTATACGACATAATTCGCCCAAAATCAATAGGCTTCTGGTACGAGATATGATGAATGTACATGCAAAATCTGCAGCAGATCTAATCTCGTTTTCGTGAAATATCGCGTACATCTAACAGGCAGACAAACAGACAAATACCTATCAACATAATAATTTATCATTAAAATCGATAAGTAATAAATGAAAGTTACCACCTAGCTGTGCCAGTTCTGAGTTAGAGCAGTCGCACACAGTTACGTACACACATATAGACAGATAACTGCTTAATTGGATGTAAACACAGGCATATGGTAATCATGATATAATTTACGATACATATGCAAAGCAGATATGCAACATCTAACAACCATTGTTGTACGACATCAAGTTCACTCACATTCTAAACCACTCATCGATTACAGGTCGGCAAGCGCTTGTAGAATCAACGAGTACGCTATATGCGATTAGCCGTAGCAAGTGATCAGATAGCGATTTTATCTGTGCTGTATTGAAAATAAATAAATCAAAAAATCATCCGCGTGACGCAGCATCCAAAACATATTCATTTATTATATTTGTACAGTTGAAAGCAGTTTATAGTTGCGTGTGGTGTTTTGTTTGACGTCACTTCCTGCGGTAAATATAAAACAAGCTAATTAATAGAATATTTTCGTTGCACCCTATTACCCTGTGCGTTTAGTATGTTCTGTTGTACGGCAATACATTGTGGTATATATCTACATATTGTATATAAAATGGCATTCATTGAACATCTTTAAAAATTGATAAAAAATGAGATTGTTTTTTTTGCTTGAGAGACTCGTACTCATAGATCTTCTACGACACATGCTATAGCGTTCGCAAACTAACGGGACTAAATTCAGCATGATGCAGCATCCAAAATTCATTTACTCATTATATTTGTGCAGTTGAAAGCAGTTTATATTTACGTGTGGTGTTTTGTTCGACGTCACTTCCTGAGGTATATATGGAACAAACTGAAAAGAATTTTTTGGTGCACCCGATTACCTTGCTCGTTTAGTATGTTCTGTTGGTTCAGCAACACATTGTGTATATATACATACTGTGTATAAATGGCATGCATTAAACATATACAAAATCGAAATGGTTCTTTCCTGCTTGAGAGACTTGTAATCATAGATCTTTTACGACATATGCTATAGCGTTTGCAAACCTAAAAGACAAAAAATTTATTCTTTAACCGTGAGTGTTCTTTGTGGCGTATTGAATAAACCAGAGGCGGGTTAATTCATACCCGCGGGCCGGATCCGGGCTGCAAACGAAGTTTTTCATCATATTGTTTACCTATATTACGACTATAGTTTTTTATGAATATAAATTTCCGCTGGAAATAACGAATCCCCGCGAATAAATTGACCCTAGCGATTATCCCAAATGTGGATAACTCGGTCGTGTAATTTCTGCTAGTGGGGACTGCGTTCGCGCTCTCCCTTTTGTGTATTTGCTCCTTATTAATATCCTGTTGGCATACGAGTTTAGGTCAATGAGCGGCGACGCTATTTTCGTATAGCTTCATTAAATGTGGCCGTCGGGATCATTGTTAGAGTATGTTATATTCATGCCTTGCCATTATCCAAGCTGTCCCTTTATCCAACCGTATCTAGATTGATTCCATATTTGCAGTCTCACATTCAGATTGTGTTGCCATTGATTGAGCAATAGAATGAGCGCCAAGATTCGGAAATATCATTATTCTCCGTTTAAGGTACATATCGGAGCTGCGGCTCTTTGTTTATAGTTTAATATTTCAAACCCTGGCTCTTTGCTATTTCTTGTAAAGTTGTTCGGCTTCATTCTGCCATCGAATGGTAAAGGACTAAATTGACCCTAGCGATTATCCCAAATGTGGATAACTCGGTCGTGTAATTTCTGCTAGTGGGGACTGCGTTCGCGCTCTCCTTTTTGTGTATTTGCTCCTTATTAATATCCTGTTGGCATACGAGTTTAGGTCAATGAGCGGCCACGCTATTTTCGTATGGCTCCATTAGTTGTGGCCGTCGGGATCATTGTTAGAGTATGTTATATTCATGCCTTGCCATTATCCAAGCTGTCCCTTTATCCAACCGTATCTAGATTGATTTCATATTTGTAGTTCCACATTCAGATTGTGTTGCCATTGATTGAGCAATAGAATGAGCGCCAAGATTTGGAAGTATCATTATTTGCTGTCCAAGGTACGTATTGGGGCTGTGGCTCTTTGTTTATAGTTTAATATTTCAAACCCTGGCTCTTGCTATTTCTTGTAAGTTGTTCGGCTTCATTCTGCCATTAGATGGCAAAGAACTCGCGATGTATCACATAAAATATGCTGAACTCAAGGAATCGTATTCTACGTTACTGACAAACGAATCAATTAAAATTGCAACTTTTGCAAATATCGTTTTTATTGTTGAAAACTTCTATCTCAACATTTAGCATAGAACATTCATTCATGATGCGCAACCAATCGTCACAAACCATACTTACCTGACGGGGCAGTCAACCGCGATCACGAAGGCGGTTCTGCCTAGGCGAGGTTTAGTCATTGCACCCAGACTAAATTGACCCTAGCGATTATCCCAAATGTGGATAACTCGGTCGTGTAATTTCTGCTAGTGGGGACTGCTTTCGCGCTATCCCTTTTATATATTTGCTCACTACCAATATCCTGTTGGCTTACGAGTTAGGTCAATGAGCGGCCACGTTGCTTTCATTAGTTGTTGCCGTATTGATCCTCGTTTGGGTATGTTATATTTCTCATGACCAATCTTACAATCCATTTATTGATATTATTCCATGACATGCCTTGCCATTATCCAAATTATCCCTTTATCCAACCGTCTCTAGATTGATTCCTTATTTTGCAGTTTCCACATTCAGATTGTGTTGCCATTGATTGAGCAATAGAATGAGCGCCAAAGATTCGGAAATATCATTATTCTCCGTTTAAGGTACGTATCGGAGATGCGGCTCTTTGTTTAATAGTTTAATATTTCAACCCCTGGTCCTTGCTATTTCTTGTAAAGTTGTTCAGCTTCATTCTGCCATCGATGGCAAAGAACTCGCGATGTATCACATAAAAGATTTTGAACGCAATGAATCGTATTCTAGTTACTGACAGACGATCAATTAAAATTGCAACTTTTGCACATATCGTTTTTATTGGTGAGAACTTCTTCCGTAGCATAGAACATTCATTCATGATGCGCAAACAATCGTCACAAATCATACTTACCTGACGAGGCAGTCAACCGCGATCACGAAGGCGGTTCTGCCTAGGCGAGGTTTAGTCATTGCACCCAGAATGAATTGACCCTAGCGATTATCCCAAATGTGGATAACTCGGTCGTGTAATTTCTGCTAGTGGGGACTGCGTTAGCGCTCTCCCTTTTGTGTATTTGCTCCTTATTAATATCCTGTTGGTATACGAGTTAGGTCAATGAGCGGCCACGCTATTGTCGTTAGAGTATGTTATATTCATGCCTTGCCATTATCCAAGCTGTCCCTTTATCCATCCGTATCTAGATTGATTCCATATTTGTAGTTCCACATTCAGATTGTGTTGCCATTGATTGAGCAATAGAATGAGCGCCAAAATTTGGAAGTATCATTATTTGCTGTCCAAGGTACGTATTGGGGCTGTGGCTCTTTGTTTATAGTTTAATATTTCAAACCCTGGTCCTTGCTATTTCTTGTGAAGTTGTTCAGCTTCATTCTGCCATCGGAAGGCAAAGAACTCGCGATCACATAAAATATTTGAACACAATGAATCTTATTCTACGTTACTGACAGACGAATCAATTAAAATTGCAACTTTTGCACATATCGTTTTTATTGTTGAGAACTTCTTCCTTAGCATAGAACATTCATTCATGATACGCAATCAATCGTCACAAACCATACTTACCTGACGGGGCAGTCAACCGCGATCACGAAGGCGGTTCTGCCTAGGCGAGGTTTAGTCATTGCACCCAGACTAAATTGACCCTAGCGGTTATCCCAAATGTGGATAACTCGGTCGTGTAATTTCTGCTAGTGGGTACTGCGTTCGCGCTATCCCTTTTATATATTTGCTCTCTACCAATATCCTGTTGGCTTACGAGTTAGGTCAATGAGCGGCCACGTTGCTTTCATTAAATGTTGCCGTATTGATCCTCGTTTGGGTATGTTATATTTCTCATGACCAATCTTACAATCCATTCATTGATATTATTCCATGACATGCCTTGCCATTATCCAAATTATCCCTTTATCCAACCGTCTCTAGATTGATTCCTTATTTACAGTTTCACATTCAGATTGTGTTGCCATTGATTGAGCAATAGAATGAGCGCCAAGATTCGGAAATATCATTATTCTCCGTTTAAGGTACGTATCGGAGCTGCGGCTCTTTGTTTATAGTTTAATATTTCAACCCCTGGTCCTTGCTATTTCTTGTAAAGTTGTTCGGCTTCATTCTGCCATCGAATGGCAAAGAACTCGCGATGTATCACATAAAAGATTTGAACGCAATGAATCGTATTCTACGTTACTGACAGACAAATCAATTAAAATTGCAACTTTTGCACATATCGTTTTTATTGTTGAGAACTTCTTCCGTAGCATAGAACATCCATTCATGATGCGCAAACAATCGTCACAAATCATACTTACCTGACGAGGCAGTCAACCGCGATCACGAAGGCGGTTCTGCCTAGGCGAGGTTTAGTCATTGCACCCAGACTAAATTGACCCTAGCGATTATCCCAAATGTGGATAACTCGGTCGTGTAATTTCTGCTAGTGGGGACTGCGTTCGCGCTATCCCTTTTATATATTTGCTCACTACCAATATCCTGTTGGCTTACGAGTTAGGTCAATGAGCGGCCACGTTGCTTTCATTAAATGTTGCCGTATTGATCCTCGTTTGGGTATGTTATATTTCTCATGACCAATCTTACAATCCATTTATTGATATTATTCCATGACATGCCTTGCCATTATCCAAATTATCCCTTTATCCAACCGTCTCTAGATTGATTCCTTATTTGCAGTTTCACATTCAGATTGTGTTGCCATTGATTGAGCAATAGACTGAGCGCCAAGATTCGGAAATATCATTATTCTCCGTTTAAGGTACGTATCGGAGCTGCGGCTCTTTGTTTATAGTTTAATATTTCAAACCCTGGCTCTTTGCTATTTCTTGTAAAGTTGTTCGGCTTCATTCTGCCATCGAATGGCAAAGAACTCGCGATGTATCACATAAAATATCTGAACTCAAGAAATCGTATTCTACGTTACTGACAAACCAATCAATTAAAATTGCAACTTTTGCAAATTTCGTTTTTATTTGTTGAGAACTTCTTCCTTAGCATAGAACATTCATTCATGATGCGCAACCAATCGTCTCAAACCATACTTACCTGACGAGGCAGTCAACCGCGATCACAAAGGCGGTTCTGCCTAGGCGAGGTTTAGTCATTGCACCCAGACTAAATTGACCCTAGCGATTATCCCAAATGTGGATAACTCGGTCGTGTAATTTCTGCTAGTGGGGACTGCGTTCGCGCTCTCCCTTTTGTGTATTTGCTCCCTATTAATATCCTGTTGACATACGAGTTTAGGTCAATGAGCGGCCACGCTATTTTCGTATGGCTCCATTAGTTGTGGCCGTCGGGATCATTGTTAGAGTATGTTATATTCATGCCTTGCCGTTATCCAAGCTGTCCCTTTATCCAACCGTATCTAGATTGATTTCATATTTGTAGTTCCACATTCAGATTGTGTTGCCATTGATTGAGCAATAGAATGAGCGCCAAGATTTGGAAGTATCATTAGCATAGAACATTCATTCATGATGCGCAACCAATCGTCTCAAATCATACTTACCTGACGAGGCAGTCAACCGCGATCACGAAGGCGGTTCTGCCTAGGCGAGGTTTAGTCATTGCACCCAGACTAAATTGACCCTAGCGATTATCACATAAAAGATTTGAACGCAATGAATCGTATTCTATGTTACTGACAGACGAATCAATTAAAATTGCAACTTTTGCACATATCGTTTCTGTGGCGACAGAGAGTGTGTCGGAAGAAGAATAAATTCCATCAACAGCCATCAACATTTTATACATTTTCATTTCAATGTTTCATTTCAATTGTTTTATTTGGTATTGTGTACAATTTAAAATAAAATATTGAATCTTCCAAATTATCTTCAGTAAATGATTTTTGCCTATTGCGGCCTCTGGAGAGGTCTTATTGGCAAATCTGAATGTCGTGTTCGTGAATTGTCACTATATGGTGATCAAGAAGCTATGACATCATTGTCAAGCACGTTGCGCTGCGGACATTCTTGAAGGACATTCGGATAGCGAAGCTGGTCGCGGAAACATGTCTCTTGCTGGATGTACTCTAATAGGATTTTCAGTTAACTTGTATAATTTGCGTGCTTTCTTTATTTAAGCATTATAAATTAACACGACGCTTACGTCTGGACAGTCTGGTTAAGATTTA
Organism: Styela clava; assembly: GCF_013122585.1. NCBI lineage: Eukaryota > Metazoa > Chordata > Ascidiacea > Stolidobranchia > Styelidae > Styela > Styela clava. The sequence continues at coordinate 19,351,888 of NW_024102839.1, read as the reverse complement.
TCGATGACCGCGTCATTTTTTGCTATTGTTGATATATGTTACGTCGCTTCTAAATTGATATTTGCTATTTTCTAATATAGTAGCATTCGGATATTATTAATTCCCGATTTTATCGCTGCAGATAGCGTTTAAAAGATGAAGGGTGACCGCTATATTGTATAATTTGGTGGTATTTATTGCTTTTTATAATAAAACGTCAGTTCGTGACGCCATTATATTTAATGTCGCTGGTCCGCGAATTACAATGGGTAGGGAGGCATTGGTATCGAACAATGTTTTGAATGATTTTAGCGTCACCTAATGTATCTCTCGTGATACGTTAATGAAAATGTTTATTTGTATTTATAGATCTCCTTCAAAACTCAATAATTAACTACCGGTATGTCTATACTAATTAGGGAATTAGATATGCATAATTTTGCATATCTACAGCGTATTATTGATACCGAGTATGAAGAAAAGCATATAGCAGATATAGAGAAATGTGATGAGCCCATGGAGGAAGGGTTCAAAATAATAGGGGAGTTGCTCCATACAAATAGGCCAAGCAAAACTTTGTTAACGGCTATCGTACAGCCAAGGGGCAAAAAAACTGGTAATATATCGGTAAATTCTTACAGAATGTTGTATTTGAGGTTCGGCCTGAAAATGGCTGTCCTCATTGTTGGTATTGTGATGAAATTGAATTAGCGCCACCTAATGTGGCCAACGTGGCACCATCGTTAATAGTCTCGTGGCTATGCGAAGGTTTTATTTGGTTAGCGTGCGTCAGGATTGCTACATCTTGTAACTTGTTCTTTTTCTTGTTTTAGTATAGTAGTAATCTTTAAGTTAATAAAAGCCTAGAAAACAGTCTAAATGAGTTTTCCTCGAATGGTTTCACTACAATTTTATTAACTTAAAGATTAGCTTCGGTTTTACCACTACAAAGCGTGATGGCTCAACAATTGGAAAAGTTTATCCGTGTACCAGTCTTGGACACTCCGCCGAATTCGCCATATGCTCAAAAGGTTTTCAGTCATTGGGAACGCATGATCAAGAGCTTTTTGAATTCTGCAGAAACTGCTAGAGCTTCGTCTCCGACGACAACAACATTGCCTGTGATTGACAAATTGGCAATTATTATGGGCTACATGTCTCCTGATGTGTTTGTTTATATTGAAGAAATAACAACATATGACACTGCTATGGCCAAATTAGAGAAGTTGTACAAGAAGAAGAAAAATGACGTTTTTGCCAGGCATAAATTGGCGACGAATAAGCAAAGAAGTGGCGAATGCGTAACAGAATTTTCCAACAATTGTCTTCGTTAGCTAAAGACTGCAACTTCGAAGCCGTATCTGCTGATAAGTATAGAGAAGCTATAAGAGATGCTTTCATAACTGGATTGAAATCCGCCGAAATTCGTCAACGGTTGTTGGAGCACGAAGTATTAACACTTGACAAAGCTCTTCAGATTGCAGATTCATTAGAGAGAGCCGAAAAGTTTGCTAACTCCTATCAAGAATGTACGAATGGTCAATTAATGACCACATTGTCAGAAAAAGAAGCATCTGAAACTGTATCAGACACAGAAGAAAGACGTGATGACAATTCAAATCTATAGCTGTGACATCGAGAACTTCAAACTTCGATTTTGCTGTCAAAAGGTGTGGTTATTGTAGAGGTGTGCATCGCTTAAAACGTCAAAATTGCCCAGCCAGAAATGTGTATTGCTTCAAGTGTGGTCGACGTGGACACTTTGCAAGAGTATGTAGATCTTCTAATGAAAAACGTGACAAAGTTGAAAACCCACATTTAGCTGCTGTTGTACCTAGCAGTCTAAAACTAGCTTCTTGTTTCTGTAATAATCTCTGGCAGGCAAGTTGATGCTCTTCTCGACTCGGGCTCTTCTGATAATTATAATGGCTAGCAATTTCGCGTCTCTCTTGGGCTTACTCTAAAAGGACCGATGTCTAAAATTTCACTAGCATCAAAGAAGTCCGAAGCTCGTATATTGGGATCTGTGACAGCCGATATTAGGGCTAATTCCGAACATAACAAAGATGTCAACTTTGGCGTAATAAATAACTTGTGTGTGGATGTTATATTGGGGCATAACTTCACGAGCAAGCACAGAAGAGTTATATTTCGGTTTGATGGCGCTTATGAGGATCTAAATGTCGAGAAAACCTGTAACCTAACTGCTGCAAAGGTTAGTGAACCTTTTCAGATTTTTCAGTTTATTGAACCCAACTGCAAACCGATAGCAGCTCCGTCTGGAAATTATTGTTCAGACGATCGTCGATTCATTAAAAGCGAGATATCTCGTCTTTCTTGGGGAAGGTATAATAGAGCCTTCAAGATCCCCATGGAGAGCACAAGTTATTGTGACCAAAGATGCCCGGCATAAGAAACGTCTCGTTATTGATTATTCTCAAACGGTAAATCGATACACCTATTTAGACGCCTACCCATTGCCCAAAAAATGACAAGATAGTAAATGAGGTAGCTAAGAACGTGTATTTTCTACTATAGATTTGAAATCGGCCTACCACCAAGTGCCATTGCAATAAGTGATAGACCTTTAACTGCATTTGAAGCTTCTGGCTCCCTTTATCAATTTTGCAGGCTTCCATTTGGTGTTACTAATGGTGTAGCTGCATTTCAGCGGTATATTGACTCTATCATTGCCAAATACGACTTGACGGGAACTTTGGCTTACTTGGATAATGTCACTATTTATGGTACGAACAAGGAAGAACACGAATGAACGACTGAAAGCATTTCTCCTGCTGCCAAAGATTGTGAGTTAACTTTAAAACCAAGATAAATCCTTTTATTCTGCTACTGAACTATCACTATTGGGTCATCTAGTATCACATAAACACTATTAAACCGGATCCTCAGCATTTCAAACCGTTGCTCGACATGAAGCCTCCTCGTGATTCTAAGAGTTTAAAGCGTTGCCTTGGAATGTTGCTTACTATTCCAAATGGATTCCTAAATTTTCTGATAAAACAATTCCCTTGACTAGAAATCGGGGTTTCCACTTTCAAACAATGCTATGAGATGTTTTGAAATTTTGAAAAGCTATCTACTAAATGCCTGCCTCGGGAGTATAGACGAAAGCAAGACTTCCACCATTGAATGTGATGCGTCTAATAACGCAATAGCTGCTATTTTAAATCAGTGTGGTCGTCCGGTAGCTTTTACTTCCCGTACACTATCTAAAAATGAAATAAAGTACCCTTCAATTGAAAAAGAAGCTGCTTCTATTATAGAAGCAGTCAGAAAATGGAGTTATTTGTTACATGGAAGAAAGTTTTGCTTAATTACAGATCAACGGGCCCTGTCTTTCATTTTCCAAAAAAACCATAAAAGCAAAATTAAAAACACTAAATTGTCATTGTGGAAATTGGAACTTAGTTGCTACGATTATACTGTTGTTCATCGAGCCGGGATTGATAATGTAGCCCCTGATACTATGTCTCGAATAAGTTGCCTTTTTGGCAATCCTGATTTTGACCTCAAAAGTATTCATGAACAACTTGGTCGCCCGGGTGTTAGGAGATTGTCACATTTCATCAGATCTAAGAATCTGCCTTTCTCTACTGAAGATGTAAAACACATTTGCTCCAACTGTCAGCAATGTGCGGAGCTAAAGCCGCTATATTTTAAAGGCAATTACAAGCATGAATTAATTAGAGCAACTCGTCCGCTGGAACGAATCAGCTTTGATTTCAAGGGTCCCGTTTGCGGTAAAAAGCAGTATATTCTGATAATTGTTGACGAATACAGTCGTTTTCCATTCGCCTATCCTTGTAAAGATATGACTTCTACAACTGTGATACAGTGCCTTTCTTCCTTATTTTCACTGGTGGGATTACCTGAATACGTACATAGCGATAGAGGCCGGTCATTCTTATCAAGAGATGTTACGGAGTTTCTTGCAAGAAGGGGCGTTGCTAACAGCAATTCCACTCCGTACCATCCAACAGGAAATGCTCAGCGTGAAAGGATCAATCAAACGTTATGGAAGACTATAAAGCTACTTTTGGCTTCTCAAAAATTACCAGAGGCTGCCTGGGAAATTGTCTTACCTGATGCCTTGCATAACGTAAGATCTTTATTATGTACGTCTACTAACTCGACTCCACATGAACGGTTGTTTGGTTTTCAACGACGATCGATGCTGGGCCAATCGCTTCCCGATTGGCTACTTTCAAGGGGTAGTGTGTTGCTTCGAAAATTCGTTCGGACAAAGACCGAACCTCTCTGCGACGTGGTGGATCTATTGGATGCCAATTCCAAATATGCACTGGTACGCCACTCAGATGGAAGACAAACTACAGTTTCTGTGAAAGACTTGGCGCCATGTCCCGACCAGGCGCCATGTCCCGACCAATCTAAAGCTAAACCAACCGAGACTCCAAATGATTTGAATGACGCTGATTTACCAGAAGCTCAGGATGAATTAAATTCTACTTCGGATGAAAATTCGGAAACTCCCGTAGAAGATACTGAAAGCCCTCAACTTCGTCGCTCTGGTAGAATACGTAAGAGCCCGGATTGGTACGGAGATAGAATCTCTTAGCTTTATTCTACGAAGTGCTATTTTCATTTTGTAATTTTCGTGCATACTTTATATTCTGTTATATATATACATGATCTTTCTGGGTGGGGTGATTGTGATGAAATTGAATTAGCGCCACCTAATGTGGCCAACGTGGCACCATCGTTAATAGTCTCGTGGCTATGCGAAGGTTTTATTTGGTTAGCGTGCGTCAGGATTGCTACATCTTGTAACTTGTTCTTTTTCTTGTTTTAGTATAGTAGTAATCTTTGAGTTAATAAAAGCCTAGAAAACAGTCTAAATGAGTTTTCCTCGAATGGTTTCACTACAGGTATTAACATGGACTCCATTTTTCTCCGTTTGGAGAACATGTTGCAGATAGGACAGCATATTGTTGCATTAGATACGACCTGCGAGAATGAGTGAGGATTACCGGTGATAGCCACTAATCACCCAATTTTGCCCGCTGGCGACCCTCCAATCCCGATTATATCCGATATACCTGTTGGGCAATTAACCTCAACAGACATGACTGCATTCAGTTTTAATGCTGAAAACATAAAAGTGACTAGTTCAAATTTCATCGAAAGTTGTATACATAATTATTGCGATGGCCGATATGGAATTGACTGTCCAGCCAGTTATGGCCAGAATAGAATGCTGGTGGATCAAATCAAAATACATATACCCGGCATGCAACTTAAATGGGAGCCATACAGCAGCAGGATGTTGACGTTGGCCGTTTTCAAACGGGATTTGCTGTCTGTATCGCCTGCGACAACAATCGATTACCGAATAATGTTGGGATTCTTAAAAATGTCACTACGTCAACACAAAGGCTACCGGGATATTAGGTTGGTTTCGGCCTGAGAAACGTTCTTCCGACACGGTCACATGCAAATTCAAACTGCATATAAGCGATTTGGTAATAATGGGATCAAAGTTACTGGAATTCGGTCACGAACCTGTCGCCACACATGTCACCACAGAGACCGTGTCGGAAGAATGTGAAATCCCCTATAAAAAAACAAGAAACGATGAACCATCAACATCCATTTGACAAAATTTCCCGGAAACGGAATACCATGAACTTGTCGCCACAGAGAGTGTGCCAGAAGAAGCGGAAGAAGAATAAATTCCATCAACAGCCATCAACATCTTATACATTTTCATTTCAATTGTTTTATTTGGTATTGTGTACAATTTAAAATAAAATATTAAATCTTCCAAATTATCTTCAGTAATGATTTTTGCCTATTGCGGGCCTCTGAGAGGTGTTATTGGCAATCTGAATGTCGTGTTCGTGAATTGTCACTATATGGTGATCAAGAGCTATGACATCATTGTCAAGCACGTTGCGCTGCGGACATTCTTGAAGGACATTCGGATAGCAAAGCTGGTCGCGGAAACATGTCTTTCGCTGGATGTACTCTAATAGGATTTTTAGTTTACTCGTATAATTTGCGTGCTGGCTTTATTTAAGCATTATAAATTAACACGCTAACACCGCTTTAATGTATTGAATTGCGTTTTAGGCGTACCTTAATTTCATTATATGTTAATAAAAATGGTCAAATGTTTTTTATTACCTTTTTGGTCTATTGTTGTATATATCAAACAACCAAAGTATGTAAGCTAAACATCACGCAGAAAAAACAATGACAATATTCATTTGGTAACACATGTTAAAATACCATTAAAATCCTATGAAAATAAATTTGTTTTATATAACAGGGTATAAATTAAATAAGAGATGTCCGCCATATTAACTGAATTGAATCATAAAGGGCTAGCGCACGTTCTGAAGACAGTTCGTGGTCAATACGAAGAGGTTTGCTTGGACGATATAACTTTGCTAGATGGAGAAAAGATGAAACCTAAATGTCAAAATCGTCGGTGATATTCTCCATGCAGCAGTTCCTTCCAGAAGTCGTAAGCCAGAAAGTGAACAGTTTTGTGTGGCGTCAACAAACATGAAATGGGATGATACAGAGTGTTACCGTTTAATTTACATAAAATTTGGCCATACAATCGCATGTCTCGTTGCACAGACCTCTCTCAAGTCTGTCACTTTGCGGCTTGAGGAGAAGTTGTCAATCGGAAAACCATGTACTATTGTGAAACCAATTTGCGTACGGTACTGGGGTTATCTCCCGGTTCTCCGTACAGAATATTCAATTCTACCAGCACCTGAAGAAACAAACAGTTTAATATGTTCAAACTTGCCAGTTGGAATAGTATGGCAAAAAGTGAAAAAACCCATTTGTATAACCCAAGAACACCTCAGAGTGTTGGGAGTTAGTTTCGTTGAGGTTTGTTTGCACAATTTGTGCAACGGCCGTTATGACACAAACTGCCCAAGCGGCAGCTCTGGCGCTTATGAGCTTGCACCTGCAGTTAAGTTTACATTGGAGGGCATGAATAACGCTGAACCGACTTATATTAGCAGAAATTTGGGACTAAAAGTTTTCGATAATGAGTATTTTTTAAGTATTGCTCATCGAAAGCAAAATTTCTTGAAAATGAGTTGGACTTACTTCCAACACGCGGTTTAAATGAATGTGACTATATAATTTTGCATTGTAGAAAAGCTGAAACTATTATTCTTTAGAACAGGATACAAATTCTGCAAATTCCTGAAAGGTTCCGGTTCTTCCAAAAGTAAAGACGTTACAGTGGACGATACCAGTAGACGGTTTTACATGGCCTTGTTCTAAGCAAGAGACGAGGTCCAATATTTCAGTCCGTTTTAACGGATAAAATATTTCCCAAGTTTCAAGCAGGAAAACGAAATGCCCGCGGCAACACGAGTGTAGTTTGAATAGTGCAAAAGAAAGTGGCTAGATGCTGTCATTGGATCTTGGGTTATATTAGTAAAATTAACTACCCTTTATAGTACTAAAATCGAATTTCTGACTGTAAGAAGATTTATTGTTACTACGCATTCAAAATTAACCTATGTAGTTGGTTATGTAAAAGTCAACAAAAAGGTGCTCTCGAAGTATTCGTACCAAGATGGCGCACAACCTGAACATTGTATGTGTACCAGGCTATGGTTCAGGATGTGCCTCATCTTGGTACGAATACTTCCGTAGCGCCCTAAAATCCACTTAAAGAAAATTGCTCAACATTATATACTCCACACCCACCTGGGTATCATTATTTAACAAAACAATCTTCGGCCACGATTCCACCGTACTAATAATGATAATTGCACAAGTCAAAATGATGATGATGAAAAACTCCATCTTTGTCTACCAATCGGAATAAGCTTTCATCCATCAACGACTACTGGTCTAGTCACTGTTCACTGAGTAATCCACTTATGAGGAAAGTATTTCCCTAAGATGCGATGCTTCTAGTCTAATGGGTATGTATATAATATGAATGTGTAAGCTGGAAGAGAAAGGAAACGATGTGAAGATACAGTTGGAGAACGTGTTGTATTTGCATTAGCAGGTACTATATAATGAAGAAAGACGTTACTTTCTTTGGCTTTTGATAAGATACTTACCTTTTGCAGCTGTTGGGACCTGCATAAAAAAAAACAGAAAACTGATTCTTTCATTTACAACAACTCTCAAGACAAGCGAATCCGATTTCAAAGGCAATAATAATGAAACCATTGCAGTACGCCGGAAATATACTGAAGAGGTGCTGCCGCTTAGCAGCTTCCACACTAATAGTTTGAGCCGGTTTCGAATGAAAAAGACCACCCACTGCTTCACAGCTATAGGAAGGAGTGGGCCACGTTGAGACATGGAGTGAAAAATCGGCTTTCACACTCAGTATATCCGAAATCAGCCATGCGTTACGACGCTTAACACGGCCTTTCGGTAAGACACTACTTCCCAACTAATGGAGCCATACGAAAATAGCGTGGCCGCTCATTGACCTAACTCGCATGCCAACAGGATATTAATAAGGAGCAAATACACAAAAGGGAGAGCGCAAACGCAGTCCCCACTAGCAGAAATTACACGACCGAGTTATTCACATTTGGGATAATCGCTAGGGTCAATTTAGTCTGGGTGCTATGACTAAACCTCGCCTAGGCAGAACCGCCTTCGTGATCGCGGTTGACTGCCTCGTCAGGTAAGTATGATTTGTGACGATTGTTTGCGCATCATGAATGAATGTTCTATGCTACGGAAGAAGTTCTCAACAATAAAAACGATATGTGCAAAAGTTGCAATTTTGGCAAAAATGAGTTTGATGCATGGCGCCGATAGGAGAATTGTTTTTCATCGCCCAGAATGTGGTTGGAAGAATTTGTGCCTCTGGAAAGAGAAGAGACACAACCGTTGAGTCACTGTTTTCAGCGAAATGGTGAAGTAAGTTTTGAGTTCTCGCATTTTTCCTGTGTCGTACGCTTCTTTTAAGAACCTGGAATGAGTCATTGAGCAGAAAATGCAAAGGGACTGGATTACTCTTTTCATTAAATAGTGGTAGGTTCGATGAGATATTATGTAATAGGTCGTGAATGGTTTCATCATCAATGAAGTCCAAATTTGCATGGTGTAACAAAATTTCACTTACACCATCGTCATCACCGGATTCTACAGACGAAATGTCAATAATATCAGATTCACCATCATCGCCTTCGTTCATGTTTACGTTCTCAGGTACCACAACGTAATCTCGATCAGTTTTTTATTTCGACAATTTCATCGTTCCGCATCTCAGAAATATAATGCCTGCGGCATATTCCGACATAGCATTGATTGTCCAAGTAGCTCCAGTGGCATCCCCAAACAGCTTTATTGGTACATGCTGTTTTGAAGCATTGTTTGTGAGTGTAACGCGGCTCTTTGAGTAGAAAGTCGTTGTGTTCTAGATTTCCACACTTAAAATGTCTTTGCCCGTCTAAGGATCTTGAAAGACGTTCCACTTCCACCGCATTAGTGAGAACACCGTATATAGCTAATTGCCACGAAGGCAGTCTTGGAAGAACATTGTACTTGTGCACCTGTTTGTTATTGACCAACCACCAAAACATTGATTTATCCCATCAGAAAGCGTGCCCATGCGCGGAAGATAGCAACATAAGTAGGAGCCTACCTATAAAACAATCAGGAGGCGTAGTATGCCGATTTCGAGAAGTAGGAGACTTCACAATCAACAAAACAGCATCATCTTGTAATATTAAAGGAAGTGGAGGACAAAAAACATCTGTAATGTACGTAATGCATTTTCGAGCAATTATTAACAAAATATTTGACAGAATCTGTGCTTCTGAAGTTATTCCCTTTTGTTGCTGTGAGACAATCGTATGGCTGAAGCTTTTCTGAAAAACGTTTGTTGCCATACTCAGTTTAGAACGGGTTTGGAACTTTTCAATAAACGCAACAGTACATAGATTGGAAGCGGTATATTTGTCATCATCTTCCACTGCTTGCATGAGGGCTGAATTGTAAAATTGTCTGCAATGTATGAGTATAAAAAATATCAATCCAGCGGGTGACCATGGGTCGCCGTTGTAATCGTGATCGGAAATGTTGATTCTTTTACTAAAGTTAATGTCAACATAGCAACGAAATGGCTTACATCCAAATGAATCGGCGGGGTGAACAATTACCATAAACATTTTATATGGATCAATGAATTCACCGTCAGACTGTAAAGAACTCTGTAATTGTTTTGTTCTTTGTGCTCGCCACATATAATATGTTCCTGATGTCAAATGTTTATTAATAACGTCATCATCATAAATCCCAGACTTTTCCCGACGATGTACATCATAAGCGAACATGTATGATTCTGCATCCCGGCGTTTATTGTGATCCTTATGAAGTCTTTTCCTGATGTCATGACGTTGTCCTACTATAAGAGAATTAACCGCTTGATGGTCACGAGAAATGGTCATTTTTGATGGATTAGGATTTAACGAGCACGACGATATTCCATGAAGAATTCCATTTTTTAATCTTCCCCAAACGTTTAACGTGAGGAACCAGGGTGCAAGGAGCTAAATAGTCGTCCCCTTGTTCTGCATTTGGCCAAAAAACGGGATTGGTCGGTGGATGGAGAGTTGGACGTTTGAGGGAACCGTGTTTATTTTTGCACCACAATACGCTTATCCCATATTCATCCGAAACAGCCATTCCAGCTGCGCATATGTAATCGCCCAAGTAAGTTGTTTGCCCAGGTGGCCAATCAGGTCTTGCTCCTCTAAATGCGTCCGGATCAGCTCCTGATAGTTTGACATCTGTTATATCTGCTAAATAATGCAGAAGAGGGATGAAATCACATTGTTCGAAAAACTCCCAGCAGTCAAGCGGGCATTTTACGTCAGCGACTGGGAACAAGTTGAAAGCTTCTTTGATATAACCCATGTCGTACGTGGCCACAAAAGAATTAAATTGATTAATATCGTGAGTACGATCTAGAAACTTTGACTCTGTATTTTTTAAACTGATTTCACTCCACATTTCCCTAATTGTTGATGGCAAAATTGACCAAACTATTTGAGGAACGCCATGATCGTTACCAAATGGTGACAAAAGTGATAAAATGACGCTGGGCCAAGAACAACCAGGATTTTTGGGTAGTTGTAAATGTAGCAGTCAAATAGTTATGTCAAACATCGCACAGCAACACCTGTTGCGAGGTAATATTGCGATGAAGAGATCCGTATGATTTTCGCTTGATTGGTTGTGATCTGGCACGCAAATTAATATTATAGTTTGCAGTACTGTTTCTGCAGCAATTGGCACATTTTCTGGTGTCGTGTCTAATCCCTCGAAGGTTCAACGGATATTTTGGTTCATCTGGCCGTCCCGTTCGCTTAGGCACACGATTGGTTGATTCAATTTGTAATATTGAAGATGGTGAAACATGGGCGGCTGTTTGCTCTACTGATTCAACGTGTGTTTCCGCAGTACATGAGTCACTGAATGAACGTTTTGTTTTGGGCAAAATAGACCAAAACCTTTCATCGGCCTTAGCTATAATTAAACAAAATATATCACCTTCTCCATGCCGAACTCTTGTTGTTTCCTTTGCGTCGATAATATCAATGCAACCCACCAGGCTCCTAGCTATTGCTTTGAAATGAATAGGACAAGCCGAACCACCGGCCATGGTGTCACGTAATATTTCACCATGGTCAGATGCATGTTCACGCTGATATTCGCAAACATTGTTTGACAATTCCATCCAACAGAGACGGCGCAAGGATTTGACGGTATATCGAACGTTGGAATAGCATGCCAATGAATCAATAAGAGCTTCGTAGAATCCGTGAGGTGGCAATCTCGGAATATGCACAAAATAATCATCCAGGTTTTTCCGCTTGAAGCATGTTCCCAATACTATGTCGAATATCTTCGCCTCCGTCTAATGGGGAGGAACTGGAAACGATATTTATTCGTGATTGATTGTTCCATTGATGTATCATCATCATATGAATTGTTGGACAAAGTAGAAGACGGGAGCAGAGCTACATAATGGAAGCTGCTGGATAAATACCCGATGTTAACTACTCGCGGAAAAGTGCCAAAAGAACCGAAATGTTTTGTCCGGTCGTCCCGTAAACGAATTGTTATTGGATAAAGAGCAGCTATTGCATAAAAACAACAAGTTTGAGCCCATTCACGAGTAATTCATGTTAAGGAAATAAAATTGTCAAAATCCAACTGGCGATTATCAGTTTCTAATAAATCTCTATAAATATGTGCACAGCTAGTAAGTTCATCGGCTACGTTTGACCGAAGTTGTTCGACAGTGGTCGGTATATTGCGTAAGCCAAGAAATTGCATACCTTGTAATATAGAAATGTATGCACAGTTACCATCTCCCGAATTGTTCACTAAGTGTAAATTATTTAGTTGACATACCATCAAAAGCCATGACATACCACCAGGATTATCGTAAGAGCTTTCTCGAAGTCCGTCAGTGCACGGCGGAGAAGCAGTAGTCGGCAGCAAATCCCAAATAGTGTCTCCAATAACCGGATAACGAGTCGATAGCTGTTGGTTCGAGTTCTGCTCCGTTGATTCCTTCACTTCCTCAGCATTTCTGTCAGTCAATTCGTGAGACGTGGCTTCCTCTTCAATTGTCTGGTTCGGTTCTTTGGCTCCGATGGACGCTTTAACGGCACATGTCCGCACATTATGGTCTGTACCCTTACAGTAAGAGCATGAACGTTTAGCGCGTCTGCGTCCAACCATTATGCCTTAAAAATTATTTTAATATAGTTAAGTATTGAAGCATAAACGCCAAGATAGAAAACTTTTGCTTTGTCGGGTGTAAATATATAATGCAAAAGATGAACAGAGACTAAAAAATTTATTTCCATGTTATTAAATATTGCAGCATAAACTCCACGATAGAAGACTTTTTTTCTTACCTTTAAATTGTAATTATCTTTAGAACTGTACAAAATCCTGAAATGATGAACTGGTTACACATCGTTTTGGTCTTGGATTGACGGGTGTAAATATATAATGCAAAAGATGCACAGAGCCTGAAAATTTATTTTCATGTTATTAAATATCGAAGCTTTGAGTTCGAGATAGAAGTTTTTTTCTTACCTTCAAATCGTAATTATCTTTAAACTGTATGAAATCTTGAAATGCTGAAGGAGGTAAACACTCTTGGTCTTGGATTGTCGGGTGTAAATATATGATACAAAAGACGCACAGAGCCTGAAAAATATTTTTCACGTTAATAAGTATTGAAGCTTAAACGTTGCTTACCTTTAAATTGAAATTATCTTTAAACTGTACGAAATCCTGAATTGATAAAGGCGGTAAACACTCTTGGTCGTGGATTGTGGGGTGTAAATATACAATACAAATGATGCACAGAGCCTGAAAAGTTTTTTTTCGTGTTATTGAGTATTGAAGAATGAAGTCTGGGATAGAAAACTATTTTTCTCACCTTTGAATCGCAATTGACCTTTAAATTGTATGAAATCCTGAGAATGATGAATTGGGTACTTGCCCTTGCTCTTACTACTAACGACGTATTTTGAATATAAGCTCAAAATAGAATCTTGAATATAAGCCATTGACTGAGATTAAGATATAAATCTGGAAACGGGTGTTATGATAACTCATAAAAATGGAAATTAGGTGACTTTTAGAAGGTAATACATAATGTGTGTAAAAAGCAGAATGCATTTAAGTTTCTCTAAAGAATTCAAAACAACATTTTAAAGGAGGGTTATCTGTGATAACTTTAAAATTATTATACTTGTCCCCTGCCTTTGAAGATGTAGCGTTGCAACTGAACAAGTAGGAAATACCTATTGAAACGTAAACACTCCAAAACGCATCACAAATGATAGAATACAATTCAACGCTAGTGTGTATATGGAAAAGACATGTTTTGCTCCAGAAAAACTCTGAAGTGTGTTTTGGCCCATGTTCCACAAAAATGTAAATACGGGTGTCCAAAAAGTTTCGCCCGATTTTATTGCAGAAAAACATGTAAAATTTAATTGCAGAAAAACATGTAAAATTTAAATAAATTTTATTGTATAATAATTGACATGTACAACATCCAACATCTATAACATCCAATTCAATACAGGTTGACTATAAATATTTTTACAAATAAAAAATAAATTATCATTCGGTTTTAAAGACCATATGATCGGGCGAAACTTTATGGACACCCTGTATGATCTTGTCGAAATGGCTTACAACCAGGTTGGGTATAGTTACAAGGCTTGAATCCATAGTAAAATGGAACTATTAGAGTGCTCTGAGGTTCTAATATGACAAATGACCCTGAGCTTGATACCCATTTGCACCTCTGCACATTCATAATATCAAGTGAAAAACGTGTGTACTACATTCGTGATTTTGAGATATATCAAACAGCGTAATAAAGCGTATAAAATAATAGTGAATAGATAATTGAAAAACATATGGAACGCACAGATCACTCATGGCTTTTTAATAGCGTGTGCTAGAGTTCTATTCATCAGTATGTGTTTAAAACACACTCCTTTAATAATGTTTTTTCTATTGAAGCGTTGAACTTGAAAATTCTGTAAATACAATCGTGAATTTTAAAGTAACTATTCCTGCTATAAAAGTGGTTTGGGTGTTGTTCTGTTGAAAAATAACACAAGAAAACGTTGAAATAAAAATTAATTATTCAGGAATTATTATTAACCCTCTACTAGCCACGAGTATGTGTTTAAAACACACTCCTTTAATAATGTTTTTTCTATGCTACAAAATTTCTATTGAACAGCCTTGAATTTCGTGGCTAGTAGACGGTTAATAATAAGTCCTGAATAATTAATTTTTATTTCAACGTTTTCTTGTGTTATTTTTCAACAGAACAACACCCAAACCACTTTTATAGCAAGAATAGTTACTTTAAAATTCACGATTGTATTTACAGAATTTTCAAGTTCAACGCTTCAATTGACAATTTTGATGATGTCACACCTAATTATTACTGCACAGGCCCCCCTCAATTCAAAAAATGTTACTTTTTCCGACGGAAATGCGCGTAGAAAGACGTAAACATTCTAATGCGCGCCATTACGCGTGAAAATTACCATTAATTTTACGTTTTTTTCACGTTTAAAAATTCTCTTTACCTACACCAAGTATGGTGCAGTCGAAACCATATTTTTCAAAATATTATGCCATTCGGCATAGTAGGGTTTTAAACCATATAGAGCAATGTTCTTCAACCTTTTTTATCGAAGTATACCTTTTACAGTTTTTCAAGAACTTTGTATACCTTACAAATACCAATGTTTATTTAAGGCTCAAATAAACAATAAATTTTAAGCACATATTGTACTGCAATATCATCATGCAATCTAATAGGCTAGTGACCGCAAGTTATAAATTTGACTGACTGTCTTAGCGTCGACGGGATTAATGTTCGACGTAAATCAAACAACGCCAGTTATATAATAACGAGTGTTTGTCCTTTATTGTGTGATAATGAGTGTTTGTACTGCCGACGCATCTGAAGCGTCGACTGATTACGATATGCCTCGCTGATTTCGTTTTCCTCGTATTATTTCTCTCGCGCAATAGCGCGTGTTATCGTGGATAATAAATTCATCCCTGATTTGGATTTCATACAAGACGTTGCTTGTTTTTCTGTGTAAGGTCTTTGGCATTGTAAGATAATTACGACCAATTACTGGCGTGGTGGCAGCGAAGACGAATTCTACGTTGTATATCTCCTATACTGAGGTTAACAATGGCAGCTGTTAAAGCACCAAAGCAGTGGCCTCTGAAGAAATGCGAGACAATCACTTCCTTCGAAACATGGAGACAAAATCTGCTATACACTTTAGCCCTGGACAATAACTTTACGCCTTTTCTTGCCCCTGACGTCCAATGGGAGAAACAAACCAAAGCTAACCCACTGAGAGGTCTGACCGGTGATGGAGAGGCAGTAGCTGAAGACCGCAGAAAGTCGGCAATTCAAAAAAACGCCACTTTAGCGTTGATGCTCGGACAAATAGCAAATTATTGTCCGATTATGTCTCGCAACACCATCGTCAAGAATTCCACATCTTTGAACTGTATTTGGCAAGCGCTCCGCATGCATTTTGGGTTCCATACTACCGGCGCCCATCTCCTGGAGTTGTCCAATATCAAACTTGAAGATGGGGAAAGAGCAGAAGACCTTTACCAACGCCTAGTGTCTTTTTTTGAAGACAACCTCGCTACCACAATTAGCTCAATTACTCATCACGGCTCTGTGCCAACGGAAGACGAAGACTTAACTCCTACCTTGGAAAATACAATCGTTTATTTCTGGTTGTCTTTGTTGCACCAGGATTTACCAATGCTCGTTAAGCAACGTTATGGAACTGAGCTGCGTTCTCGCACACTAGCTTCTATCAAACCTGAAATTTCAGGAGCGCTCGAGTCGCTATTAGACGAGCTGGCCTCCATGGAATATGCTAAAGTGTGTAGATCTCCTCACTCTCAAAAGTTGAATTCAAAGAAGGATAGTTCCAGCCGCCGCAACATTAACATACGTCAATCATGCCCTCTGTGCAAGGAAGGGGGTCGACCATTCAAGCATTACGTGAGCCGCTGCCCTTTCCTTCCTGACAACGATAAGCAATTCATGGCTAAAGCACGTATGATCAGTACGGATCACGATGACATGGATCCTTTGGTGGACATAAGTTCAGCATCTTCTGACTGTCCTGAGGTAAATTCTAACTCTAATAATTATATTTACCGCTCACGATGTGTTAACATATGCCATTGCCCTCACCTGGTCTTGTACTGTAAAGGAAAACCCATCCGTGTTGTGCTTGACACTGGTGCTGAGTGTAATATGATATCTCTATCCCTTGCTAGTCTTTAGAGCGCCAAAATATCTAAGTGCTCTCAAAAAGCTCTACAGGCTGACGGATCATCATTTTTGAATGTACTTGGCGAAACAGCTATTACCCTATCACTTGATGCTGTTTCTATGCCTTTTAAAGCACTGGTAGTTCAGCATTTAGATTCCGACATTTTGGCTGGCACCCCGTTTATGGTCGAGAACGATATCATTTTGCGACCTGCAAAGCATACCATCAGTATTCGCAACCTTCCTCCACTGCCATATGATGATAAACGTCTCAATAGTGAGGCTAGTCACCCGCCTCATATTATTAGACACTCCAGCAAGTCACGCGTCCTTTGGCCTGGCGAAACTATGACAGTTCCCTTACCAAATCATTTGCTTGATGTTGACGAGGTGGCTGTCGAGCCTCGCATCGATTGTCAGTCCGTTACCACTGAAAAATGGTTAACGCCTTGCATTGCTCCCCGCCATAACGATTACATCCTTATTCAAAATTCATCATGCGAACCTGCACGTATTGACAAGCATCAACAATTCGCCCAACTTTTACTTGTTATATCTCAACAATCCATTTCCCAGTATACCAACCATAATTCCTTCGTTCGACCATCCCCTCCGTTTGCAACCAACATAAAAGTCGATCCTGAACATATCCTGCCCTCAGACGTTGTCGCAAAATTTCAACACTTACACCAAAAGTTTGATAGCGTGTTTAACCCGAGCCCTCCCGGTTACAATGGAGCTGTTGGTCCCTTCAAAGCTGTGGTTAATATGGGACCTACCCAGCCCCCTCAACGGAAAGGTAGAATACCTCAATATTCGCGTGATAAATTAGTTGAGTTACAGCAAAAGTTTGATGAACTTGAGGCATTGGGTGTTTTCCAAAAACCAGAATGCGTTGGGGTCACTGTAGAATATTTAAACCCCTCCTTCTTAGTCAAGAAAGCCTCGGGGGGTTATCGTCTAGTCACTGCATTCGCAGACGTTGGGAGATACTCAAAACCACAACCTTCCCTTTTACCTGATGTTGACTCTACTCTGCGCAAAATTGCATGTTGGAAATACATAGTCGTGTCGGATCTCACAAGTGCCTTCCATCAAATCCCACTTGAAAAGAAGTCTATGAAATATTGTGGTGTGGTAACACCATTTCGTGGTACCCGGGTATATACCAGATCTGCTATGGGAATGCCTGGATCTGAAACTGCATTGGAAGAGCTTATGTGCCGGGTTTTAGGTGACCTATTACAGGCTGGTATCGTAACTAAAATAGCAGACGATTTATACTGTGGGGGAAATACTCCTGAGGAATTGCTCCGTAACTGGAGTAGTGTGCTTTCTGCCTTATCAAAATGTGGTTTATGTTTATCTGCTTCTAAAACTATTATAGCCCCCAAGTCAACCACCATCCTTGGTTGGATATGGTCAGAAGGCATAAAAAAAGCATCCCCACATCGTATTGCCACATTATCCACATGCGACCCACCTAAAACTGTAGCAGCTATGCGGTCCTTTTTAGGAGCTTACCGTGTTCTTGCTAGAGTCATACCCAAATGTGCAAATTTTTTGTGTGACCTACAAAAAGTCACTGATAACCGTGCTTCCCAAGAAAGTATTTTGTGGAATGATGAGCTACGTCAAAGTTTTCACTCTGCTCAATCTCATTTATCTAGCAACAAGTCTATAACGTTACAAAGACCCAGTGATTTATTGTGGCTAGTTACTGATGGTTCAGTTTCACATCCGGGTTTAGGAGCCACACTGTATATTACACGTGAGGGCGAGACACACCTTGCTGGTTTTTTTAGCGCTAAACTTAAGTCTCGCTTCACTTCCTGGATTCCATGCGAAATCGAGGCCCTCAGTATTGCATCTGCTATCAAGCACTTTGCTCCCTATACCATCCAATCTGCAAATACTACACGGGTTCTAACAGACAGTAAGCCTTGCGTTCAGGCCTTTCAAAAGCTATGCCGAGGAGAGTTTTCAGCTAGCCCAAGACTCTCAACATTTTTATCAGTCACAAGTCAATATCAAGTCACCCTGGAGCACTTAGCGGGTTCTAAAAATCTCCCCTCAGATTTTGCTAGTCGTAATGCACCGGAGTGTTGTACTAATAACTGTCAAATTTGTGCTTTTATTGATGATATCAAGCAACAACCTGTCATGCGTGAGGTTTCTGTTCGCGACATTTTATCAGGCCACACTAAAATGCCGTTTACTTCTAGATCTGCCTGGCTTACGATTCAAAAAGAATGTGCGAATCTTCGGCGGGTCCACGCTCACCTACAACAAGGCACCAGACCATCAAAAAAATTGACTAAGATCATTGACGTGAAACGTTACCTCATGCATGCCACTATTGCTAGTGATGGAAAACTTGTTTATCATACATCTCGCCCTTTTTCCTCTCGCCAAGATCGTATTTTTATTCCACGTCATTTCGTTGATGCTATTTTAACTGCTTTACATATTCAATTAGAGCACCCCTCCGCTCACCAATTGGCATCTGTATTTAATCGTTATTTTTTTGCTCTTGATTCTGATGCTATGATTAAACATGTTTCTAATGCCTGCCATCAATGTGCCTCCCTAAAAAAGTTTGTGTCCCGCCCCATACCACAAACTACCAGTGATAACTTACCATCCGTCGGATCAATGTTTGCTGCAGACGTTATTAAACAAAGAAAACAATTGATATTGGTCATACGAAAATGTGTTACCTCTTTCACACGAGCCTGCTTAATTGAAAATGAAAGAGAAGAGACTACGTAATGGTCTTGTGTGTTTAACTTTGGATATGACCCCTCTTGATGGCCCACCAGCATTAATACGCACAGACTCTGCTCCTGCCTTTGCTTCAATGGCAAAAAATAACAGACTAGCCAAGCATCGACTTACACTCGAACTTGGCCATTCGAAGAACATCAATAAAAATCCCATTGCTGAAAAAGCCGTACAAGAAGTGCAGGAAGAATTACTAAGACTTGCACCGGACAATCAGCCTGTTTCTCATGTCACATTATCAGTGGCCCTTGCTAATCTTAATTCACGACTACGCAAGAGGGGATCATCATCACGGGAAATGTGGACCCAAAGAGACCAATTCACTAATCAACAAATTCCTATGGAAGACAGACACATGATTGAAAAACAATATGCTAGTCGACTCCAGAACCATAAGCCCAGCCAAAAGTCAAAATGCCGTAACCCTATTCCTATATCTCCCATGATTCGTGTAGGTGATCTTGTATATTTATATGCTGACCGCAAAAAAACTAAAGCCCGGGACAGGTACTTGGTTGTGTCTGTCAATGGTGACTGGTGTAATATAAAAAAATTCATTGGTAATCAGCTTCGAGCCAATTCGTACAAAGTTCGAAAGTCTGATTGTTTTTTAGTTTCACCCACATTACCTTCCCCTTCCCAAGTTATACCAGATACCACAATCAATGACGAGAACTCTGAGGATTTCTATCCTCCGCTACTACCAAGCTCATTTGTAGATTTACTCCCCCAATTACCTACTGCGAATGTTCCCCCTCCTGGACCACCAGAATTATTTTTGCAAGATGGCCCAGCACCACAATCTCGCTACCCCCGTCGTGAGCATCGTAAGCCTTCATATTTGAGTGATTACATTTTAGAATAAGCCCGGTTTTGCATTTGTTTTGATTACAATTTCGTTTACTATGGCATTCGGTTTTTATGTGACCTATACTTTCTCGTCATTCTACCAAGTTTTAGAAATTTTTTTTCATAGTAATACCCATTATGGGAGAGAAGGAGGGATGCGCCAGTTATATAATAACGAGTGTTTGTCCTTTATTGTGTGATAATAAGTGTTTGTACTGCCGACGCATCTGAAGCGTCGACTGATTACGATATGCCTCGCTGATTTCGTTTTCCTCGTATTATTTCTCTCGCGCAATATCGCGTGTTATCGTGGATAATAAATTCATCCCTGTTTTGGATTTCATACAAGACGTTGCTTGTTTTTCTGTGTAAGGTCTTTGGCATTGTAAGATAATTACGACCAATTACTGGCGCAAAGTGCATGGCATCCGAAATCACCAACCCAGACACATGCCCGTATTATCTATATAATTTGTGATGTAACAACGTGCTCACGTCGGTTCTTAGCGTTAATAACATTTTACATTTCATGTGCGCCGCGTTTGCATTGTTGTATCCAATTGAATATTTTATAGGCTGTACACCTTTCGTATACCCTTTATCAGTTGTATGCCCAACTTATGGTCTGGTATACACTTGGGTATACCGTATACCCGGTTGAAGAGCACTGATATAGAGGATGTGTATTGTTCACACTAAGGAATGATTTTTGAACGACTTACTTAACTCTCGCCTCGACATCCGGTAGTTTTGATCAAATATTGGATTCACTTTGTCGACCACTAATGCGTCGCAGTGAGACTTTGAGGTGAAGAGTACACAGCTATCTCCGAATTCCATGTATATTTCCGAATATCACTCATTCCTGGAGTCGTTAATTTGAGGTAGATGTTCAGTTGATAACTTAACTGATCACTCACACACTAACTCATTAGTGAGCCCTATCAACCTTCCTCCACGACCTAAGCAGAAGCATCCAATAAAAGAGCAGCACATATTAAGACTGTCGCTATGATACAAACGCACAGTATTCATCCCCGCTTGCTATGAATTATTATTTTCTACGCGTCTAAGTGTAACAATCGCCTAAATTGATTCCTCGGGACCCGGGACTTGAAAATGCCAGGGGTTGTCATTTGGCACGTTAGGGTTAGGATTAAGTATGAATCAAGCGTGTTTCGTTGTTGTCGATATTATGTTAAATCGCTTTGACCTTTGAGTTGATTTGTGTTAATTCGTAATATTGCGCAATCGGACATTGTGAATTTCGGTCAAAACGAGGGTTTTGTTGGACCGAGTGAGGTTACTTACGGTCACGGTAAATTAGTCGCATGATTTTTAGTCTTCCAAGTCGATCCACAACGAGACTTTCAGCCTACCCGCAATAGCAATACCTCCTGAAAACACGTGATCAAAAACTAGAAAAAATTCGAGGACAACGGATTTGATTGGAGAAAATCAACTGCAGGACTTTGGAATCACTTAAACCCGAATTGAAAGATTCTGAAGGATTGTGTAAAACACAATAAAAATGCAAAGGCGAATTGCTTTCAAGAAATTATGGAGCCAATTCGACGTTTTTTCAAATTTAAAACCAGCTGGAAATGCGATATATGAAAAAAAAATGAGGCATGTAACAGACTTTATGTATCTCCTATGATTGCGCTTAAATCGCCCTCTTATCCTCACCTGACACCAATAACCCAAATTTACATCATATTTACTTAGAACCTAACGCATCAGATGTATATTAGTGTCACAGACATCGCGCACTAATATTTAAATTGTATTATAAATTTATGCTTAGCAGACCACCAAAGCCTACATACACGGCTCAATTGTTTCTTTACGAATGACCACACTAATACCATATAAGGAAGGCATCTATAAAGTTCTAAAATTGTAGAATAAGTTATCTATGCGTTACAATTGATCAAGTAGAAACTACCTACTAAAAGGTAAACAACCCACAACGCACCACAAATGGTAGAATAGAATTTTTCTCTAGTATATAAGTGGAAAAGGTATACGTCGGACTCGAAAAGCTCGGTAGTGTGTTTCGATCCACGTTAAATGGCTTACAACCGGCATAATTATAGTTCCAAGTCTTGCGTCCATGTTACAAGGCGCGATAAACACATACCCATTCTTGATAGACTATCGCTGATATAGAGTACTCCTTCATCCAAGTGCTATTGTTTGCATATTTCTATGTATCTTATTTCTGAGGTAGAAGAGAAAAATCAAAGAAATAACTAATAAAAACTACGAATGGTATGCTTATTTACTTTTGGCTGACTCTAGGCTATGCTAAGCGAAGACCGAGATGAGTCTTCCTCAGTGGCGAGAAAAAGCGTGGGAAGCCCCGCCCACTTGGGCCTTATTTGTTTTTAATAATTCAGGGACCTTTGAAGCGGTATTTTGGCGATGTGTCGCTCAATTCTCGAAGAGGATAATTAATTGAAAGTTTAGACACCGGAAAATGGGGAATTACCCTCCCAGTCACACTCCAGTGAATTCGAAAGTGGCGCGCCTCGAAAGCGAAGTAAAGGAGACGATGTGAAAAAATAGTTAATTAATGTTTTTTTTGCAGGATTTTTTCTCTCCTGTTAATACAAGACCTCGGCGCAGTAGACGACAACCAGCTTTTTTGAATAACTATGTTTTTGAGGGAAATGTTGTGTTCGTGAATTGTCACTATATGGTGATCAAGAGCTATGACATCATGGTCAAGCATTTTGCGCTGTGGACATTCTTGAAGGACATTCGGATAGTGAAGCTGGTCGCGATAACATGTCTCTCACTGGATGTACTTTTATAGACTTTTCGGTTAACTTTAATATAATTTTCGTGCTTGCTTTATTTAAGCATTATAAATTAACACGACGCTTACGTCTGGACAGTCTAGTTAAGATTTATCGATGACCGCGTCTTTTTTTGCTATTGTGGATATATGTTACGTCGCTTTTAAATTGATATTTGTTATTTTCTAATATAGTAGCATTCGGATATTATTAATTCCCGATTTTATCGCTGCAGATAGCGTTTATAAGATGAAGGGTGACCGCTATATTGTATAATTTGGTGGTATTTATTGCTTTTTATAATAAAACGTCAGTTCGTGACGCCATTATATTTAATGTCACTGGTCCGCGAATTACAATGGGTAGGAAAGCATTGGTATCGAACAATGTTTTGGATGATTTTAGCGTCACCTAATGTATCTCTCGTGATACGTTAATGAAAATGTTTATTTGTATTTATAGATATCCTTCAAAACTCAATAATTAAATACCGGTATGTCTATACTAATTAGGGAATTAGATATGCATAATTTTGCATATCTACAGCGTATTATTGATACCGAGTATGAAGAAAAGCATATAGCAGATATAGAGAAATGTGATGAGCCCATGGAGGAAGGGTTCAAAATAATAGGGGAGTTGCTTCATACAAAGAAGCCAAGCAAAACTTTGTTAACGGCTATCGTACAGCCAAGGGGCAAAAAAACTGGTAATATATCGGTAAATTATTACAGAATGTTGTATTTGAGGTTCGGCCTGAAAATGGTTCTCCTCATTGTTGGTATTAACATGGTCTCCATTGTTCTCCGTTTGGAGAACATGTTGCAGATAGGACAGCATATTGTTGCAGTGGATACGACCTGCGAGAATGAGTAGAGAGGATTACCGGTGATAACCACTAATCACCTAATTTTGCCCGCTCGCGCCCCTCCAGTCCCGATTTTATCCGATATACCTGTTGGGCAATTATCCTCAACAGACATGACTGCATTCAGTTCTAATGCTGAAAACATAAAAGTGACTAGTTCAAATTTCATCGAAAGTTGTATACATAATTATTGCGATGGCCGATATGGAATTGACTGTCCAGCCAGTTATGGCCAGAATAGAATGCTGGTGGATCAAATCAAAATACATATACCCGGCATGCAACCTAAATGGGAGCCATGCAGCAGCAGGAAGTTGAGGTTGGCCGTTTTCAAACGGGAATTGCTGTCTGTATCGCCTGCGACAACAATCGATTACCGAAAAATGTTGGGATTCTTAAAAATGTCACTACGTCAACACAAAGGCTACCGGGATATTAGGTTGGTTTCGGCCTGAGAAACGTTCTTCCGACACGGTCACATGCAAATTCAAACTGCATATAAGCGATTTGGTAATAATGGGATCAAAGTTACTGGAATTCGGACACGAACCTGTCGCCACACGTGTCACCACAGAGACCGTGTCGGAAGAATGTGAAATCCCCTATAAAAAAACAAGAAACGATGAACCATCAACATCCATTGGACAAAATTTCCCGGAATCGGAATACCATGAACTTGTCGCCACAGAGATTGTGTCCACAGAGAGTGTGCCGGAAGAAGAATAAATTCCATCAACAGCCATCAACATTTTATACATTTCCATTTCAATGTTTCATTTCAATTGTTTTATTTGGTATTGTGTACAATTTAAAATAAAATATTAAATCTTCCAAATTATTTTCAGTAATGATTTTTGCATATTGCGGGCCTCTGAGAGGTCTTGTTGGCAATCTGAATGTCGTGTTCGTGAATTGTCACTATATGGTGATCAAGAACTATGACGTCATTGTCAAGCACGTTGCGCTGCGGACATTCCTGAAGGACATTCGGATAGCGAAGCTGGTCGCGGAAACATATCTCTTGCTGGATGAACTCTTATAGGATTTTCAGTTAACTTGTATAATTTGCGTGTTTGCTTTATATAAGCATTATAAATTAACACGCTAACACCGCTATAATGTATTGAATTGCTTTTTAAGCGTAACTTAAATTTCATTATATGTTAATAAAAATGGTCAAATGTTTTTTATTACCTTTTTGGTCTATTGTTGTATATATCAAACAACCAAAGTATGTAAGCTAAACATCACGCAGAAAAAACAATGACAATATTCATTTGGTAACACATGTTAAAATACCATTAAAATCCTATGAAAATAAATTTGTTTTATATAACAGGGTATAAATTAAAAAAGAGATGTCTGCCATATTAACTGAATTGAATCATAAAGGGCTAGCGCACGTTCTGAAGACAGTGCGTGGTCAATACGAAGAGGTTTGCCTGGACGATATAACTTTGCTAGATGGAGAAGAGATGAAACCCAATGTCAAAATCGTTGGTGATATTCTCCATGTAGCAGTTCCTGCCAGAAGTCGTAAGCCGGAAAGTGAACAGTTTTGTGTGGCGTCAACAAACATGAAATGGGATGATACAGAGTGTTACCGTTTAATTTACATAAAATTTGGCCATACAATCGCATGTCTCGTTGCACAGACTTCGCTCAAGTCTGTCACTTTGCGGCTTGAGGAGAAGTTGTCAATCGGAAAACCATGTACTATTGTGAAACCAATTTGCTTACGGTACTGGGGTTATCTCCCGGTTCTCCGTACAGATCAACCAATTCTACCAGCACCTGAAGAAACAAACAGTTTAATATGTTCAAACTTGCCAGTTGGAATATTACGGCAAGAAGTGAAAAAACCCATTTGTATAACCCAAGAACAACTCAGAGTGTTGGGAGTTAGTTTCGTTGAGGTTTGTTTGTGCAACGGCCGTTATGGCACAAACTGCCCAAGCGGCAGCTCTGATGCTTATTAGCTTGCACCTGCAGTTTACATTGGAGGGCAAGAATAACGCTGAAACGACTTATATTAGCAGAAATTTGGGACTAAAAGTTTTCGATAATGAGTATTTATTAAGTATTGCTCATCGAAAGCAAAATTTCTTGTAAATGAGTCGATTCTTAAAGGTGTCTTTGACGCAGCATTGTGGGTATTAATTGGTACAAAGATAAAGGGGATAATGTACATTATATCGGAATGCAATACCAGGTTAACATAAGTTCACTCACTGTTGTTGGCGAAGACCTCCCTCGTTATAGTATACAAGTTTAATCGAGTGTATTTATTATGTTGTCATCACACTTAGTTTTTTCCTGGTTACGTTTTATTTTGGTATATATAATCTATTGATTTAACATGAAATATCTGAAATGCTCGTGTATTTATCTTTTTTGGATTGTCTGCCAAATGATAAAAATAGGCGAGTTGTCCAGTGATTTTTTATAGTATCTCGATAACGGTAATAGGTAGACATGTCATATTCGGGTTATACGAGATAATGGAGGACAAGTTTATGACAAAAATATTTTGGTCATGGTCGAGTGATCACGGACCGGGAAACCCGTCTTTTTCTTGATGATAAAAAAAACGCGAGAGTTGTATGAAACACAGCACAAACGTTAGGATAAAATAAATCGCTAGTATATAAACGAAAAGAAACAATGATGCTATGAGAAACTCGGAAATGGGTACCTGTGAATTATGTGAACTGAAATGACGAACATGTACTACGTTTACATGGACACGATAATCGTTTTATCAAAAAACGTTCCCACATCGTATTCCGACAATCGAACTTCAAGATATGTCTTGTGTTTACATGGATACCATTGAATTTCGATCCGGTTCAAAATCGTGGGCATCGTACTTTGCCATTGCCAGTTTCATGCTCCGCGGCTGCTTTTAAATTCGGTTTAACTGCAGAACATGATCCATTTCTGTTCAAAATGTTTTTAATTTTACAAGTCAACGATCTTGTACGTGTTAATAAGTTTCTCATTTATATGAAACAGAGAAAAGTTACAAATTTCGCAAATATGCTGTTAGTTCTTCATATCTTTTATCTGGCATATTTCGAAATATCAGTACATATCAATTACAAACGCTTGGCGATTTTCAACACTTTACTTACTACACTACAGCGACGTTTCCCAGGCAATCGGGGATTATTGCGTTGGTTACGAACTTTATTTATTTTACCATGATGCTCGTTTGTATAGAATATAAACCACATTAAAGAGTTCAAAATTAGGCGTGCAGAGGCTTGGAACAACTGTTCTAGGATTTATTCCAAATGTATCTCTGTAGTCATTCCATTAAGTTGATGTACAAAACCTTCCCCTCATTAAGCTTTCTTGTGGAGAAAATCTATTTATATCGTAAAGGCTTGGCTATATCCATACACTCTGATAGGACCATGCCACAACACAATGGTTTTGATTTTATTACTGTGCGATGTATGTATTAAAACAACAACATTGGATCAACAGAGCTGCTAATCGTTTCAGTTTCTTATGCAGATGATAAACAAATTTTTGATGCTTCAACTTGAACTGCTTTTTACAAACGGGTCCATACATACTACTCCTTATGTATTGCGCCTAAGCAAAATATGAGCTTTTACCTCGATTTTTTGAAAGCTGAGATACACACGCAAAAAGTATCGTCCCCATCTGTTGCGCAGTCTTTCTCATCAATTGGGCATGGGCTTCCATTCGCTCATGCATCATTTTTCTTCCCACTCCCTTTGTTTCTCGAAAAGGATTTCAAAGTCAACTGAAGGTCTTTTCCCTGCACAGTGGCATTAAGAGACTTTTATTTAACTAGAAAAAGCACAATTCCTAGTCAAACTTTCATGGAAATATAATTGAATAAGACTTATCTCAGTTAAGTAGCATGATCTTTTGGTTGAGACATATAGTATATAACAAATATTTATATAGATACGAACCAGATTCTGGATTCCCTCTATGATTGGATGAAGTATCAACAGATTTGTCTGTAGTTGAAGCTGCATCTTCTTCAACATCTAAGCATAAGCAAAACAATTTTAAAAAGACAATCGTCAATTTCCTATCTTAATAAATTTGTGTGCTAAAATGACATTATTAGGGTGATAACAGAATAACTATCCCAGGAAGAGAGAAGGGTCATTAATCACAGAACGGCTTAATCATATGCTTGTCTGGATATCTGTTTATGCCAGGTATGGGAGTATTTAAGCCAATAATCATTACAACTTCATTTATCATCCTCTGCAGTTAAAGTCTGGGCCAGTCTCACTGCTGGCTATCAGTAAGAGCTATACGAAATATACAAGTATATTGAAAATTAAAAAAGTATATAGAACTGAACTACACACGAAGACATACCTGGTTCTGGTTTGCTTGAAAGCATTGCATCCCTTGGTTTATCCATTTCTGAAATAAAATAAAAACATGACATACACCAGTATACAGGTAATAGGGAACTGACAAAATGCATCAATCCAAAACATCAAAGAAAAATAGTTACCTAGTGATACAGCATCTGTGATTCCAATATCCATTCCCATATTAATATTATCAACATCTGGGTGGTGGCCAAGCATTTCATAAAGCTCATCATAATAATCACATGTTATGTGAGTCGTCCCATCAACACAGTGCAGACGTATTATCTTGTTGAAAGTAGACCATAAGGCCTTCACTTTATAACGTATTTGTTGGAAACTACAAATGTAAAAACATCTAGCTTTAGTAACCAGCCAATTGAAAACATACTGCTAGTCAAGAATTTAACATAGTTCGTATTTGATAATATTTCAACGAAAATCAATTGCAATTTTCTTGTACTTGTGTTTAACATCCTACTATCTGACTGTACTGTACCCTTTGCTAAATTACATACCGTAATCCGGGAAACTTCTACACTTACATATGTTTCAGTCATTTGTAGCACTAGAATTCCGCGACTTTACCGTACTCAATATTTTATATTCAGACCAAGTTACCGGTACCGTCAGACCGTAATGCATTGTGCATTACAGGCTGTTGGCGGGTCCAAAAGAATTTTAACATATTCCGCAAGTAAAGAATTCTATCTACAACTAATAATTACTTCAAACAGCTCAAACTAGCTTGCAATTGCAACGCTGTCGCCCTGAAAGCATTACTGCACTAGGTTCACAGAAGCGCAGAGCAATAGACCTCGAAAACGCCGAAGTAAAACCGTCAGCGCGTCCCTGTTCGCGCGTGCGAGGAAAGCATGGTGCCTGCTAATCTACCCTGTGCAATCGTGCTGGAATATCACGATGTAAACACGCTGAGTCATGATTGGCGATCGAACCAAAGTGTTTACATGAACACGATTGGCTCAAAATACGGTTTTGTCACGATAATCGTAGCCATGTAAACGCACTAATGGATGGGGGCACTACGCCGGACGAATCTCCGCCATTCGTCCGGCGTGACGACATGCCACACGAAATAACCATCACGACAGCATTACTTCGTTAAAAACAATTTCAAACAGACATCTCCTTTATCCTCGCGGGTAGCGCAGCGACCTATTCTGGATGATTTTAGTAGGGCCAATGAGCATATATACAATGAGTGGAAACTTGCAAAGATTTGCTCATTTTGGTATTGTTCCCTGCATTTTTTACGTCGTCCGGCTAAATGGTTCGTTGCATATTAAGAAAACGCATTGCTCGCTGCCAAAATCCCTTGCTTCAGCCGAGTCGGGTGCGAAATTGGCCGTATTGAGGTCTTTAATTCTTCAATACATATTTGGTTTTGGGTTTCGAAGTATGGTACGCTGAAAGCATACAACTATGAGCATATGCTTATTGGGAATGCATATCTATTAGACAGAAAACGTAGCTACAGTACAGAATATGAACCAGTCGCCCAGTGGGGTGCGGTTATTTATGTATTTATTAGGATAATGAGGATAAGGAAAGCCGATAAGACGACTTATCCATATGGCGAACCACGGCCTCTCGTCCGGTTACCATTCCAAGTCGGGCATGGGATTAGTTATATTGTTTGTTTTCGGAAGCATGGACTTGTTGGTGGAGGAAGCCGTAACCGACCAGCGGTTACGTGAATCACCCAACGGCGGCGAGGAGTCCAGCAATCCTCTTGCACATAACCATCCCTGCATGGGATTCGAACCTGCGGACCCATGCAGAGTAATTAGAGGTGCGGTGGCGAGCGTATTCCTAACGCTTAGCCCGTTGAGCCACACCGCCGCGCATGGGATTTACATATTTATCCAAGGGTAGAGGAAAGCCGAGAAGAATGCCTAAATATATGGCAAACCACGGCCTCTCTCAATCATAGCTCTGTCCTCCATATGAATCACATGGCTCTGCGAGCTATTCGTTTACTTATTAAAAATACTGATTTTAACTATTTCTCTGGGATATCTTGCCATTGAAAACAAAAGCCAGAAATTGGAAGAATAGCAGAGAATGAAATGTGTGTATTATGTAATGAAGAACCTGAGTTTGTTTCACATATTTTCATGTATTGTAAATTTACAAAAAATATTTATGAGGATTTTGTTTTAGATATATTAAAATTGATTAGAATACATTTTGTTATCAATATGATTCTTGCATATTATTTAATTTCAACGATCCTTTATATAGTCATATAGATACTGTTGATTTGGATGCAATTATACTTTTGTAATCAATAGTGAGATATAAAATTTTGACCATGAGAAATTCTATTATATTCGAAAATAAAACACCCCATTTTGCCTTTCTCAAAAAGCAGATAAAAATGGCCATAATATGTAGAAAAATATAGAGAATTATAGAATAAACAACCCATTTGAGAGGGAATTGAAAAATTTATGTAAAGCGTTATTTAAAAAGAAAATTATATGTTTATGATATGTATTTTATATTTACTAATTTCATTTTTATTGTTTTATATCAATGCATTTATTAAAATAACCTAATTATGGTATGGATTACTACTGGAATTGAACAAAATAAATACTGAATCATGGATGCAACATGGAATATGAACTTATTTATATTAACCGTAATTAAAATCACTCATTGAGTGAACGAATGAGCATACTGTAATGCTTATTGGGAATACATACCATTTATTAGGCAGAAAACTTAACTACAGAACAGAATATGAACCAGCCAAGTGGTGACCTGGGATATTGTATTCATTGATATAGATAGTTTATTTTGAAAAGTCCACAATCTGACAATACAAACAAATAAAAAATGGAGAGTTCTGGAGAGCGAGCAAAACATTTAAAAAAGTTTAAAACACGATGAGTATCATGTGCCCGCCGTGTTATAGCAAGTAGTAATGTGTAATGAATTTGATTCACTGTGGTAAATGAATTGCTATCTTTTTATTTGTTATGAGCACACTTGCTGGAACTCCATAATCTATTATTTTATTTGTTAGTAACACTTTTTATAAAAATATCAAATTGTTTATCATACTTGCATCCATATTTCGCCCTAAATTCTATGACACTTTCTCTGTATCCAAATATCTATGTACATGACCACATTATTTATTTTTTAGTAATACTTCGTTTAAAAGTATCTTAATGTTTATTATACTTGCTATTCTGGTATTTAATCAATTTTTTGCCTTGAATTTTATTCTATGATACTTGCTCTGTATCCAAATATCTATATGTATATGAGCACTTTATTTATTTTTTAGTACGGTAATACTTATTTAAAAATAACCTATTGTTTATCATTGCTATTTCGGTATATTATCAATATTTCGCCTTAAAATTCATTCTATGATACGTGCTCTGTAGCCGAATATAGATATGTACATGATCACTTTATTTCATATATATATATATATCTGCTGGAGAAGGGTCAAATCCTGATCATGTATTAATGTGTGTCACTATCCTCCAAATCACTTGCCAGTCATAATCAAGTATTATAATTTGATGTGTTCAAATTATAGTGTATAAAGAAATATACTCATGATTTCATTACTATTATCAAATGTTTATAATTAAAGTGCTATAATAATAGAATTTTCCTCATCTTTGCTCATAAAAAACCCATGTCCTATCACATTAATTTTTAGTAGACAAATTTTCCAAATAATAGGTATCCTTGCTAACCCATTTTTATGCAGTTGATATGCAATACATGTCAACTTATCAGCTGAATAAATGATGATCTTAGGACAAAACATGATTATTTAGTACTTTCCAAATCAAAAATTCTTGTGAATAATGTATATAGTGAATACGGTATATGAGAGCTATTGAAGAATTTAACACCGAACCTGTTAAATGACCCCAAATGTTGTAACGTTGTCTCCCAGTCAAACACCTGAGCATCTCTTTTTTTTATTATAATTTATATATGTTCATGGTTTGACGAACGAAATAAACTCTCTCTCTCTATTAGTTTAAAATACTGACTTCTGGACTTGGCTAATTTTATACATATCAAAACTTGTAAATATTTGCATATCAAAACTTGTCATTTATTTCGTTCCATCCATGTATTTTCAACTGTTTTTCCGATAAAACGTACTTATGCCTTACTGTTATTTGTAGCTTATTATTGTTAGCTAACTATTTTGAGGTGGGGCGCAAGACTTCACAAATTCCAAAAAGGGGGTGCGGCTTGAAAAGTTTGGGAATGCTTGTATGTAGTAGACCCTAACCTGGTACACATGGTTCCGGTGTCTACCAACTGGGTTTACATACTTCAATTTGTATTACAGTTGTAAAACAGAAAAAAGCTGAATGTCGGTCTTATTCCATCTGTAAATTTACCAGAATCTCCACAAAGAATGAACAATGTGCCAGACCATGTGTATTATCGATGAAATGAAAAGTGACATATGAAAAATACAGAAGCTGTAGAAAATATTTTGCATTCCAAAAAAATTAGTTCACATATTAAATATTTTACATTACAAAAAAAATGGTGCTCCAGAAGTATGTGTACCAATATGAAGGTAACTAATTTTGTTCGCCTATTTTATATCAAGTTGTGTAAATGGACTAAATTCTATCGGTAGGGGATATTCACTTGTGTAACACAGACAATTCCCGAACTTTTAATAGAACAAAAATAAGGAGAATCGTAACCTAACCTGGTACACATACTACAAGAGTACCGAAAAAACAGCCCACATAGTAAAATCAGTTATGGAAATACTTTACATTGCAGAAAAATTAATTTACATAGTAAATAGCAGACGCAAGATGTATTTTGCATTGAAGAAAAAATAGCTCACATAGTTAATAGCAGTCCTGAAATATTTCTCACTATTGATAACAAAAGTATAATTGCATCCAAATCAACAGTATCTATATGACTATATAAAGGATCGTTAAAATTAAATGATATGCAAGAATCATATTGATAACAGAATGTATTCTAATCAATTTTAATATATCTAAAACAAATTCTTCATAAATATTTTTTGTAATTTACAATACATGAAAATATGTGAAACAAACTCAGGTTCTCCATTACATAATACACACGTTTCATTCCCTGATTTTCTTCCAATTTCTGGCTTTTGTTTTCAAAGGCAAGATATCCCAGAGTAATTTATAGTTAAAATCAGTATTTTTAATAGGTAAACGAATAGCTCGCAGAGCCATGGAGGACAGAGCTATGATTGTGAGAGGCCGTGGTTCGCCATATATTTAGGCATTCTTCTCGGCTTTCCTCTCCCATGGATAAATATGTAAATCCCATGTTATATCAATGAATAAATACATAAATAACCGCACCCCTCTCGGCGACTGGTTCATATTCTGTTCTGTAGATACGTTTTCTGCCTAATAGATATGCATTCCCAATAAGCATATGCTCATAGTTGTATGCTTTCAGCGTACCATACTTCGAAACCCAAAACCAAATATGTATTGAAGAATTACAGACCTCAATACGGCCAATTTCGCACCAGACTCGGCTGAAGCAAGGGATTTTGGCAGCGAGCAATGCGTTTTCTTAATATTAACGAACCATTTAGCTGGACGACGTAAAAATGCAGGGAACAATACCAAAATGAGCAAATCTTTGCAAGTTTCCACTCATTGTATATATGCTCATTGGTAGGGCAGATAGTGGGATGATTGTGCGCATTAATACAAAATTTGAAAAAAAAATCACAAATCACAATGTTATATGACTGTGTATGAAATGTGCTAGTCTCTGTTGTTCACAAAATAAAAATTCAGGAGAGGCCTAATTTGGATGCTCAGTATAACAACTACGATTGAATTGCAAACATGTTCAATATTTATACTAGTTTATATGACGGCAATATCCTTCAAAATTAATTTTGTTTTGGATGCAGAAGAAATCTACTGGCTTCTGACATTGCCTTCCTACGGAACAAAGACTAGCTTGCATTAAATGAGGTATTTCTTACCATATTTTTCAATGTTTTTAAGATTTAATCACATATATATTTTATATTGAATTTGTTCAAGTTAACATAACCTTTTCCAATGCAAAGGACAAGCACAGCTCTAATTTTTTATGTTTTGTATTTGTTTTTGTGTCTAATTATATAGAAGCCATATCAGTGATGATCTCCTGCTATTGGGTGTTTACCTTACAAACTTTGGTGGGGATTTCTTTTTCATTCACAGTGTAGAACCTCTCGGCTCAAAACGGAAAAAATATTGGTATTTTTTCGGAGTGAGAACAATAGTGACGCTGATCAAACATGTTTGCAGGCGACAAAATCAATAGAATGTTGTATCAAATTTATTCTGTAATAATATCGATGCAGTACAAGGCTCCTTTGTCATACACATAGAACGATCTTTACCGTATTCCAAATACAGCGTCAACGCGAAGATGCAGAAGGATGCGAAACATCACCACTGTTTTCGCAAACGCCAAGAGATCACAATTTTGGTAAAGAGTTTGACCTTCGGAAACAAATATTTCAGAGTACCATGAGCAAGAAAGTTTTCCTCTTTTTAAAGAAGAACAGCCGCCAAAACAAACTGTCTTGAAGATTTAGAAGTATCTGAATTCTGCATTTATAAATTGGCTATCAATTCATCATTGTTGAAATTTTATATCGAGTGCAGGTATGTAAAGATTGTTAGCATCCCGCATGTTTATCTTCTCCTATTCCGTGCGCCGCACTAGACGAGGTCCTATGAATTTGCGAAAAATATTTACAGTACAGACTTTTGTGTACGAAAATATTGTCGTTATAAATAAGCGAAAAGGATTCCCGCCCATCTGTTCTCCTCGAATACTTCAAAATGGGGTTATCTTCATACAAGGTTACAAATGCATACACAAAGCGGCCAGTGTCAGACGTGAGTGATGGAATACAAAAAAAAATTTTAAAGTTTAAAAAAAATGTTAATATAACAAATGTACAATAACCGTTTTGGTATGAAATATGCAATTTTTGGTCATCGTTTACAGCAAGTTTAGAAACATACTTACTAAAAAACTTTCTAAAGCAGGGTCAATTGTCAAAATGCAGAAAATATCGAAAGATGTGGGGGACCTATAATAAATAAACAAAATCACTTTTGTATTATATATTTGCGATTTTTGACCGCTATGACTAGGTCGTTTTTTTTGTGTTCTCTGAAACAGGATTGTTCCTTCGATATACACAAAATATAGGTTTTTGAAAAGCCTAATTGGGAACATTTACATTGAAGTAAGAACAATTGGTTGTATAATAAATAAACCAAGATCACATCTCGGCGATGACACCCGATTACATTATTGAAACAATTTAAGTAGGAATTTATGTTATTGCAGAATTGGTCGGTGAGTAGTGTAACCCAGGTATTTGCCTCCACCTCCATACACTATCTGCTTCGATAAACTGCACTCTAAAAACCCTCGAGGGACTATTATAAAGAACAAACCAGGGGTTGGTTTTACCAGATGTAACTTTTCGATGAAATATGAACCCTAAAAAATGCTGATTTAGCCTTCAAATCAACTGGAATTTACCCATTAGATATGGATAAGATCCCTGGGACGGGTGTTGCTGGTATTGAGATTCATTCACTTCTACAAGTGATAAAGAAAGGTCATTTGAGGATATTCCGCTTCACCTAAAAGCCAACCACTCAAAAAATTATAGTCCAAGTCAGTAGAGTTTGAAATGTGGTGTGCACGAGGACAATAGTCAAAAGCAAAGCACACGTGTGCGGAAGTTGCCTGAGAAAACAAGTGAAAGTTGTAGGAAGAAAATTGTCGGAACGATTTTTGTTGTTATGTGTGAGGGAAATTTTTTTGATGATAAGGAGTAAGAAGGTTGGATTCAGTGTTAGATAAGTTAAAAATGGTTTCATGATATTTGGGATGGGGTGTAAAGATTTGTAGTGAGGTTCAAATGTGATTATTATAGCCAAGCAATAAAATATTCCCTCTAAAGGGTGACAAAACAGCCCTTATCAGGACAACAGGGCATGAAATAAGGTAGTGCTAAGTTGCACTGCAGTTGTACCCCCGAAGGATAAATTTTCCTGTGGTGTGGTCATCCATCAGCACCCAAAAAAAGGATGTATGAGGAAGGCGTAATCAAATGAATAAATAAAGTGTGAGTGAGTTCAAGAAACGCTCCATGTTAGTCTGGGACCTATTCAGAACTCACCTAACTAAAAAAGCAAGCAAAGCTGTCTCTGTGTTGTGTTTAAAATGCCTCGTTCATTTATTTGAACTCGACAAGTTATCATCTTAATAAAAATTGCTAATTTCGACATGGCGTTCATTCTCGCTATTTCCTGAGATAAGACAAAAATTAGTTTTTCAAAAATTGTTACTAAGAGGTCTAGTTGCCTTTGGGTTTGTTTATTCTGTTGGCTGTCCGTATTGGCCACAACATGGTACGTAACTTCCTATTCGTTGTGATGGCAACGTTGAACTATTGTGGAAATTTTCGAAGAGTTAAGCGCATTTGGACCGATTTTAGTGGCGGTGTTACGAGGAAAGTTATTTAAAATTGTTATTGGGTTCGATTTCACCCGAACTACTATATCAGGGGTTCTAAACCTGGGGTTAGCGAACCCCAGGGGTTTAAGTGAAGATATCTAGGGGTGCTGGACGACAGTATAGTTTTTGTATGTGGCTGTTTTTTATTGTCCTTCATTAATACCATGGGAAAATGCGTGCCCATTGAAACTAGACGCCAATTGAAACGTAGATTTTACCTGATCCTGCGTTGTTGTGATTGTGATGCAACAATGTGAAATTCGAGGCTTTGCGTACAAACTGTGAAATCCACGAAGACAGCGTGCTGCGGGTATTGGAGAGGCGATTATGCTTATTGAAACTTGGGAGAGATTTTAAGAATTCATTAGTTAGGCAGACGACAAGGGCAATACTATCAACAAGACGTTTTAATTTAGTTACATATGGTCAATAAATTGGCTTTGCAACAAATTGTTAGTTAATATATCAGTATATCACAACTTTGTTCGGTGTCTGATTACCTGGGGTACGCGTTCATTGTTTCGTGACTCGGGGGTACTTGACGGAAAAAAGGTTGAGAACCTCTGTACTATATAATTCTCTCAGTCTGAAACCATGTGAATATCAGCCATAGTATTATAAATCGTATGCTACCTCTATTTATTTGCCTATCCCAATGATGGAGCAATCCGTTCTTTACGACCTCTGTCATTCCTATATTATTCAAAAATTTAATCTTGGAAAACTACAGTGTTGATATAAAAATTCAATTTTTTTATGTGTAGTTTTAACAAACAAAGTAGATGACACAAAAGTAGTTAAAAAACGCATAGCAATGGCGGAAGCTGGAATAATTCCGACATATCAGTTTCGAGTTTCAAAAATTCGAGTACCATGATATCGCCTCATCTCTGTTTCAAACGTTCTGTCTTATTGGAAAGATGAATGTCGATGATGAGAATCTAGTGGGGACAACTGCTTGGTAAGCTTTGGGTAAAGATTGAAAGGTAATATGATTTATGGAAACTATCTTACTCGCTAGTTCAACAAAAAATTTCAGCCATATGCAGTCACTAAAATTTAAAAACAAGAAGAAAAATGACACAAAATCGGAATTAGGACAGGTCCGACCTTGCCCACTTGTGATAGGTTTGAAGAGGATCCTACTTCAACAAATGAGAGAGGTAGGATACTCCTTCATGTGACTATTACACTATACTATTTTGGTTGGACATTATAAGGGACCGAATTTTTACAAATCACATTTGACAAACGGCACCATTTACCCAGACATATCTGATCATTACATCGAACATTTGGGGCTGGATTCACGCTAAAAACTCATTTTATACCGGAGGATCAAAGTGGCTCAAATATAGCAGATGCGTTGAAAGTATAGGCTTTAAGTTTGTGATATACAGGATAAAAACATCACCGCTGTAACAACAGACAGTGGGACGAAGGCAATTAGAGATGTAAGGGTCGATCAGATGCGTCTTTATTGCGCACTTGAAAAGACTTTAATGCATACGAGATACAACTCAATCTTCATTCAGGGCATCCAGGACTCTATCAAATCTTCTGATTACTGGGCGACAAAATACGTCGCACAATTCTTAGTTTCAAGTTTTAGTTTTGCAGGTCCTAAAATCACCACACTTGATTGCTGAACGGCTGAAATAAGACCTTTGAGTATCTTTTGTGAAAGCAATAGAAGATCTGTGTATCTGCAAGAGAAATAAAACGGCAGAAGGTAAAGACCAAATACCACAGGAGATAACTGTGCAGAGGATGCCTGAGTCGGCTAGGGGAAAAACAATAGAATAGATTAGGATGGGTGCGCGAGAATTTGATCATTTCATGAGTGATATACTCGTTATTTCAGGAATCAATAAATCCTATGAGCAACATTTTGCACTCCCCTAGAAAGTTGTGATGTTGTGGTTGGAGAACAGGATTCTCTATGCTGTTTCTCTTTTCTGTGCCTCTTACATTATGACTATATTAATTTGGTTAGATGCTCCCGTTCTAAGGGACCGAATTAGTCTAAAACTTCTAGCTGAAAACATTTGACTTTACAAGATAGCTATAATACCAACTTCGTACAAGAAGACCAGTATGTGAGTGGAACGCTTCACGCGTTTTTTTTAACAAAGAACCTTTGTTCCAGCTACCGTATATTGCTGTTATATAATTACTTTAACTAACATCAGGAGCTGAGTTCAATCTAAAAAGCAACAGGAAACGATTAGAGATGTATTAGATAAGAATCGATCAAATGCGTCTTTACTAAGAACTTGAAAAGACTTCATTTTACAATGAACTGCTGAAACGATACATGGAGGGGAAAGACCAAATACCAGAGAAGATAGCTGTCTGAGTTGGTCAGCGGAAAAGCATAGTATTATATTAGAACAGGCGCGAGAGAATTTGATCATTTCGCGAGTGATGTATTCCATATTTCATCATCATATATGTTTATTTCTCCATTTCACGAAAGCAGTAGTTCAAAGGACGGGAACCACGAAACTGTTAGAAAGTTGGTGAAAGACGTTAACAGTAAGATCAGAAAGCTTGAGTGTTGTCAAATGCTCAAAGTTGAGACTGTGGTTAAAATAACACATGCATGTGGTAATTCGCACTTTTGATATACCGGTAGATCAAATGTAGGGTACAGCTGAGGGGGCTGAAGGTCGAATTGGTTTTCGGCACTTTATCAAATCGAAAAAGCGTGGTTCGGTATCAGAGTTTGGCTGAATCTTCCAGCTTCTATCAATATTATGTTTAATTCTCCATTTCCCGAAATCAGTGGTTCGAAAGGAAATTGTAAACGATAGGATTTGCAAGAAACAGGTGAGTTTGTTGGGCCATAACTTATTGTTTATAAGTGACATAAAATAATAATTACACAAGATATAAATTTACGAATGAATTTCATATCCAGGGAATCAAAAAAATAGAGCAGTAGAAAATATACATGAAAGCATTTTACAAGAAATAGGCGATCTTCTCACATGTGACTGTGATTTTTAATTTATAGAATAAAAATTATGAAGTAGCAGGGAATATAGAAAACATTCTACAAGAAACAGGCGAGTCGACACAACGGTTGAGCAACGACACATTGGTTATGGATGGCAGAAGTACACAACTGAATGTCAAAACAAGGCCGTCTCGTCTCACTCAATCCTTTCCACGCGAACGCAGAGTGAATGAGCATGTGTGGCTTTTGTACGGCGTTCGTATTTCGCAAATATTTCCATCAGTACGCATGCAGGTCAAAAAATGGTAACATTTTGTGATAAAGTTGCCACTGCCAGCATTAACTAAGGATTTAACAGGCGATTTACTATTCAAAGACATATTATCAAGTTTCAATAACGACGAGCATGGACGATTGTGTCGAACTAATAACATGATTAAAAAATTTGGAAAGAGTCTTTTCGAGCGACATAAGCATGAGCAGGATAGAATGACAGAAATGCAAAAATCCGGGAGGTTCAAAATGAGAACCACGACAACATTGTTCATTGAATTGAATGAAAACTGAAATGTCAATTTGGCAATGATGCTGATACCGAATCGATGCTTGACGAAAAAGATCTTTTAATACGAGAAGAAACAATACATAATGTCACAAAGGAAAAAGGCATAATAAGAGCAGGTTCAAAGATTTTTATTGGAAATCTTTTGAAAAGGGCAGTTAAAGTTATGAAAGGGACATATCCAGTGGTGGGATTCAGTCGGTTCGCACCGGTTCTATAGAACCGTCTGACGAAATTTTATGAGATCAGCGAACCGGTTGGCATTACTGGTTACTGTCAATGTTCTGTTTGTAACAGAACCGACTACAAAAATATAACTTTTGTGAGCGAACCGGCTGACAAAAAATTTGAATCCCACCACTGGACATATCCCACAATGATGTGAAAGCAGACCGTGTGGTTATATTTGTGGCTGTTTAAACCGAATATATCCTACAGCCTGAAAGAGTGTATTCTTTATTGGACACGTTTAGTGGCCATAACGATCGTTTCAAAATTTTGTTGTTATTTGCTTCCGTCTCCATTTTTAAAAAATCGCTTTTCTCTTCGAATACTGGACCAATTGCTTTGATATTTTCAGTGGTTGAAGATAAAATTTTTCTCCAGAAGGCTATTACTTTTTTTTTCGCTATGACGTCATCAAAATTATTGCCACTGGGTGGCGCTACGTGTTCATATATTTGAGCATAGCTCTCTTGTTTGTCAAACAATGAAACGCAGGGTATACGCAATATAAATAAACATTATTTTGGTATATATTACTGGAACAACGATACGATCTTTTGGAGTCATCAGAGTCTGTTGCCACCAATAAACAACAAGGCTGCCACACAATCAGAAATGCTTCCACAAGAGCAAGATGTTGGCTAAAATAAAAACGTATACTGTTAATGCTTTAACCCAGAGCATATCTCATCTCGCATTACTGATATGGCGAACGATATCAAATCCATGCTTATTCAAGACCTACGACACAAAAAATTTCTATTGACTGTTGATGGATGTACATTGGCAAATAACGTGCACACCTTCAGTATTGTGCTATTGGCTCTTGTTAATGTTAATTTAAAAATTTGTTTTTGTAGATGTGGGAGCTTACGGAAAGCAGGGTGATGGAAGTGTTTCCCCACTCTGCTGAATGAAGGGGCATTGAATTTGCCTGCTGACCAATAGTTCGAAGAAGGCTCCCTAAGTAATTGAACAACAGGCTGATAGATTTAAATGGAGATTCACAGACGCTAACGCCGCCTCCATCCGAATACATAAGCAACTCGCACAACTACGACGATTTGCACGCACCAGTTATGAATCAGACGCACAATCCCAGACCGCGACTGAGGTGATTAAGAGAATGAACTTACAGACGCAGTGATTCATTATTATTATTCTTGCAATGATATTACTACTGTATATATTACTTTTTCCGTGACCATATCCAGGAAGAAATTTGCCAATCGATCAAAAAGGTTTCAACTATAGGCTACCCATGACAAGGGGTGTAGTGGATGCCCCGCAAAAGCCCATGCCACAAAAAGGCCGTCGAGGGGCACAGCATTTTATATTTTAAAGTGTAATTAAAATAGTAGCATAAAAGAAGCTTACCACTTTGCTATGCCAAGAACGAAACCCTCAAGCAGGTATAAATAGGGGAGTAGGGCAAACAATCGGTATGATCTGACAATGGAATTCGGAGTTAAACGTAGAAGTGAAATCCGGGATCAAAGAAAATAAAATGTGAATTTGGAATTTCACCACCACGAAAAGCAAGATACAAGTGTAAATTTAGGAAATCCGTCAGGTAATATACAAGTTGAAAAAGATATTCACAACTTAAACTGGTATAAAGTAGAGGACTGGGACAGATGGAAATCGTGCATACATCATGGAATATGCCTATAAGCGCGATGAAATTTCCGAGATGGAGTCCAGACATGAAGCCAAAAGGAATATCAATACCGAGAACAAGAATAGTCAAAAGTAGAATTTAGACATTTTCCAAATATGATAACTCACGCTCACGTACGTCAACGAAATCTGGCACAATCCTCTGGCAATTTCTGAAAGGCTGTGTCTGCCACTTTATATTAAGTCTAAAATTTATTGTTGGGAAAAATTAGTGTTATTCTATTTCTAGGAATGAACTTCGATCATTTAACTGTGGTCGTTGGGACGCAGAACAGACGAAACGCTATAGCGTCGAAATTGAACCCTGTCCGCCCGCAGCAACGACAATCCAAAGTTGAGATTTCCACCGACATATGCAGTACCCCGAAGAATAAGTCAATTAAGATTTGCTATAATTACCCGGTAAGTCGACGAGCAACGCATGACAGACATATAAAGATACTCTCTGACAGATAGATATCCCATCCGATATGGGCGGGTATTTGGGTAGACACACCCTTCAAAAAAAGACTTTTTATCGACGAACTAATCGGAAAAAATGATGACGAAGCAGCATGGAAGGATCTATGCATAAGCCCATTCGGTATTAGGAGGAATAGGAGATGACGTACAGACGATTGCAACCAAAGTCAAGAAACTGAACAAAAAGAAGAAAAAAAAACTAATGTCTAGAGCTGAAGCGTACTACTAAGCGTATTAAACAGATAATACAGAATATTCGATCAGAAAAACTGGGAAAATGCCATGTGACACCAAATATACTCGAAGCATACCTACTCTTGGAAGCAAGAAGTGCAGACGATATACTGTCACGGTAGAAGATGTTGCTACTGTGGTTCAGAAGACTCAAGGATTCCGTATTGGTTGTTTATTATACGGCAACTTCACGATATAAACTTAACACAGCATAAACAAAGGTCACAACAAAACGCAAACGACCCCCAGCCCGACGGCCGGAGAAAAGAGCGATCGAAA
Organism: Styela clava; assembly: GCF_013122585.1. NCBI lineage: Eukaryota > Metazoa > Chordata > Ascidiacea > Stolidobranchia > Styelidae > Styela > Styela clava. The sequence continues at coordinate 19,308,371 of NW_024102839.1, read as the reverse complement.
GACAGTTTTTCTCTCACGTGTAGTGAGTGGTCGGAGTCCAGATCCGACAAAACAGCATTAAACAAGAGGCAACATAACTGTTTATAAACATAAAAATATACGAGTATATATATATACACACAATATAAACACGGACACTTTAGTCCGCGACAATACATCGTCGCCACATTTTCTATTCGAGGGAATGAGCGAATCAGGTAAGATTGTATCAATGGAAGGAAATACATTGCTCTCGAATTTCCATGAAATTTTGATTCAATTAGGAATTATGCATAGTAAAAATGGTGAATGGAATTGTATGGTACAGTTTGTAATGACAGAACGACAGGACTGTGTATTAGATTAGGCCGAACTCTGTAACATAATCTATTTACTGATAGATCTAAACCAGCGTTTTCCAAACTTTGTTCTGCGAGCTTCTCCTAAGTGTCGCCATGGCTATCTCGGGATCGCAAAGATGTCGCCAACTACTGACCGTTCAATATCGCGTCACCGTCGGCCTAAAGTGGACTAACTTTTTTGAGGGAAGTGGCATTTTCGTTATAATTCTTTGTCTGTCAATTTTACAGCAATCTTCTTGATTTCGTTATAGGCTAAATTTTTAGATGTCGTACCACCTACCAGTAAATCGTCGGTTTGAAACGCCTCAAAAGATGTCGTGAAAAGCCGATTGTGCAAGTCGGTACACAAAGTGAAATTGTGAACGTAACAGTTTTGTTTGAAAATGTTAATAAATCTCCATCAAAGTTATCCTGCTGCACTAGTCGGTGACTACAACAATTGTGCTGCGTAAATATGACAAGGGATATCTGGGCTTGGGGCTCTGACCCGGACTGGTTTTGAAGACCACCCCCAGTGCCTTGTGCAATGTGTAAAAAGATTTTACAAAATAGTTCATTGGTCTCTGCCAAATTGAAGAATCTTAAAACCAATCACTCTCACATTTGTGCTTGTTGGAACAAAAGCAATGAAAAGAATTACGCACTCAACAACTACATTAATTGATGAATTAGTAGTCTTATTAGAAGTGTCTTATTCAGTGGGCTATGTTTATGAGATCTGAAGTCCTTGGAACATGTCAAAAATTCATGCAACAAATTTTCAATTTGGCCTGTAAGTTCAGTTTTTCTCTCGAGATGCATTTCACAGTCGCTCAAAGATTTCCTATCAGTATGTGAGCTAACTGGCTTTTTTGCTGCAGTTTTGTATTAAGTTCATTCAGGCGCGTAGTTATATAAACTAAGAAAACTAGATCGCACAAACAATTTTTGTCTTCCATTTCAGCTATTGGGTGCCTATTAAGTTTAAAAAAATATGCTTCTTTCCTCAGTTCGTAAAATTATTGCTTAACCAACGCACCTAGAGAAAGTACACTAGAAAGTACGGCGCTCCAGAAGCATGTGCACCAAGATTGCGGACGCCGGAACGTCGTATGTTGGGGTTAGGTCATAATTTTATTTCAATTTTGCCTATTTTAGTTCTATTACGAGTTCGGTGATTAGCCATGTGAATCTCGTAGTATTTGTATCTAAAATTATGGCCTACCCACCCTAACCGACCTGGTACACATACGACGTTCCGGTATTTGCCACCTTGGGGCACGTACTTCTGGAATAACAAAAGAACACATGTTTTGCTGGTGAATGATATTATGAAAAATTGCCATATCGTCATTGATTTTTCCCTCCCTTAAGGCAGACTTCAAGGGACCTACGAATCCAATGCCAGTTCCTGACATGGATCAAGCACCATCAGTCGAGATTAGGCCCAAGCTAGTTATTACTTATCGGTTTTAATCGGCAAGTATGTTGATAGGTATTGAACTGTATGTTTGTCTGTTAGATGCACGCGATATCTCACGAAAGCGAGATTGAACCTGCTCCAGATTTTGCATGTGCATTCATCATATGTCGGACCAGAAGCCTATTGATTTTGGATGAATTATGTCGTATGATTAGCAGGTTATCAATTAATTAGTGATGAGACAAAAGGTGTCACTATGGAGTAAAAGCGCTGTTTTGGGGGATCCCCTAACTTTCGATCGATAAGTCTTTGGTCTCTGACCGATATTCTCGTTTAATTCTTCCTGCAATTGCTTCACTTTCAGCATCTTGTTATGCAAACGTTGTACTCTTTAGTAACATTAACAGTTTGATTGCAAATAAGACGTAAACGCCTTTCATCTGTATTTTCAATAAAGAAGTACTCAAAGGTAGGGCCCGACCGATACCACTAGTTTTCCAATACTGGCCCGATAACGAACCGATGTTTCCTCACACAGCTCTTTGTACACGCAGCCCATCATCGATCACAAGTTGAAGGCTATGGGCAGGGGCGTGCCAAACTAGTCTGCTTCCAGGGGCGAATTTCTGATAATGCTGCCCGTTATACCTAACTTCTAAAATATTTTGGGTGATAAACAGATTATAGATGTCTTTATACACGAGAATAAATCAAGCAAAGGTCAAGTAAGAAAGAAACGTTTGTTTTATTAAAATGATCGTCAAAAATGTTGCAATTATAAAATATAGAAACATTTTGTCGGGGTCGGGGAAACAATTCTTGTTGAATAACCATCACCACAGAACACATACTGTTAGCTTTTAATTAAATAAGAACACATATAGAAGAGCATGTGTGATAACGCAAACTCTACAGCTTGGTTCTGCTGCCTCCCTACAAGGTGCTACCGGGGGCGGTTGCCCTCTTCGCCCCCTCTAGGCACGCCACTGGTTATGGGCAAGACAGCTTAGATTGGGAACTTCTACCAGATTCAAGCCCTTCACCATGTTTACCCCGCTGTCACGAAGAACAAGAAACACACGGTTCTTGTAAACATTTTACTATTACAGTAAATCCAAAAGAGTGGTTCGTATGTACTGTCCAGTATGCGACCAACGCATGGCCTCGATGTTTAATACAATTTGGAATCTTTCCCAATTACAATTTATAAAATGAACAGTTCATAAGTGATTCTGTTGGTCTTGGCCAGCAGTTTGTAGTAAATGCCAATCCATCGCCAGCATTTTCTGAGAAGAGAAAAGTCATTATTTTCTGGCTCACAGGTGACTATGCTTGTGGCAACATTTCTATTTTGAAATACTTTTCACTCTTTTAGAGAGGTTCAATGGTCTCTTTTAGCCTGCGGACTACTCATCTTGCACTATTGCAAATGGCCTGTTGTCAGTGGCCATCATTTCCAATATTACTTTATCAAAGATTTCGTTTTTGCATCATTTCCGCGCCATTCATTGAATTCAACCATTATGTGTTCCCATCCGGCGCAATTTTGACAATTTGGCAGTCAAATGATTGTCCGATAACTGTCGTTAAAATTAGCTGATACAACCAGATTGAAATTTGTGAAAAACAAGGCCGAAATATCGGTCGGGCCCTACATAAAATTCCATCTTGTCTGACACTTATGATTGGCACTTATGAACAAAATATGACTGATATGTGCAAAAACCAAAATTCACTTAGCTTCTGTAGCTTTTGATGCTAAAATTCTTTAAACTGCTTATTAATTGCTTAACCTTCAAATGCACGCTCTTACTAATTTAACAGTGTCTGCATTTTCTTTAACACTTCCACAAACGCACCCTTCGGTGAATTTTGCATAGCAAAGTAAAAAAAAATAATTTTCTATCAAATCGCACAATCTCCATCGATTTGGTGTTGTTGAAAAACTGGAGTCCCAATTGCTTAAAAACTAACAAACGCTTCAATTATGAGATCTGCAGGCAGCAATCTATGAAATTCGGTGTTTAAAATGAAAAGACGCTAGGTCGCGAAACGTAACATTGTTTTCATCAACATATAGGCCACGAGCCGAGGCCCTGAAAAACGCCTAGAAAGTGAGTTTCGCAGCGCACATCAGGTAACTAACTGAAAATGATTTTAAAATGTTCCTTAAAAATTTAGATTGCCTTGTTCCCACTTCCAAAAGTTGCACGTTTTACGGAAAAGACGCTTTTACTACAAGAAATATGTGCTATGATCTGTCCTATATTCTCTACATTTCCGGCAATGAACAATGACTTTTGCATGACGTAACAATTGTATCGAATCAGCTGTTAGCGAGCGGATGAATCTTAGTTATTACTGCTCGATCTTGCGTTGAGTTGGTCAGCCTTCCCATAGTTCTGTTTAGTTATTATTAGTTAAGTTATGCTTAGACGTTGTTAAAAAGTATAAGTAAGTTACTAAACACTTGTACATCCTTACCACGAGTATGGGCGTGAAACGAGGCCTTGAAAAACGCCTAGAAAATGAGTTTCATAGCGCACATCTGGTAACTAAATAAATTCTTTAGTTTTGTATGAGAATGAACATACTGAACGCATTACAGATTGTTCCACAATCCTGTTGCGAAATTGAGTATAAGGTTCCCGGGAATTCAATAACCATAGGTTTACAACAACTCAAGAGCCCTACAGCACACTAACACAAATGTATTTCTGTAACGTCTTGCCTGACCAAAATCAGACTTCCTCAGTCAATCATAATTTATTAGGTAGATTACAAAAAATATGGCATACATGTAACCAACAAGAAAAAATACTTTAATTTTGTGACAGGAGTCGCGAGTGACCTCGAAAGCAGCGACACCAACAACGCTGATTCACATTAGCGAATAAATTTTATATAATAACCACAAGCAGTTTACAACAAGAACAGCATAAAAAGCTACATCCATCTTATAGAAGCTATCAAACGTATTTATTTTTAAGCAATGAAGTCACAAATTAACATCGTGAGCACGAAAACACAAATAAATCAGTTATTTCTCACTCAGAAATTTACCGGAAAAGTCAAGAAAATTAGATGAATGTACAATATGTACATAACATGGTGAACAGAAATATTACAATTAGTCTTTTTTTAGTTTATGTGGTTATGTATTTGAACAAAGGCAATATTATTTCTAGAAACAGGACTACGACACTAACAAATGTCCGAAAAAAAACAAATAAATGATACTTATTAAATTAACTGCAATATCTAATCCACTTTCTTCTGAATTGTTTTCGAAATCCCCTCGAAAATCTCGAAAATTGACTTTTCCTCATAAGTGTACTGTGATTTTTGCAGTCAATACAAAAACAAAAATCTGTGCAATTTTTTGATTAAGTTGATTTTGGCACACTTGCATAAATTATTTTGACTATTTTTCTTACACTTGCAGTTTGCCAACTCAAGAACTGATTTGAGGGCCACATGCTTCTTCAGTGAATCATTGTTGGGTGACAGTGTATAATATTTATGTTTGCCAGTGTTAAATAGACGTGCCCTGGTATCATTTACATTCTTCATATCCTCTTCATACAGTGAACAAACAAATTCCTCAGCTTTATTTATTAATGCCTCGTTAACCTCAAAAGATCTTCATAATTGAGGAAAAAATGAATTGAAAACCTCAATGAAGTCTCCAACATGAGTTTGATGGGCAGTTCCAATTGCAAAAAAGTGCTAAAGTATTTCAATATGAATAGCCCATCTGAGCTGTTTGCAACTATTATGATTCTCATATACCTTTACGCTTCGAGACTTCTTGTTTAATCCATTTTATAGCACTGATAGCAGCAGGGATTAGAGCAGGCCTGGACAACTCAAATTACCACGAGGGCCGCAAGCATAAATCTGAAGGCCCGGCGGGCCGCAAACTTTGCTACATACATATTTCACAAGATGAACTACAAACCAAAATAATATTGTGAAACAGTTAAATTTAATGGAATACTTTCATTACTGGGAAGCTTAAATATATGAAGAATCTTATTTTCTTGAGTAAAAACAAGGTACAGTATTTTTGCATATGAGATGGCAAATATGTATTTAGTGGTTCATCTACTTTGAAAACCCACCCTTCATTTTCAATATTTCGTTTTTATTAGAATTAGGTATTGCGTGTTGCAGTATAAACTAACTGCAGGAAAATATTTTACTCAGGTTCAGTGTTGTCAAATTGTCCCAAATATGTGTATGGCAATTCATTTAGTCATATCTACCATTATTGGATATTTCCATTGTAGGCTAGACAAACAATTCGTTTAGTAGCAATAGATCTTCCTCCGTTGTACTTTCTTGACTGTTAAATTACGTTTTTCTACAAAATCTGCTCTAATTTATTTAAAATTTTACATTAAATAGCAATATCTTTTGTGCGAGAATTTTTGCACCATTTATAAATGTTGTCTTTTTTTTAAGTTCTAAATTTGAATCAAAATAAAAACTTCAGTTTCATGAACTGCTAGTAAAAAATAATGGGGTTAATAATAGTTTGCTAATATGCACTAATGGGTGTGAGATTGTATACCGATATTGTTTTAAGCGTGATTCAGTCTGAATACTGAGATATCTAAATCAGGGTTTTCCAAACTGGGGGACGAGGGGTCGAGCGACGAGTTGGGGGGGGGGGGGCGAAGGGCACACCGATTTCACACAAAGTTCGATATTTATTGAAACTAGTGTAAAACATAAATCTCACGATTTCGATTATGATCGGGGTAGCGCGCTTGCGTAACAATGGCGCCTTTGATTGTTAGACAAGTGGCGTGTTTCCAAATCACCTGCGGGCCGCACAGAAGTATCTAGCGGGCCGTATGTTGTGCAGGCCTGCGTTAGGGTCGGATTGGTGGAACATTGCCGTTTTCTTTTGTAGTACAGCATCTAAAATGTGGAAGAAAATCATATTTGGAACAGCATGAGTGTAAAAATACCACTAAATACTAACTAATACCTTGAATACATAATGCATTTTATCTGATGTACTCAATGAGCGTATATATGCTCATTGCATGTACTACAGTCCAGCAGTGTTTGCATACCATTACTAGACTATATCTACACTAAATTTTGATATATCACAGTCTGAAATGCCCTATGACAGTATGAGTATGAACTATAGACTATATTTTAAAACATCAACTGTCTGTCTACAACCTGATTTCTCACCTCGCAATCGTTCCCAATGCTCCTCCCTTTCCTCTCCGGCATACCTTATCATTGCTTCCCAGGTTCTTGTCGACTCTGTGAATTTAGATTAAGACCAACCGACATTAGTAAAATTGATTATTAATTTCTATTTCCAAATATGCTGTGGCCTATATAGTCAAGAAGAGTCATTAAATTAATCATAAACATTTCATGCAAGCCAGAAAATATCGTTGTTTGTGACATATTATTCTAGGTCTAGCCTTCCTTAGTTACCGCACCGTACCTATTTAACAACGTATTATGAGCTAATGCCCAACTAAAATTGCTATTTATGGCAAGGATATACAAGTGTTTAATATCTTACCTATAATTTTCAACACCTCCTTAGAATAACTGGACTAATATTACCGGTAACTGAAAAAAACTATAGAAAGGCTACTCAACGCGAAAGCGAGCAGTTGAGTACATCTGATATTCATCCGACCACTGGGGATCCACCTACAGCTGACTAACTTGACTGTTACGTCGTGCAGAAGTCTGCGTTCATTGGCCCATGATACCGGAAAAGCAGAGAAAATAGGACAGATGGTAACACATATTTATTGTGGAAAAAGCGTCTTTTCTGTAAAACGTGCAACTTTTGGAAGTGGGAACAAGGCAATATTTGTTACTAAATTTCTAAGGAACATTTTAAAATCATTTTCAGGTAGTTACCTGATGTGCGCTACGAAACTGAAAGATAAATGGCCTCGGCTCGCGGCCTATTAGTAACCTTGCAGGAACAATATTGTACTATTTACAACCCTTATACCACCACTCAAACATAAGACCAAGCGTGTATGATAGGGACATCACAGCTAGAAAAAGATAAAAACACGAGCGTGAAGTGATAGAATGTGTGCAGTTATTTAAAGAAAATATCATCCGAGTACGTTAGCTACCTATATATTTAAAAAAATATATATATACTCATGCATGTCACAATACCATTTCTTTGGTGCTGGACTAGTTCTGGCCAAGTCGTGGCAAGATATTATTATAGTCGTGGCACAATATTATTATAGCTGTTCAACATTTTCATTAAAACAATAATGTGCAAGTGTGGAGTGTCCCAAGTTTTTGTCATCGAATACCACCAGTAGTAATTTTTAATATTTAATATTTGGAAACTAAATGAGACTTGTTTTTGAAAAGATTTTTTGGACTTTAACGTCTTCAAATTTAAGGGAAGAGAATTCCAAAGTTTGGGTCCAGTAAAAGACAAGGAATGCTGACTCACGGATTTACTCATGAAAGGTACGAATAAATCAGAACTACTTCTTCGGTTGGAGGTATTTTTGACAAGTATGTCATTGAAGCAATTGGGCAGCGCATTATTATGGAAGTCGTGAGCTAGAGATAATATTTCAAATTTCATCATATCTTCAACCTTAAGTATATTTAGTGATTTGAAGTAAGAGTCTACACTTTCACGTTTTCTTTTACCAAAAACTATTCTTAAAAAATTATTACAAATACTCTGCAGTTTTGAGACAAGTGTTTTATTACCATGAAGCCAGACTGAACAACAATATCGAATATGGCTAAGTAGTAATGATTGAAACATTGCTAGTAGAGCTGATTGGTCAACACACTGGGATACTTTGGCAGAAACTGCTAGGTTTCTTTTTGTTTTACCAATAACATGCATTATTTGTGATTTCCATGACAGATTTTCATCAAAGATAACTCCTAGAAATTTTATTTCTTTCACTCTTTCAATTTCATTGCCATTGAGCAGTAGTTTTTTTGAACAACTCACACTTTTATGCTTGCTTGGATGGAATAATACAAATTTAGTTTTGTTAGCATTCAGAGATAATTTATTAACTAACATCCAGCTATGAATGTTGGTTAGTTCTTGGTTTGCAACTGTGAATAGATCTTCAAGGTTTTCCCCATGAAGAATCAAGTTAGTGTCATCAGCAAACATGATCGACTCAGAGGATTTCAGACACCTGGACATGTCATTAATGTAAGCTAGAAAAAATAATGGGCCAAGTAAAGATCCTTGTGGAACTCCGTGCTTCATGACACAAATATTTGTAGAGAATGAGTTGTCATATTGCACAATTTGCTTCCTGTCTTGAAGGTAGCTCTTGATCCAATTGAATGGAACGCCTCTAATTCCATAGTGATAGAGCTTACCTAAGAGGATGGAATGGTCAATGGTGTCAAAAGCTTTTGAGATATCAAGAAATATTCCAATTGCATGTTGTTTGCATTCAAACGCATTGGTCAGTTTGTGTACCAAAACATTAGCAGCCATAGCAGTGGAGTGATGCTTGCGGAAACCAAATTGATGCGAGTGGAAAACATTGTTAGTTTCAAAGTAGTTTGACATTCTACTATACATTATTTTTTCAAGAATCTTAGAAAATGATGGTAAAAGACTAATAGGTCTATAGTTTCCAAGATCTGAAACACTACCTTTTTTAAACAGAGGAAGAACTTTGGATGTCTTGAAGCTTTCAATGAATAATCCACTAGATAGTGAAAGATTAAATATATATGTCAGGATATCAATAATATGTTCTGGAACATATTTCAATATTTTAAATGGAATACCATCGATTCCAAAACTTGACTTGGGCTTCATATCGCGTATAATATTTTTTATTTCTAATGATGTAGCTGGCCTTAAGAACATGGATGAGGATTCTTGCTTCCCAAGATATGAAATGTAATTTTTGTCACAGCCAGCTGGTTGTGGCATACAGTCAAGCAGGCTTTATAAGTATAAAGGTTCCTGCATTCATTGAACTGTAATTTGTGCTTGTCATTTATGTTTTTATTGATTATTAATTTCTTATAAAGTTTTTGTTTGACTTTGTTGAGTTTGCGTAACTCAGTATCATACCAAGGTTTGTTTGATCTGTTTGTCTGTTTTTTGTAAGGAAAAGATTGAGAGTAAGCAGTGGAGAATTTTTCAAAAAAATTTTCAAAGCAAGTGTTGGGATCCTGGATGCTGCTGAAGTCATCAATATCAATAGAATTCAGTTCATTCTTAAACGTATTCAAGTTGGACGAAGTGAACTGGCGATAAAGCGTTTCAATTCTGGTCTGAATTTGCTTTTCTAGAAGAGAGCATTGTACAATCGGCAGATGATCAGAAACACATTCTGCTAAAACAGCACTGTTAATTTTTTTATCATATACGTTTGTCCAGATATGGTCTATACAGGTAGCAGAACTTGAAGTTATCCTGGTGGGGCAGTTTATCAAAGAATAATAGGCCAGGTTGTGCATAATATCAACAAATAGGCTGGTATTCATATTGGACTCATTAATAAGATTATAGTTGAAGTCACCCATTATATAATTATAATTCAACCTGTTCATCTTTGAGAGAACTTGGGACAAGAGATTCCGAAAGTTAGCATTGTTCAATTCATCAGTTAGTGGTGATCTATAAATAGTACCGCAGGTTATTGTTTTATTTTCCAATGATATGTCAATGAATATAGATTCAAAAACCTTTTCGCACATTATAGTAATATCTTTGCGGACAATGTATTTCAAATCATTTCGAATGTAGAGACCAACACCACCACCTCGGTGATGAGATCTACTATTAGAGATAAAAACATAGCCATCCAGTGCATTGAAATGGCCATTTGTACCAGATACAATCCATGTTTCATTTACCTCAATTACATGAGGCTTACAATTCAGTGAATTAACTAGTGCTTCAAATTTTGTGAAGTTTTTGAAAGAGGCTAAAGATCTGATATTGACGGAGAGAGTCATGAAACCACTTAGTTTAAGGCTGTCGTTGAATTTAAGGGCATTGACATCACTGGAGCAGATATATTGATTTGAGCAATTGTACAAGAAAACACTATCAATGTTGTTGAATTCATCAGTATCAGTATTTGCTGATTCAAGAAACATTTTGTTAAGGTATTCAGGATCAAGAATTTTGGCAAGTGCCTGGGCTTCAGCTTTTTCTGTATGAAGGGGAACAAATAACTCAGATATTTCAGAATCAGAGAGACAAGAGAATGGCATACAGTCTATTTCACAAAGGAAACAGCACCAAGGTATTTCATCAGCTTCAGATTCAAGATTTTCATATTTTTGTCCAGAAATATTGGTACATTTTAAATGTATCCAAGAAGAACAAATGTCACAATAAAGAGCTTTTTGATTGATTCGAACTGATTTGTGGCAATTTCTACATGGATATTTTAAATTAGTTTTCATGGCAGTGGCACAACAAAATAAAAGTAAAAAATAAAAATGAAAAAAATAAGTTAAATATCTAGTCTGGCTATATAGGTTTCCAGATGTTTAAAAGATGGAGAACCATTGATTAGACAGCACTAGCCTATTCAAATAAGAAAAATGGAGATTATGAATGAGTTAATCGTTCCCCTCCGCTCATAGGCTACCGCTACGTCTTGAGGTTGGTTCCACTGAACGGGCAGCAGCCTTGGAGTAGAGGGGACGAGAGAGAGTAGTGATATCATTTGAGGAAGATAGTACTCGCCTTTTATCTAGGTAAGCGTAGATAATCCCATTCATTGTGCTCACTTTTTGTTTTCCGAAGGCTTCCTTGGCAGCGCTGAGTAGCTTGAGCCTGCTACGGGTCAAGGACTCAGTGATGGACAATCCGCTGCCTTTGAGTTCTTTTTTTCTACCATACACCATATTCTTCGTTGATCTTCTGACGAATTTGATGATGATGGGGTTCTTCGGAGATCTTGATTTTAATTTGTGAGTAATATCAATGTCAGTGTTCACAATAGGATGGTTGGGTTTAAGGCTGTCGTTGAGAGTTTTCACTACAAAGTCTTCGAACTTATGGTATTCAGTTTCTGGCACAGAACTACAGCCATGGAGAATCACACAGTTTCTTCGGCTGTATTGTTCTAAATCGTCCTGTTGCTTTTCACAAGTCTCCAGCCTGCTAATAATCTCCTGGATCTTGGAGGAGATTTGAGCCACGTCATTCTGGAACTTAATGATGTCCTGGGACTGGTTGCCATGGTCTTTAGATGCAGATAATAGAGTTGCATGTGACATTAGCTCCTCTTGCTTGGCCTGGAGAGATGAGATAGCTGCCAGAATCTGGGTTTGGACTTCCTTGTTCATCTTGAAGTAACGTTAGTGCAGTAGTGTGATTGATTGCAAGGTGAAATTAGGTAGGTATGCAGATAGTATATCCAGTAAGATCCACGTACAATAATAGTACAGAAGGTAGTAGGCTATCGTACTTTCAGTCTAATCAAAGATTACAATAACATCTGCAAACTTGGACAGCAAACTCTTAACAATACCCAATAAGAAATAATTCCAGTTTCTGCAGCTGCTCAAGCAGGGTTGTAAACATTGCCTCGTTTTTATGGTTTTGCGTGTTATTTGTTAGTTTACGTTCTGTTTCCAAAAAATAGTTGTACAACTCAATCTTCATTATGCCTGATATGGTTTATGTGAGCTTTCAGCTTTAGTTTAATTCTGTAATTGCAGTAACGATGTGATTAACTACGCTAAAATTACTGAATTAGATATCAGTGGTCCACCTGTGAGCGGCAGGGGGTTATGTAATTTTTTAATAAAATTGATGGTTTATAAATTTTAAAAGTGAAAAAATTTTCAATAGTAAAGTACGATATAGGGAGAATTTTTTTAAGGTATAGCACAAGTTTAAGTAGAAACATATTGTAGGTATATTACATACTGACAGACTGAAGCGGCACCCTGTATTGTATATATTGAATGGTAAAATAGTGCTGTCCGCTTGATATTTATTTTACTTTCTGCAGTTCTATAGGAACTTTACTTTCTATTCGTGTGCCTCACTGAATGAACTGATGGCTCTACATCATCATCAGTACGTTGCCAAGGGCTTAAAATCTGACGGCTTTTGTACTTAGTAAAATTGTTGGCTTTTTTCATGTCTTGATTTGGCTTTTTTTGATCGCTTCAGTCTGGCAATCCTGCGCGATATTGTGGCGCGTGTAGTCCTCAGCTATCTGGCTGTAACCGATGTTTAATGAGGATGTAGGTTATCGGACTGATATGATATCGTTATATATTGTTTAAATGTCTTGTGCTTTTGACAGAAATCGATTGCTTCTGCGAGCAAAACTTCTAAAATAACATCTTGAGACAACTTATTTCTGTTACCAAATTTTAATTTCCAGTCATCATCGTTATACATACCACGTGTGCCAACTATTTTAATTTATCTTCGAACTAAATTACCGCCTGACACTCAACCAGGTGTGTATCGCGCTTGGGCGATAGGAACGGTTTTATCAACTCAAAATCCAAGATATGTATTCTATTGGCAGCGCAAAATAAATGTAACAGGATAGGATATACATATTTATCCCGGGGGAGAGAAGAGCCGATAAGACGGCTTATCCATATGCCGAACCACGGCCTCTCGTCCGGTTACCATTCCAAGTCGGGTATGGGATTAGTTATATTGTTTGTTTTCGGAAGCATGGACTTGGTGGTGGAGGAAGCCGTAACCGACCAGCGGTTACGTGAACCACCCAACGACGGCGAGGAGTCCAGCAATCCTCTCGCACATAACCATCCCTGCATGGGATTCGAACCTGCAAACCCACGCAGAGTAATTAGGGGTGCGGTGGCGAGCGTATTCCTAACGCTTAGCCCGTTGAGCCACACCGCCGCGCCCAAAACGCATTGTTTTGCGTTATAACTTTGTATTTTCGGAAACCGGGTGTAGTGAAAGGTAAAATTTTATCTAAATTTATCGCAAATAATTTTTTATCGTCCAACGTCGGATAAAGTAAAAAATAACATGATCTCTTTCAACGAAATAGGAAGTATATTTGTGAGCTTTAGTTAGATCATGGTCTAACTTCTTCAAACAATACAAGATATAACTGTAAATATAAAAGATCGTATAAATTTAGCATATTATTGAGTTTCCTATAACTGGATATGGAAGCTATCGTATCATTTTAGAATAGCCGGTCTAACTGATTTGGTTGGGTTGGGCTTCGTCTATTTGTGTTGTTTCCTTTGTTTGTAAATGAACCATATTTGTTTGTATTGTTGTTGTTTTTTTGATAGTACTGTTTGTCTTTTGGTTTTATATTTGCGTTAAGGCCACTTCTCCGTTTGAGTTTTAATCTTTTCTATTGATTCCCTGTGGTTGCCGAGTCTTCATTTTGTCAATCCAGAAATTCTCTTTGTTTTTCCTGTAGAGTTCGTCGTGGTTTAGTGAGTCAATTCCCAGGATACTAAAATCGATGGCAACAACGTCCGGTACTCAGCATTTTCCGGGAGAACTCGAAAAGTCATTCAATCTAAATTAAAAAATGTTCACTATTCCAAAAAATTGAGATTGTTGCAATCGGAAAATCGCCTGTAAGGTGGCAGTCGGCACCAATAATAAAATGGTGCAATAACGCCGAGTTTGCTCTCTGTATATTCAAGCTAAGATTACGGTGTTTGATGTCTGCCGCAATGGCTATTGAGGGCTCTTTGGGAAAAAACACAAGTGTAATCACACGGGACCGAGTTTTCGTAGCGAGCTAATAACACTCGTCGTGGCAGATGCCACGACCTCCTACTTTATCCTAATGCCTAATATATATTTTCATTTATTTCAACCAACAAAACCCTTCCAAATACGCAAATAAATTCGAACGGAAATCCTCTTCGGTAAGCTTCAAAATATAGCAAACTGATGACGTTTTCTGATGTTTAGGGGGACGGTCGCTATTGCGCGCCTTTTCGGTACCGTACGTTTTGACTTGTCGTACTTGCTTGGAAGAGCGCGTCGTGTGTAGGGGTTGCTTTAACAGTATTTTTTCATGGTATTGATTAAATACTAACTCGTTGCTAAGAATGACGGAGCATTGGGACTGCTTCGTCGCAGAGTGTAATTCTAACTGGAGAAACTCCGACCTGTATTACTATGTTCCACTAAAAAAGGAGCTTTTGTCACATTATAAGAGCTTCTTCCGAATAGATTATAGGCGCTGGCAATGTGTCTGCTCATTGCACTGGAGTGATCCAAGGCGAAATTCGCAACATTTGCCTGATATTAGGGTGCCTACTGGTCTTAGACAAAGGAGGAGTGCTAGAGACCGTAGATCTGTAAAAAGAAGTGCAAGGCAAAGTAGGCACAACAAACTACTACAACCTCGTGAGATCTTGCAGAATGTCATGGAAAGTCTAAGTGAGGCGAATGAAGAAAATGCTACACTTTATGTTCACATTGGTCAGCCAGCAGGTTACTGAAAAATGAATTACTTCTCAGTGGAAATTTCAGATTGGGAAATACGATAGAAAAGCTAAAAAAGGATTTGAGGGAAAGCGAGAAAATGAGAAATTTGAAACAGAGAAAGGTTGACAGAATAATGGAGGACAAATGGAAGTTTAGCTGGGACAGTTATTTCAGGTGTTTCACAGGCATGAGTCGAGACAGTTTTGAGACTTTGTTTAACTGCTTTGAGCCATACCTACACCTAATCAAATATCAACCGTGTGTTAGCAATGAAAGTTGCAAGCGGAAAGTTAGTAAAAAAACGAGCTCTTCACAACCCTATCCATCTGCA
This sequence comes from Styela clava, assembly GCF_013122585.1. Classification (NCBI taxonomy): domain Eukaryota; kingdom Metazoa; phylum Chordata; class Ascidiacea; order Stolidobranchia; family Styelidae; genus Styela; species Styela clava. The sequence continues at coordinate 19,292,847 of NW_024102839.1, read as the reverse complement.
GACATGCTCTGCAGTCTGCATATGGAATTTGCCGGCTGGATGCTCAAAGTTTTGGCCTCAACAATGAGCAGAATTTTTTGAAGTGTTTGGCAATGCACGTTTTAGTATGGTGGACTTGCAGCCTTCACATGGATTAATGAAAACAGTTATGCCTCCAATTTACCAAGAATTAGGATTCGGCCATTTAACACTGGTCTTGGATGCAACGGAATTCAAAAAAAAAACCAATTTTCCGATTTGAATTTAAACACAATCTTTTTTTTTTCGGATTGCAAGCAATGTCATACTGTTAAAACGCTAGTTTGCTTAGCTCCTCATGGTGCTTTAACAATGGTTCCAGATTTATATCCAGGATCTATCACAGACACAACTCTAACACCAATAACAGGCTCACTTAAAAATTGCTTACTTCATGATGGAATATTAACTGACAAGGGCTCGTATTGAGTGGTTGTGGTTAGTTTTACATGCTTTATAAAATCTCACAATAAATTGGCAATGTTGACGACCATATATCTAACGAAAGCCCAATTTAGCGATGTACCAAATGAGGCCCACTCAAGTACTTATCCTGTGTGAGATAGAATTGTAATCCAGTCATTTCAACGCATTAACATTTAGGTTCTATAAGCATATATCAGTTTTAAACAGAAGGATTCTGTTGTTCAGGTTTTGCGATTAGTGAACTTGCTGCGGAGAAAGGTGCAGAGCACAACAGACCTCCAATGAAAACAGGAAATCAATTTTCCGAAGGGTTAATGTGATGACAATTACAAGATCGCATGTCTGAGGATTCATGTGGAAAAATGGTACGCATCATGGTTTAAGTAGTACCTCTGGCTTATCCTAAGGAAAATTAGTATATATGAAACCTACTGGTTTCTGCAATGATTCTACAATGCACATGATTTAAGCACAGATTAAGTGAGCAATTGGAACAGAACATTCTAATTCCGTTGCTACACTATTATTGGTCATAGAATGGATGATTTTCTCCAGTTAATACATCTGTTCATAAACATCAAAACAACCATATCTGCTATTCAAGTTTCATTCATAAAATAACAAAATTTTTATTCTTAGGATTGGATACCTTCGGAACTATGAGATTTTGAACAGCGTATTGGCATGTAATCGAATGGCAATTTCTCAATATTACATGGCGATTTTTGGCCTATATCGGACCGGTAAGACAGTTCTCATATAAAAATGTTATTGCTTTGAAAGTGCGTACTAGCGATTATGAATATTCTTTTGACGAAACGAATTTAGGCCAAACATATCTTTTAGAATACTACCTTTTATATTAAATTTAGGCGTCACCAACCTCCGGTACCACAAAAAAAAGCTTTGTATATATTGTTTCAGGCAAAGAAGGAGTAACCAGTCACCAAAGACAACAATTGATATTTAAAATCATAATTTTTATTATAACTTTCTACTTGCTTGTTCCAGATGCAGAAATAAATGTTTCTACATTCTTACATTAGTGTGCTCAGTGTTAGGGTTTTCTCGCAGCGAATATTGATCTTGCACAAAATCCTGACGATTACAGCAATTTTAGACGAACCCAACAAATGATATTGCTTTGTATTGTGAGGCAAGCAGAGCATTTAGAAAAATTTTCTTTCTTTTCTCAGCAGCTATGTACCTAGGGCTGGCTGCTTGCGTAGCAAAACCATCGTAAATAGCAGCAAGATGTTTTTTTTTCGCATATTGACCCATTGAAAGCTATTTAGATGGATGAGGCACCAAGTTCGTTTCTGAATATCATGAAAATATGATTTTATGTCATTGATTCAAGACACAAAGTTGCAGATTCAGTACACCGATGTCTACGCGATCTTAAAGTTTGGCACAATGCACTTATTTTCCACCCAGAGTTTAATGTGGAATGTCTCTCGATCTGATTCTTGTGTTTTTAATCACACTTCGTTGCCTGACTGTGTGTAACCTAACACATACAACACAATGACTGAACTACAAACTTAATACCAAATTCTGTTAACATGTGACTGTATCCACATACAACTTGTTTTTATTAACAGCTGTAATAGCTATTTTAGACCAATGTGGTTCAGATATAAATTAGTAGTAACATTCTATACTGGAATAAAATTGCTTTTGTTGCAGCATTTTGATGATCTCAAAGTTGATTGCTGGCGGTAAGTGCAAATTACCAAACAGACTTACCTGTATATCCGTGATGGGCTGAATTGCAATGCAGCTCTTCCTGAAATGTTTATGCCATCTCATAGGCAAGTCTGTGCATTGTTGTTTCAGTAATGCAGACCCATGTTTGGCAATATAAATAAGTTGGAAAAATATGGCTATAACGTGGGAACACAATCCCGATTTCCCAACCAAGCATGTGCAGCAGCTGCTAGCTAGAGGGTACACCATGTATGAACTTTACCACAGCTCTTGTGATCATGTTACTGTATGATTTATGTACTTAGGCACGTACATAAACATTTTCGCCACATTGTTGGGATCTTATTGTATCCATCTGAAATATATCGAGAAATACATACATAATAAACTGGGTATAATGCAAAATTTACAGATCAATATCATGAATGTCTGTGAGTGGTCAACAGGAAGCTGAACAGTAAATTTAACACCTACGCAAAGCAGCAAATGACAAATATTTTTTCTTCAACAAAGTGATTTCGAGAATTTTTGTGGAACCACTTAGAGCTATGACAAGAAGAAGTGGCTTTGTTTTATCAAAGATTACGTATATAATAATCTTTCTACTTCTAAAGCTTGAATAACCTTTTTGCAAAATATTCCTACTTTCAGGAATTTTTGATGAGACATAATGGTCCAGCTGGCATTGAGTGAATGGTGGTAAGAAGTTCAATGAAGCTGCCCATGTCCAGTGTTCCCTCTAAGAATTTCACACTGCGCAAATGTTAGTTTTACTGAGCAAGAAAACCTATTTTAACGCTGGGCAGAATTCTAAATTATTCAAACTTTGTGAAATGTTACAGTAGTGGCCTATTATTTATTATCGGAATGCGAAAAAAGCACACATTAAATTTAAATAGCTTCTTCTTGTTTTCGTGCTTTTCCAACGTTTATACACTTTGTCCATGTTTGTTGTGTTTTATTGCTAAATCAAGCGACAATCATACAAAGTACAATACTTAATGTACAATCTCAACATTTTTGTTTCAACATGAATGTGGCAATTTAGTCCATTTTGACACACGATTTTTTATCACCTCGCGACAATATTGATGAATTAAGATTAACACTATCTATGTGAGGCTTTATTTCAAAACTCCACTCTCTTCAGCGGTTGGTATTGCGGTGAGAAAGTTCGAACAACCTCCTCTTGCTTCCACGTTTCGCTTCTGAGTTAATGCATCTAGTGCAGTGTTTCCCAACCTTTCTACCCTGGCGGACCGGTTAAATTAAATAAAATGTATTTGCGGACCGGCAAAAAGGGAAATAGGTGGAACATGAAATAATAACATATACTTGCATAACAACATGAAGTGCTGGGCACCGATTTCGCGTAAAAAATACACCAAAAAAAACCTCACATAAAAACATGTACATGCCAAATCATGTACAAACACAATTACCTCTAGCGAGAATTTGCTGCTGTTCCGTTGCCAATACAAGATTGCAAACGAGGCATAAAAAATGGTTTTGCAACACCTAGCTCTGCAGTGGCTCGCAGTCTATTTCTTTTCTTCGTTTTAGTTAAAGCTAACGATGATAAAGGTTTTTTCGTACAAGTAACTGGTTGAATATTTGGACAACAGTTTGATTGTTCGATTACCTAGCGATAAGCATTCGTTATCGAGAGAGCTCAAATATTGTGACAGTGACTCTTTTATAAATCTGGACTGTAAACTAGTGGTTTCATCATATCATCCCTCTGCATTTGATCGATGCCCCAGACAAATTATTATTACAATGATAAAGTAGTTTCTAACTTGGCACCAGGGGGTCAAAATCCTGCTGTGCCTCACCTAGAAAAGATCTTAATGTTTTTGTTGCGCGTCTCATGACCACCTGCTGGGCCGCAACAAGCTCATATCTTGCTGGTTCCCAAGGCATACTCTGTAATATTATACAATTCTGACTGTTTTCTAGTTTGAAGAAAAAAATATTCATAACCTTATATTTGAATGGTAATATTAATCAAGAAAAGCACGCAGAACGGAAAAAGCACGCATGCTGATTTCCAGGTTTATGAATCTTGCGAGATTTGACGGAGCGATTTTGCGATGAATCGGAAACGAAAAGTGTGATCACACGGCGCCAAGACGTTGCCAGGCTATTAATACCGCCCTCACCAAACAGTAATATGACGGCGGAAGAGAAATGCGTAATAAACCAACGTAAATCCGTCTTTTCGGATTCGATAAAGCGATCGAAACGGCAGAAAATCAACAAAACGAAATTTCTCATTGAACGGCAAAATAGCTTGGTGGACCGGCACCGGCGGTCGGAAACCACTGATCTAGTGCGTCAATATGCTTTTTCTGATTTGAATGGCGTCTTAGATAGTCAACTTCCCATCTAAGATTTGCCTTTTCTAAATCACTACTAGGTGCCACTTCCCGACAAATTTTGCAGATTATCAGATTCCTTAACGCGGTACAGCGATAAATTTGCGTCACCGGCATACAGAAATCAATTTACTTGAGCGTGACATACACATGTGTGACTTCACAATGACCAGTGATCACCAAAATACGCGTGAAACATAGAACGAGCATTCTAGTTAAGCGTTAATAAATATGACATATAAAATATGAGCCACGCTTTGATAACAAAATGTTGCAACTGCGCGAGAATGAGATTTTACTGCGCAAATGTTCTGGTGGCAATGCGCAATTGCGCAGCTTAGAGGGAATTTGCCCATGTCCCAGTTAGATGTAGAACTTCATCATAGTCCAATCTCCGACTGTAAATTAAATATGCAATAACGAGGATATAGCCTACCGTACGCAGAAATGTTACATCGATATTTTAATAAATAAAAATTGATATATATACTGAAATATATGCCTTTTCTGAATTCCACTTGATCTTTTTTGCTAAGTATCTTTTAGAGACAGTTCTGGATATTTGCGAAATAGTGTGGCTCGTTTCATCACCGTACGGTACCGATACTGAAAATAAGCACAGGTACCGTACAACCATCTGTTTGCAGTATTGTCAAATACCAGGGAATCGTATCAAATTTAGTCGACATCTAATCCAGGGTGATCCAAACCTAGGCCACAACCTTTGACCACGGTGATCTATTCTATAGTGTACCTGAAACACATTGCACCCTGCGGAACAACTGCATGAAATCGCGGAAACAATGAAAAATCGCCTTGTCCCCCAAAGTGTCGATAAAAGCACGCTTGGCAGCAGCCGTCACGCTCTGCAGGCTCGTATAAAAGTTGATAATCCCGCTCGTTTTCGAAACGACAAAGCGGAGTTGTCAGAAAACGATGTGTCACGGATTTCATTATCCGCGTGTTTCAATTTAGTTTGTCTTTTTATATTTGCATATGCTTTTCGAGGACCCTTAATTTGGATATACTGTATCCGTCCGGTTCGGTCCGATTACTTACTTCTTCCTCCAAATTTTCAACACACAGAATAAAAATTTAGCCGTGACAGATGTACGATGACATGACCAATAAAACACGGCGGAAAAAAAGACGAAACTGGGGGCTCATTCGATAATCTTTGTTACCATATAACGTGTAAAATCACCAACGTTGAAAAAAAAGGTTGTACGCGGTTTATAACCATTTGATATCGCGAGACCGTGATTGGTGTTCAATGAAACACGACATGATGCAGAAAATTTAGCGCTTAATTTAATTAGCACGTGAGATCGTATTTGTCTTTAGACGACAGTCGACAATCGGTGTCCTGTTTCAAAGTTTTCCCGGTGGATAGGATAGCGAGATTAGACTTTCATAGATCTTCTGGAAGATTGTGATAGAAAAGCAATATCTACCGCACTAGTCTCATGGTACCGGTATGACTATCCAATTGACTATCTAACGTTGGAGCCTAAGTAATTATTAGGATAGGATACGGGTTAATCATATGGCGAACTACGGCTTTCGTTCGGTTACCGGTACTAGTCTGTTAGTTCATGTCAGGTACCGGTATGGGGTTAGTTAGTCAGCCTCATAGGTCGCAGTTTGCACACCCCTGATCTACATGACCGGCATCAGGTTAATGAATATTTTCGCAGGCGTGTTAGAACTTCTACAGGTGAGTAACCGCAGCGTAGACTAGCGGTACACAGACAGTACATTGAACAGTTTTCTTTCACTCGTTCATCAAACTAATATTTCACCATTGGCATGTACATACTCACGATTTCATGAAGACTTGGGTATTCGGTGCTGAGTCGTTGACTAGACTCATGTTGGAATTATGTCACTACCTACTCATCAGTATTCAAAAAAATTGACTATTCTATTCAAACGAAAAAAAAATAGCTTGTTTTGCACGAAAGTGTCAAAGAACTTTCAAGGTAAGGTGTTGTATCAACTTTATATTAAGACTGTTATAAGTTTATGCTACTCAACCGCAGGTATACCATACTACACGTTAACAAGAGAGCAATGCTCAAATATATGGACACGCAGAACAATTCCCCAAAAATCATATGCGGTGACCAACGACTAACATACCGGCGGTGACTTACCAGTACCTGTATCGGGGTACCGTGACGGTACAGGGACTGTCATAGATATTTTAGGTCCTGTGACAATTGAAACATCAGTTGAAATTTCTCGTGATAAGAGTCAATTATGTACCGTATTATCGGATCAGGTACCGAACCACAGTCAAACATTTCAGATAAAAACGTTACTAAATAACATGCGTCAACTTAACACCAGCCGAATCGGGGTACAATTTTTGGTACAGTGACTGTCATAGCCGTTTAGGGCTGATGGACAATTCGACTACACGGACAACTCACCAGGCCTAGGGTGGTGTAGCCAGTCTGCGGACAATTTCATTCAAACCGCTATAAAACAAAAACCAATATATCTAACCCAGGGATGGCCAATATCGAATAGTTCATTATTTCGAATACATTCGAAATTATTTTTTTCGAATATGAAATTTCGAATACTTCGAAAATAAAATCCACTAATTGAAGCTTATCTAAATGTATGTAGGAATTTCCATACAATAAGCAATGGAATAACTGCTATCTAAAGTTACAACCTAGCCAAATTTCCAGGCATTTCTTATTTGCAGATCATTGCAGTATATATTTTATATACCATGAGTCATGTTAACAGAATTAAATTAATACGACAATAGTGGTATCGATGATGGATTTGAATATTTGCGCAACACAAAATCATCCTAGTAAAACGCCCATACTTTTAAATACCAACCATTATCCAAATTATTTGTCAAAAAGCGGGATAAAGTATGAGGTATTTTTCAGACTTGTGACAATTTATTCGTGAGTACAAAAATACGAATCAAAATTAATTATATTCGGGAACTTTACCACACATTTTAAGTCCGCAGATCGCCGTTGTATGTTTGAGTAATAATTCTTTTATTATTTCATAAATATGAAAATAGGAATCAAAAACTATTTATAATCGGGTAGTTTACCACACATCGCCGTTGTATTTTGTAAATACGAAAATAGGAATCAAAAATTAATATTAATCGCGAGTTTGCCACACAATTTATGTCCACAGATTGCCGTGATATTGTGCCGAATATAATTAGTTTTTGATTCTTATTTTCGTACTCACGAAAAATTGTCACAAGTCGGAAAAAGAATTTATACTTTATCCCGCTCTTGGGAACTAATTTGGATAATGGTTGCCATTGGTTTGTATTTAAAAGTATGGACTTTTTACTAGGACGATTTTGTGCTGCGCAAAATATCCAAATCCATGACCAATACCACTACCTAAAATGCCTTACTGTGTTAATTTAATTCTATTATCATAACTCAAATGTTGGTAAATCGGGCAGTTTACCACACATTTTAGGGCCACAGATCGCCGTTGCATTTTAGAATTATAATAGTTTTATTATTTTGTAAATACGAATCCGAAATTAATTATAATTGGGCAGTTTACCACGTATTTCATGTCCACAAATACCCGTTGTATTTGGTATTAATACTTTCATTATTTTATCAATATAAAAATAGGAATCAATATCTAATAATATCGGTCAGTTTACCACACATTTTATGTCCACAGATTGTCGAGTACGTTGAGTTACGTTGAACTGTGTGCGTGCTGGTGGGCAGGCACATGAGATACTTCATGTTTTAAACTTTTTTGTAGGTTTTGCTTGCCCTCCAGAATTCTCCATTTTTAATTTAGGTTTGTTATGGAGTTTTCGAAATAAACTATCTATCTATCTATCTATCTATCTATCTATCTAACAGAATTAAATTAATACGGCATGACATTTTAAATGCTGGTACCAGTCATGGATTGGATTATTTTGCGCAACAAAAAATCATCCTGGTAAAGGATCGATACTTTCAACTATCGTTATCAGAATTATTTGCCAGAAATTATTTTCTAATAAATCGACTTGTTTTTCCAACTTGTGACAATTTATTGGATATCGTAACAATGACGGCTATGAATACCGTATTTCCCCGCTAATAAGTCCACATGGCAAATAGGACGATGTCTATTTTTAGCACTCAAAAAAGGTTTTTTTCCATATAGGCCTCCAATAAGACGGGTAGAAAAATTGTGTCCTTGTTTTCAGTTATGCTGATATGCGCTATAATTTTATATGTTTAGAACCAGATCATGTTAGTTTGGTAGAATCATACTCACAGAATTAACTATTTTAACAATGAGCGGTAAATTTAAGTTGTAAGCGGCAATCATTTTAGACAACCTATTAACCCGAATGTCGAAATAATTTTGGAATGTGATAAGTACTACACTGTACGTCCACGGGTTATTTCACGGCTGTGTTTTCCTATCCCTGTCGTGTTCTGTTGAATCGGCAAAACGAAAGGGTCACAAATCACTTTATCTCGGTGGCCGTGTTTCTCTTTAAAGTAACGATAACCAGCCTGCGATTAAATATCATGATTGGCAGACCCTAAGACCCAAATAAGGTTACACAAATCATGCTTGAGAAGACTCATGCGAATAATAAGCAGGCCACATAGAAATAAAATAAACATACTTTCTCAATTTTTCGACGTAATGGAAATGAATTTGTAAATTAAAAGCCACGACCACCCACGCAAATGTGTCGTAACACTATGCGACGTACGGTCGAACAGAATATAAACAATCAAAGTGCCGATTCTATTTCATCGTCATTACAATACGTGAGACAGCGTAAGAAGTCGTTTGAAGATTCCCGTTAAAAGGAAACACCACGTTTACGGCGAAAAGTGGCTACTATTCGGAATTATTCGAAAATCAGCCGAAAAGGTATTCGAATACTTTGATATTCGAATACATTCGAATATTCGATTCGTTTTGGACAACCCTGAATTCTAACCCGTTAATTTTTTCACCGTGGGTGCATTGGCGGCATTTATTCTACACGCTAAACCTCGTATTAACTTTCTACGACAAAGGGTTGAAGCTATACAAATCCCCAAAGTACGGCACTCGAAAGACGTATTTGCGACCAGTGTGCGACCACGGATTTCAAGCCTTGATCATCGTTTATGCTGCGTCGAGACTATCGCATACGCAGCATACAGCAATCAACAGACAAAAACGGTGGTCGCAAATTGGTTGACATTGTTGGTCTTGTGACAGCGTGAAAACATTGGGCTTAATTGCATTTCTGACCGTCATATATTTCAAGAACGGTTATTTCGAACAAAACTCGTTAAATTATAAACAAAGCACCACATCACAGCAATCAAACAGACGAAAACACGGTGGCCGCAAATTGGTGCAAAGATATTATCGACGTATCGGAAATGCACACCCCTATTCCCCCCTTAAATGTAGAAACGCGAAACTTTCAAATATGGTTAAAAGAAACACAACTCTACCCACCTGCCAAGTTTCATCTTTTATTTCTCATATTTGTATGGATTTAAGCTTTTGACAGCTACGAGTTAGTTCAGTGTCACCGCGCTGTGTTACAGGTACCAGAATTCCTGTCTTGTGACAGCGTGAATTGAAATTGCAAGATGGTCCGTTGGAACAAAATGGCGTCGATATGCGCAGACGTTTAGTGACGTCATAGCAAACAAAAACAAATCTTACAGAGCTAACAGAAATATTTGAAATAAATAAAAGTGCCTTCTGGAGAAAAATTTCATCTTCAACCACTGAAAATTCAAAGCAATTAGTCCGTAATCAAAGAGAAAAGCGACTTTTTAAAAACGTGTCAAAGAACAAGAACAACAACATAATATTGAAACGATCGTTATGTCCACTACGTGTCAAAAAGACCTTGACTAGATTCGAATATCTTGTACCCTTGATTATGTCCACTGGGAGTATGGACCTTTCCCCGACCTTTGACCTTTATTGTTTTGATTTTGGTCGCTCAGACAAACATTGCAAATATTCAGGCTTGTGTACGGCGATAGAGTAGTACGTTGCTCGTTTTAAAGGCCTTCGAATAGCATTTCACTGGTGATGGCGGTATTTTCGTACTTCTAAAGTCTGGCGCGGCGGTGTGGCTCAACGGGCCAAGCGTTAGGAATACGCTCGCCACCGCATCTCTAATCACTCTGCGTGGGTTCGCAGGTTCGAATCCCCTGCAGGGATGGTTATGTGCGAGAGGATTGCTGGACTCCTCGCCGTCGTTGGGTGGTTCACGTAACCGCTGGTCGGTTACGGCTTCCTCCACCACCAAGTTCATGCTTCCCAAAACAAACAATATATAACTAATCCCATACCCGACCAGGAATGGTAACCGGGCGAGAGGCCGTGGTTCGCCATATGGATAAGCCGTCTTATCGGCTTTCCTCTCCCCCGGGATAAATATGTAAATCCAATCCTAATGTTATTCCGACTTCACATTGCCGTTATCGTACCTAACTTAGTTCCAAAAGCTTATTTAACATACAAAAATTGAATCACTCTGAGATGACTTTTCTATGACTTGGTTCTCCAAAAACTTTTCTTTCCACCAGCTGGAGAAGGATACAAAACTTTTCATTGAAAGGTGAAATTTAAACTTATATGATTGAAGAATGTCAGAGGACTGGGAGACCTGCGTGACTACCGGTACAGTATCCCGTGGTTCATAGACTAATAGATAGCGTCCTAGTAAGGACTGAATTGGTGGGTTTAATATAGAAACAAATGAAATGCAGGGGTTTAAAAAGTCTTTTAAATACATTCTTGGAAACATTGCACAAACTACAGCAATCTGTAATTATGAACAGATGATATTTTTTTCAGATACATTCATGATGGTTCAGTCGTCAATCTTGGTTCAACGCTAGATTTCAAAGCAAGCAATATACTATTGTAAGATTAGATTCAACAGGTTATTGAGGTATTATGATCGATTTATACCACGTAAAATTACAAGACCAATAATGTTATAGTGATAACATGGTTTAAAATTGTTACATATTCATCAGAACTACTGGTGCTTTTGCCATATCGTTGGACTAACCAAGACTATCCAACAGATGAAATTGAGGGAATAAAAGATTTTTCGCTTCCCCAGCATTGGTAACAACCTATATGGAGGGAACAAAATAGATCCAACAGTTTTGTCGCCTGTATTGGTGCTAAGCACAAAGTTAGATCGTGCATAGTTCCAATCATACCGGTTCAACAAAAACAGTCGGGTATCTGATAGGTTTTACAATATAGTTTATTCATTCAGTGTAGAAATAGAATATAAGATTAAAAAAATATCATGAAGGAACAAGCAAGTAAATCCAAGAAAATTACTACAAATTATACAGTTTTCCAGATATTGTGTTTATAGGAATAAAATACACACATATACATGAAACAATGGAACGTCAAATTCATTTCACAATTCATTCACAGACATAATGTATTACAATGATTTACTGCTGAGTTATTTTATTAAAGCTGCCTGGTTCATCTCCTGATAATATGGAAGAATTGCGCTCACTGAGCACTACATAGTCAGCCATAGTTAGATGGGCAAACACCACTTGGTTCGGTTCTAAGTTATCAGGTGATTATGACAGTTGTAATTTATACGACAGTGATAATGCAAACAACCAAAATAAATTTTATCGAGTTACTACAAGTGCGGGCCAACTTCTGGTATGGACAGCTTGGTGTGACTTTGCAGTCCGCACAAAATGATATTGCAATCACAGGGTCAACGCATGGCATGCATGTGAAGTATCATAAAGTAACATCATTTTATCACCAATGGATTGTAAAAGATTCTACGTGGAGTCCCAAGTCTTCAATATTTATTTTCCTTCTTTATTCATCATATTTACAGTTAGCAAATAGGACACTAATGCTGGAAGAAGCATGTGTTTTCTCATTTTGAATTACATTAAAAGTGTTGCCCGATTCTAAATCTTGTTAATTCTTTCGTGCCCTTTTATTATTTCATTTTCTGGTAGGTAGCCGCGTACTTTTTGAAATCTATTTTAAGTTATGCTCGACTTCCAGTTTTCTCTGCATTTTGTTTGTATGTTGACTTTTTGTGTTGTGTTGTTGTTGAGGACCAAAATAAAATGATGATGATGATTGAATACATTTTTCTGCTGTCTGACAAAGCGCTGTCATTTCATCAGCGGCACTTGTTTCAACTAAAGAGTCTGGGGGCAGATCTGGTTGGATCCTTAACAATCCTTTCTCACTTTCGTCAGATTCGCTTGTCTCTGTATCAACTGAAGTATCTGGTGACAGATCCTGTTAAATTATGATATACGTAATCCTTACCTCACAATTTGCTGGTGTTTTTTTGTTGGGCGACAAGAATCTGATATAGGGTCAGGGTATTCATCAGTTGGTCCATCGCCTCCATGAAAATGCATGATAGAACGCATTGCTTGTATAAAAATACAAGCATTTAAAAATACATTATTTCATACAAGAATTAACATATTGAATATATCATAGGTATCGAAAACAAATTTATGTTGGCCTACCTTGGTACAAACGTAGGTATTTCTGATGATTTTTCCTAGATTGAATTGACTGCGAGGCCTGTTGCATTCCTTTATCCACCTCATTGCTTTTTAGCGGTCAATATGTGGCTTTGGAAAATCTGACATAAATCTGACTCTATTTGAACGGCAGGGGTACCGTACAGGTTGCCAGACCGGCAAATACCATATGCGAAGCGTTTACACATAGTCAGTCAACCAAAAATAATTCACTACCTGTAATAGGTTAGATTCTGTTTAATAAAAATGCAACATCGTATCGAAGGCGAATTCTTCCGTACTGACATACGGTAGGCTACCGGTACCAGTACCCTTGATTGCATCAGCATGACTGTCTACTATTTTTGGTTCGAAATAGCAGTTGGTTGACCTGTACGGTACCGTACCTGTAAGGCAGTAAGGTGCCTGCAACGGATACAGCCTCTTAGTATAGATAATTAGATTTCGTGAACGTGATTTGCAAAAAGTAACATACCCGTACAGTATTACAGCATTCTAACTCTCGTAGCCCTGTGAAGAAAACAAAAAGCGAAAAAAAAGGACAAAGATCTGCCTAAACCGCCAGCAACATGTGCGGAACGGGTCCAAAGTTGTCTGAGCGACTTTTCAGCGGAGAATGTTTGTTTACATCTGCTCGCTTGTGATTGGTTGAGAATACGGATGTTTTGATGTCGGGGAAAGGTCCATAATCTAAAATATTTTAAATTTTGGAAAAAATCTTGGGCATCTAGCTGTCTGATTAGACTTTCGCTTTGTTCTGATCACGCACGATGCCTAATATTTAACATTGATAACAAAATGCAATGTGATAATAAAATATCCAGCATTGCTATTAAATAGTCTAAATGAGTAGGAAGGCTGTATAGCAGGGGTCTGCAAACTGCGAACAAATTTTTTTGCGGCCCGCGAACGACCTCACAGTTAATGCATAAAACAAAATAGTCTTAATAAATTTATTATCATTGTCTCCATACAGATTTATCAATCCAACTCAAGAGTCCTGCTGCACAGTAACACAAACATATTTCGGTATCGTTTCGTCCGACCAAATCAGACTTCCTCAGAAAAGCATTATGTTGTAACAATGGCTGTCGTACGATTTGTTTTGTAGTAGTAGCGTAGTGAAGCATACCATGTGTCAGTTTTAATTCGTTTACCTAGCAAGCCTGTCGTTAGTGGTAATTATCAGTTAAGATCATTTCGATATTAGAAAATTGGCCTTAAAGGTTTGGGAAAGTGAAAGTCATCTCTGAAAATCTTAAATTCCAACTCAAAAACAGAACTGCTGATTCCGATTATTTTCCCTCGCACTTGGTGAAAGCACGGATGCATGCGATACAGCGCAACTTGCCATTTTCATCCGCGGTATCACAGATAATTTGGACGTAATTGAGGAGTATGCCGAATTAATTCCGATGAAAAGAGATGACATTGCTCAAGCGATATTGGAATGTACCGGTAGAATGCAGCTAGATCTGTCCAAATTTATTTCTGCTACTACCGATGGAGTCGCAGCTATGGTTGGCTCTCACAAAGGTGTAATTGCCGTTAACTTCAATATGGGGTGTACTAGGGTATTGTGTATTGAACTACAGGTCCTTTCTCCTTGTTTACTTTCTATTCCGGATCCGTATGTGGCTGTTGCCACAAGGATGCGTGACTGAGATAGTAATATGAAGATAAATAACAATAGGAACCCGGCAACCACAAGGAATCAACATAAAATATTGAAATACGACAAAAGAACCCAATACCCCAATCCATGATTTATGCATAGACTGCTATGGAACATCTAATCCATTTACCAAGCTTGTTTTTTAGTAAAAAAAAATTTGTCACTAAGTTATTTTTGCAATATAATTGAAGTAGGCCCACAACATCATCATTTTTCGTCAGCGAGTGTTCTTTAATCCATATATCTGTATAGGAAAAGCACATACACGTTTCACATTTTAATTTGAATTTATAAGATATTGCCCGATGTCACATCGTGTTTTTGTTTTATTCTGTTTTTGGGGGACGGGCACGTACGTGTACGTATTTAACTTTTTTATTAAATTATGCCCGTCCTCCAGATCCTCTGTGTTTTGTTTGTATCAGAGTGACCGAATAAAATTGATTGATTGAAACTCAAATAAAAAGGAGATTATGTCATATAACTTCGTTGGGCCTTTTCAACACAATTATTAAATTACAATGCAGAATTCATCAGAAACTTTTGGCATCGAAGGTGAGACATTTAGACATGGTGACTTTAATGTCTACTGTTGCTAAAAATATAAAATTTATTTTGGCAAGAGACCTTAACCACCGCAAATTCAAAAGTTTACTGGAAGAAATGAGTGCGCAGCATCATGATTTGTTGTATTTTTGTGAAGTTAGATGGGTTGAGTCGCGATGCTATGTTGCAACGCTTCTATGATTTGCAAAACGAGAAATTGTAACCTTCTTAAAACAAAAAATGCAGGTTTTGGTGTTGACTTGGTGATCCAGATAGGTTAACAGATTTATTATATGACTGCCTCCATAAACAAGCTGCGTATCTGGGAACATAAACTCATCAATTCCAACTTTGCTCATTTTCCTAATTTGAGCTTTTTAAACCCGCTCTGATAAGTACTTATAAGTACTTATCAGTAATCGTTACTACTAAAACTTAATTTGAATCTCGACTTTTGGATATGAAAAATCAGAAGGACGAAATCGATTTATTTGCCATGACATTTTCAGTTGATGTCAATACTGAGCCACACAAAATGCAAATAATTGAATCTCAATCATCCGGTATCTTAAAGGTCTAATACGATTAAGTTCTGATCGATTTTATAGAGAATATGTGCAGAAATCCAGTTATCCACATCTGTAGGACAATGCAAATCGTGTAATGTGCAAGTTTGAAAGCACATATTGCTGTGAGCAGTTTTTTTTCCAAAATGAAATACACTAAGAATAACTTCGTACTCGATTGTCGGATCGCCATTTGAGCGATTTACTGCAGATAGGCTATCCTCAACAAAGTTGCCAGTTGATTCGCTTCGGCCATCACACAGAAACAACTCCATCCTTCTCATTGATGATAAGCATTGATGTATAAACAATGCATTGTGTTTGATAATACATAAAAAAAAACTCCACATACACGTCTCAGTATAACAGAAGTTTAACAGAAAAATGGGAGTCGAGAGTGCACCATAATTTGAAGTTTATTGTGGCCGTTGTTTATGTACAAATTTAATGCACCAAAGCCCGCTTCAACACACTTTGTAAAGATATGGATCCGACCCACGGTGTTCTAGTCTTCCATACGACTGTGCGATGGTTGTCCAGAAGAATTTGTGTGAAAGATCACTAGCCCAGTTCTGGTGCTCCATGTATGAAACCTAACTGGCTGAACTAGCTTTCCGAATTCTGCTACCGGTACCATTTGCCACAACTTACCTAGGCGAAAGCGGCTTTTCAGCTCTTCTTCATATACAAACAAAGGCCCGAAATCGAATGAAAGTCGAGGATGATTTGAGATTAGCTTTGTTGAAAACTCAACCACGAATTACGCAGTTGGCTACGCGGTTTCAATGTCAGCCGTCACATTAAGTAAAACTGCAGCTTGATGAAAAATATTCACTTGGCAGCTTATTTTATTGATAAGTATAGAAAGTAAGGTGGGGTCGCGAGGTATGTGTAAACCACCAAAGGAGGTCGCGAGCCAAAAAATGTTATGAACCACTGTGCTAATAGCTCATATTACATAACTCGCTAAAACGGTATCAAATTCATGGGTGTGAAATTATAAGATTCAATTTGTTCTAGAATTATATCTTATTCAAACAAACGTTAAAAAAAACTACGTTTTGAAACATTAACTTGATGCTCATAAATGTCAGTAATTCACCAGCCGTTAGGTCATTTTCTGACTAATTTGTCACTTTTTCCTAGTTGATTCTCACTATATTTAATTTATGTTTACTATATTAAATTCATTCAGCCAGTCATAATGCTATATTATTATTTTTTTTCTCGATGTTTGTTTTAAACGTAACCTGGTATTCAACTGGGCAAAAAGGCGTTAGACGCTGATACGATGACGCTTTAGTAGTCTCTAGCGGCTCCCCGTCAATTGTGGAAATATTGCATATTTGTTTATTTAAATTGATCGCGATCAATAGCCGAGAACTGTCTCAGATTACTGGTTTTCACCATCTTTCCCGTCATTTCAGGCCGCAGATGTCAATAAATCAGTGTTTAATCCAAGTGGTAAGCTGCGATCTTTGCACAATGCTTTTCCTCTATATACCGTATCTGAAGCTCTGGCGTCCCAACCTTCAGATCACGCTGTATCTTCTGGCTTTCCAAAAGAAAGCTTTCTGGATCTGTGTCTGAACGCTTCATACGATGCATATTCTGATGACAGAGGTGGAGAATAAATTTTTGGTTTCTGTTTTCTGCTACATATTTTTACTGATGAACTCCGAGGAGGTATCATTGTTTGAATGCTTTCTTGATCTTCAGTGCGTGTGTAACGTATTTTCTATTTCTGGAATTTCCAAACACTCAATTTGAATCTCTGTTGGCGTTGTGTTTTCACCATTTTCTAAAAAGCCACAGAAAAGTTTATGTGAAAAAGGCGTTACAAGACAGAGCGAATGTGAAAAACAACCCGAAGGAGTGGGTGGTGCTGTGGCCAAAAAACGTAGAGTAGTAAATATTAACCATATTTTTGACCTACGCTAGAGTCTGGTTCAGGAAAATTAAAAATTATTTGATAAAGGAACATGCCAGTTCGATTCTGCATAATATCAGGCATTAGAATGTCAAAATTACTGTAGATGTACGGTGGTCATTCTGCGCTGTTACATACCAGACATGGTGAAATCTTCAACAGAAAACATGTTCGTGTCATTGTGCAGTGTGTCAAATTGCTCCGGGATCATACTATAAATTCTGTGAGATAACTTATCTGCTGTATTCTCGTTTATTGTTTATCTCAAGTTGGGATCGCTTTGTGAGTTCATAAACATTTATCTTAACACTCCCAACAACATAAAAATACTAGAGGTCATTAGGGTAATTGAGTTTTAGACACCAGGACTAAAGGGTCAAGGAATCAGTACAATAACAACCAGAACCAGTGGTCTACGATCATTAAAAAATGCTCTTCTTTGATCGTTGACTGATAATTTCTGAAGACTATTGTTGGAAAGAGATATTATTAGGAAAAAATACGAGTTTCAGTTATTTCTAATTTAAAATTATTTCATGGAAACATAATATGATAAAAATTGTGGCCCTTCCCCACACCCCTGTCCAAACCAAGCTCATGGCTGCCGTACTATGGATACGCCACTGACAATGAAAAATATTAATTCATAATGTAATCTTCAGAGACTAACAAATAAATGTGAGAACAAACCCAAGTTCCACGAAGCGTCGCATTGCCACACATCGTTCATATCTAAAATAAATTGAAGTAAATATGAATAGAATAAGACCAAGAGAGCTATTTTATAATGATGATGAATACTAACAACATAATATTAAAACGATCCTTAGGTCCACTACGCGTCCAATAAACACATAAGGTTCACGTAAGGCTAGTCAGTTTAGGCTTCCACCGTCGAGTCCATGCATCTGAGACTAGTAAATGGCTGACTAATCCCATATTTCAATAACACATAGGCCAACCAGACATTTCCGAGATTTTTTTCAGCAATTTACAACCTGCATCGACATATATCTTTTAATCTCGATTACGCCATCAGGACCATGAAGTATTATAATATGCCTATTGAAAATGGCTCAAAATTTCCTACAACCTCATCTTCATGAGAAACACCTTGCAGCTGGAACCATCAGTTTGGTTAGGAGGTTATATTTTTTGTTGAAGTAGTGTCCCGAATTCCTCTACTCTCGCTTAACTGCAGAATTCCTTTGAAATATGAAAATCACAGTTGATATTGACAAATATTAAATTACTGTCATCAAATCTGTGGGAAATTAACCTGATACTTCTTTCAGCATGTTGACTCTCTTTCAAGTTGCTTCCAACTGGATCGATTAAATATACTATTATACGCTCAGTAACGTTGATCACCTAACAGAAAAGATTTCAAATTACTTTCAAGTAAATAATCAAGGGAATGAAAAGCGAAGTTGGCAATACCAAAGGTTTTCATTAATCATTATTTTACGTTCCATATTCCAACAACAACTTCATAGTCCTTCAACTTCACATTGGATATTTTTTTAGCAAAAAACTTAATCACAAAAGAGCTCAAACACACATCAAATACAGCAACTTTGTTAATTAGCTCTATTTTATCTATACCAAAATTTTGCAAAGAATATAAGAGATCTTTGAAAGCAATTGACGGAAAGGAACAGGTCTATTTCTCTCCAAGATATTTTTTTTTTAACAAAAATGAGACTAGACTCTAGTTTAGAGTCTATTATGTAGACTTCTTTCATGTATTTCAATTTAGTAAATCATATACACCTATGGAGACTATATTGAAGAGAGAACAAATGCTTATCATTTAATTGGTTACAATTCAAATTTGTTTTTCAGTCGTCAAGAAGTATAGTAGATTTATCTATATTCAGCAAGAAAGATGGAATTTGTAAAAAAAATAACATTTGCTTGGATCGTAATGGGCAAATTAAAATATTAAATTTTTCTTCATTTTGATATATTCAAGTGCAAATGAAATTACATACTCCATCCATGATCCAAAGATGAGGTTTTAAGGAGATGAAGCCTTTTAACCAGATTTTTCACTCAGCATGTGTCGCACTTATGATTTCAGGTACATCACTGTCATCTGCCTTAATAAGCAACCACATAGCTTTTGTATTAGAGATTGTTTTCCTAATTATTACCTAATGAAATTGCTACGAAATCACAACTATACGCCAATTAACAGGGGCGGTTGCCACGTTGAATAAAATTTTACGTTTCAATTTCTAATCCGGAAGAGTTTGCCAGAATGTCATTGCTTATCAATTCCTCATCACAGTTCTGCGATGAAACTTCAGCTTCCGAAAGTTTAAATATATCATTCATATTTACAAGTGCACAAGTATGAAAATACTTCAATGAAGCATTTCTTTGAACAGTAGATGTAATTTTATAACAGTCAAAATAAACAACTGATTACTGACATTGAATTTTATTCAAGTCGGTTATCAAATAAAAAAATGAACTAAAAGCAGTTACCATGGCACTTTACGAAGAATGTTTGTGATCAGTAGTACGAAGCAGACGCCTGACTGCTAACAATGAAAATATATTTATAAAAATGAACATTTTATGCATATTTATGTGTATTTTATGCACATTAATCAACATTCAAGAAATTTCTCCTTTTCTGACAAAGAACTAAAACCGACAACATTGTATTGGATAAAATACATGTCAATAAAGAAAATAAATAATATAATTTTTTAAACAGAAATAATTTAGAATATCAAAATATATATAAAAAACTGAAACTTTTCAATCTAGCGAAAAGGAAAATTCCATGAATTGTTACATTTTTTTTTTGTTAACCTTGGGAGTGGGATCGCAATTCCTCTTTCATCAATCGTCACACCATTGCATAAAATTCATTATAGTTCTATTCGTTCGCACATTCTGTAGGTGCAATATTAAACGACTCAATAAAAAGAAATTGGTGGTATCCATGTTGCACAGTGAGTACCTGTGAAGAAATCAAAATGACATCGAAAATCATCAACTATATTAAGATTACAGCAATTCACAGAAACATTTACACAAGCCAACAAAAATGTTTTATCTCATTAGTCATTATAAATTTACCTGTCTCGGACCATTACAGCATTTTGATGTTCTGCTACACTAGAGTTTACATCAAGTATGCAGTTCCGAAGATCCGGAAATGACCTGTCAGGTCCTTTCTTTTTTGATTTAGTGTGAAACCTGTCTAGTAGGCTGTAACACATTTCAACATTTGCTTCTGGGTCTACTCCAACTTTTTTAGCCTTCTTTTCGCAGTAACAATTTTTTTTTGGTTCTCATATACTATAGCATGCATTTATATGGCTCAAACATGCCTGGGAAGCGATTTTCACCATGATGAGCAACCTGAAACAATCGATATTTCTTATCGAAACTAAGATAAACTAACCCAAACTTTCACACTATGCTCCATAAATATAACTTCAATTTCTAGACATCCGTTCTGAGAATTTTGAAACCCATCTTCAAATATTGAGAGATTGGATTTCTTTATATAAACGCACACGGCATGTGGACACCTAAAATGAACGATGTCACCTAGGAATAGAAAGATCTATCTTTAAGCTCACTGATGATACAAAATATGAGTTCAATTTGAATTTAGCGTCCGTACCCAACTGGCGTTAGATTATAATAGTTTACTTATTGTTAAATTTGATTATAAATGGTTTTATTAATTTTTATCACTTATGTTAGTATGTTTGTATTTCACACGTGCCTTTGTGGGTCTCCGAAAAATCGCGGTGGGTCACAAAGCGTGGTTTGCCATACCTGTCATATAGCATGCCTTTATATGACCCGAACATGTCTGAGAAGCCATTTCCACCATGATGAGCAACCTGAAAGAATCGCTATTTCATTTTAATATCTTATTGCAACTAAGATAAACCAACATAAACTTTCACACTCTATGCTCCACCAATATACCTTCAAATTCTAAAACATTGATACCGAGAATTTTAAAATCCATCTTCAAATAGAGAGAGATTGGATTTCTGAATTCAGAAATAAATATTCCCATTTGTAATGTCTCATTAAAAACCTGTGACGCAATATCTGAAATGTATACATTTAGACGTTGTTTGAATGACCACGGACATGGTTCCCTGCAAATGCTTGTCGAATAGTGTCCTTCCATAAACGCACACGCCACGTGGGCACCTAAAATGAACAATGCCACCCAGATGTAAAAAGACCTATCTTTAGTCTTACTGATGATACAAAATATGAGTTTTTAAGTGCTACAATGGTATTATGAAATCTGACTCTTTATCATATGGCCAGTTATGCGCATATTTCATGTATACTGAACTTCAAAGAAAGCAGCAAACACACGAAGAGAAAATCTGAGCCATCTTAACCATATGGCTAACACAGCCTCTCCCGAGTTAACAGTCAAAGACGAAAACACGCATAATTAACTAGTTATATGGTCACTAGTCATATGGCCTGTGAATCGATATGCCATTTTGAGGAATCGATAATCGTTTGGTCTAAAATTCCACCCATCTATTACCATTGGGTCGTCTTATAGTGCCTGAACCTGATGCACCTCCAATAAGATTTACTGATGATCGATGAATTAACCGTTTTGAACTGACCGCAGTGATCAACAACCTCAATTGAATTTTCTTGCCTATAATTCGTGACTTTAGAAACCGATTTTCCTACCTCGGTATCATACTGCCTTAATTAATTTTACCTAACGGTACTTTTATTGATTAATAGTATTTAAAATAATTTGGACCTTAATTCGGTTAGTTTTGACTTCTATTTGGTGAGTGAAGCAGATCTAGCCCACCTCTGCATGCATGCAACTATGGACCTTTCCCCGACCTTTAACTTTTATTGTTTTGATTTTGGTCGCTCAGACAAACTTTGCAAACATCCAGGCTTGTGTAGGGCGATAGAGTGGTGCGTTGCTCGTTTTAACGGTCTTCAAATGGTATTTCACTAGTGGTGGCGGTATTTTCGGGCTTCTAAAGCTGTAACATATTGTCAAGTGATCTATTATTAACGTTATTCTGCCTTCACCTGGCGTTGCCGTACCGGTACCTAACTTAGTTCTCCAAGAACTTTTCTTTACACCAGCTGCAAAAAGTTACAAAACTTTTCATTGAAAGGTGATATTTAAACACCACTGTGAAGCTAGCAGCACTTTCAGCCACAATATTTCTACACATTAAATATAGGTTCTACGCGCAAATAGTGTTCACTTATAGGTACATATAAAAATTGAAAAAAGTTGATTAAAATATTATTTTAGCACGGAAATACATGAAAAATCTTCAAACTGACTCAATACAATGAATTGGACAAAATATAAGAATATATATGTGTTTAAGAAAAGACCAACTGAGCGAAAAATGAATTTTCAGGTATCCGCAAATACGAAGTTTCGCGAAAAATTTATCGTTTTTAAAACGTCATTCCTCGAAAACCGCCAATAAAGGCAGCACCACGACACATTCGGAGAAAAGCAGATTCCTTATAGCTTTGATTTTCATATGTCAGAACAGTAGCAGCACGTTTTGACTTGGCCAATCATAATACCAAACATAGCGTATAATTTTCACTTTTTTTTAACTATGTAGATATAACATATTTAAAAACGGTTTGGTATTTCAACTGAATTTACTGGATAATTTATCAAATACTTTTTTCTCTTGGTCATACACCAAAACTGTACGTTCATTAAACTTGGAATAAGTGGGCAAATCTTAAAATAACAAAAAATGATTTGACGCCCTTTTGTGGATTTTTTCCGGTATTTTTAAAAAAATACCGTTTTTGAAAAGGCGATTTCTCAAAAACCGCCAATAGAGGCAGCACTACGACACATTCGGAGAAAAGCAGGTACCTTATAGATTTAATTTCATTATGTCAGAACAGTAGCAGCACGTTTTGACTTGGCCATATATAATACCAAACATAGCGTGTATTCAAAATTTTATAAACAATGCAGACATAACATATTTAAAAACCGTTTGGTATTTCAACTAAATATACTAGATATCTAATGGAACATCTTTTTCTCTTGGACATACATATATACTGTACGTTCATTAAACTTGGAATAAGTTGCGAAAAGTATAAAATACCAAAAACATTTTACGTCCTCTTGTGGATTATTTCAAAAAATTATCGTATTTGAAATAGAGAATTCTCGAAAACCGCCGATAAAGGCAGCACTACGAGTCTACGACACATTCGGAGAAAAGCAGATACCTTATAGATTCGATTTTAATATGTCAGAACAATAGCAGCACGTTTTGACTTGGCCATATATAATACCAAAAATAGCGTATAATTTTCAATTTTATTAACTATGTAGATATAACATATTTAAAAACGGTTTGGTTTTTCAACTGGATTTACTGGGATATTCATCAAATACTTTTTTCTCTTGGTCATAAATCAAAACCGTACGTTCATTAAACTTGGAATAAGTGGGCAAATCTTGAAATAACAAAAAATGATTTCACGCCCTCTTGTGGATTTTTTCGGGAATTTTCAAAAAAATATCGTGTTTGAAAGGCGATTTCTCTAAAACCGCCAATAAAGGCAGCACTACGACACATTCGGAGAAAAGCAGGTACCTTATAGATTTAATTTCATTATGTCAGAACAGTAGCAGCACGTTTTGACTTGGCCATATATAATACCAAACATAGCGTGTATTCAAAATTTTATAAACAATGCAGACGTAACATATTTAAAAACCGTTTGGTTTTCCACCAAAATTTCTAGATAATTTATCGAACATTTTTTTCTCTTGGAAATACATATATACTGTACGATCATTAAACTTGGAATAATTTGCGGAAAGTATAAAATATCAAAAACCAAGTTACGTCCTCTTGTGGATTATCTTCAAAATTTCAAAAAATCATCGTATTCGAAATAGCGATTTCACGAAAACCGCCAATAAAGGCAGCACTACGACACATTCGGAGAAAAGCAGATACCTTATAGATTCGATTTTCATATGTCAAAACAGTAGCAGCACGTTTTGACTTGGCCATATATAATACCAAACATAGCGTATAATTTTCAATTTTATTACCAATGTAGATGTAACATATTTAAAAACGGTTTGGTATTTCAACTAAATTTACTGGATAATTCATCAAATTTTTCTCTTGGTCATACATCAAAACTGTACGTTCATTAAACTTGGAATAAGTGGGCGAATCTTAAAATAACAAAACATTTTTTGATTATTTATTTTGATTATCTGAGCAAATCAGATAACTCATAGATTCGACTTCACCATAGCAAAACAGTAACCGCACACTTTGACTTGGTCATGTATAATACCAAACATAACGTGTTTTCAAAATTTTATATTAAAATGGACGTAACGAACTTAAAAGCTTGTATTTCAACTTAATTTGCTAGATATTGGATCAAATATATTTCTCACTTTGTTCAGTATTGATGTGTGACTGGGAGAAAATTATATTTGAACAAGTATTCAGTAAATTTGTTTAAAATACGACAGCTTTATTAATTTTTAACGTCAGCATCATTCAAAAGTTGAAGAATACACGCTATGTTTGGTATTATATATGACCAAGTCAAAACGTGCTGCTACTGTTGTGACATAATGAAATCAAATCTATAAGGTATCTGCCTTTCTCCGAATGCGTCGTAGTGCTGCCTTTATTGGCGGTTTTCTAGAAATCGCTCTTTAAAAAACGATAATTTTACGAAATTTTGAAAATAATCCACAAAAGGGCTTAAAATGATTTTTTTGGTATTTCATATTTTCCGCAACTTATTCAAAGTTTAGTGAACGTACAGTATTGGTGTATGTTTAATAGAAAAAGATGTTTGATTTATTATCTAGTAAATTTAGTTGAAATACAAAGCACTTTTTAAATATGTTACGTCTGCATTGTTTATGAAATTTTGAATTCACGCTATGTTTGGTAATATATTTGGCCGAGTTAAAACGTGCTGCTATTGTTCTGACATAATGAAATCGAATTTATGAGGTATCTGCTTTTCTCCGAATGTGTCGTAGTGCTGCCTTTATTGGCGGTTTTTGAGAAATCGCTATTTCAAAAAGATATTTTTTTGAAAATCCGAAAAAAATCCACAAGATGGCGTCAAATCATTTTTTGTTATTTTAGGATTTGCCCACTTATTCCAAGTTTAATGAACGTACAGTTTTGATGTATGGCCAAGAGAGGAAAGTATTTGATGAATTATCCAGGAAATTTAGTTGAAACAGCAAACCGTTTTTAAATATGTTACATCTACATAGTTATTAAAATTGAAAATTATACGCTATGTTTGGTATTATGATTGGCCAAGTCAAAACGTGCTGCTACTGTTCTGACATAATAAAATCGAATCTATAAGGTATCTGCTTTTCTCCTAATGTGTCGTAGTGCTGCCTTTATTGGCGGTTTTTGAAAAATCGCTATTTCAAAAACGATAAATTTTTGAAAATAACCAACAAGAGGGCGTAAAATGATTTTTTTGTTAAATCATACTTTCCGCAACTCATTCCAAGTTTAATGGACGTAGTACAGTATATATGTATGTCCAAGAGAAAAAGTTGTTTGATAAATTATCTAGTAAATTTAGTTGAAATAACAAACGGTTTTTAAATTATGTTACGTCTGCATTGTTTATAACATTTTGAAAACACGCTATGTTTGGTATTATATATGGCCAAGTCAAAACGTGCTGCTATTGTTCTGACATAATGAAATTTAATCTATCAGGTATCTGCTTTTCTCCGAATGTGTCGTAGTGCTGCCTTTATTGGCGGTTTTCGAGAAATCGCTATTTCAAATACGATAATTTTTTGAAATTTTGAAGATAATCCACAAGAGGACGTAACTTGGTTTTTGCTATTTTATACTTTCCGCAACTTGTTCCAAGTTTAATGATCGTACAGAATATATGTATGCCCAAGAGAAAAAAAATGTTCGATAAATTATCTAGTAAATTTAGTTGAAATATCAAACGGTTTTTAAATATGTTACGTCTGCATTGTTTATTAAATTTTGAATACACGCGATGTTTGGTATTATATATGGCCAAGTCAAAACATGCTGCTACTGTTCTAACATAATGAAATTAAATCTATAAGGTACATGCTTTTCTCCGAATGTGTCGTAGTGCTGCCTTTATTGGCGGTTTTTGAGAAATCGCCCTTTCAAACATGATATTTTTTTTTAAAATTCCGAAAATAATCCAAAAGAGGGCGTAAAATCATTTTTTGTTATTTTAAGATTTGCCCACTTATTCCAAGTTTAATGAACGTACGGTTTTGATGTATAACCAAGAAAAAAAAGGTATTTGATGCATTATCAAGTAAATTCAGTTGAAATATCAAACCGTTTTTAAATATGTTATATCTACATAACTAATAAAATTTAAAATTATACGCTATGTTTGGTATTATATATGGCCAAGTCAAAACGTGCTGCTACTGTTCTAACATAATGAAATTAAATCTATAAGGTACCTGCTTTTCTCCGAATGTGTCGTAGTGCTGCCTTTATTGGCGGTTTTTGAGAAATCCCCTTTTTTAAAAACGATATTTTTTTAAAAATTCCGGAAAAAATCCACAAGAGGGCGTAAAATAATTTTTTGTTATTTTAAGATTTGCCCACTTATTCCAAGTTTAATGAACGTACAGTTTTGATGTATGACCAAGAGAAAAAAGTATTTGATGAATTATCCAGTAAATTCAGTTGAAATACCAAACCGTTTTTAAATATGTTATATCTACATAGTTATTAAAATTGAAAATTATACGCTATTTTTGGTATTATATATGGCCAAGTCAAAACGTGCTGCTACTGTTCTGACATATCAAAATCAAATCTATGACGAATCAGTTTTTTTTGCCGAATGTGTCGTGGTGCTGCCTTTATTGGCGGTTTTCGAGAAATCGACGTTTTAAATACGATAATTTTTCGAAACTTCGTATTTGCGGAATACTTGAAAATTCATTTTTCGCTGAGTTGGTCTTTTCTTAAACACTATATTTTTTGTCAAATTCATTGTATTCAGTCAGTTTGAAGATTTTTCATGTATTTCCGTACTAAAATTATATTTTGATCACCTTTTTCAATTTTATATGTAACTATAAGTGAACACTATTTGCGCGTAGAACCTATATTCGATGTGTAAAAATATTCTGGCTGAAAGTCCTGCTAGCTTCACAGTGGTGCAGAGAACAAGGAACTAATAAACCTGGGGTTTTCAACGAAATCCCGCACAGTAAAAAAGCTCCCCAATTGAAAATATTTTTTCAAATTTATAATTTATATTCAATCCTACAGAGAATTAAAGTTTACAGACAACAAAACAAATATTTTAAATTACTTAGGCTCTTTCAGTAATTAGGGGTAATATTTGCAATCAATGAAAAACTATACAAAAAAGATTGGATTTATGAGGGAACACTATTATTCCATGAAAATATATATGTGAGCCTGACGGTTTAAAACTAAAATAATATCAGCAACTTGCCAACGACTTTGGACAAAGATTTTTAATAGTAATTGAAGTCACAAGTTAAAATATTAAAATGGTGGTAAACAAAGTGTAACTTTATGAGAAGAAGGTCTTAAAAACAATTATAAATCAATTTTACGCATATTTAGTGCATCCAATTCAAATATCAATTTGCTTTTGGAAGTAACTTTATTCACAAGCATGTGTTTTGTTCACAACTCTGTACAGGCTTCGAAAATCAACAAAAAAGAGATTTTTTTCATATTTGGCGGAAACAAAAATTCGAGGCAGTGATTTCGAAAAATTTTTGAGGCCACGAGTATCATATAATAAATGATCAGAAATAAAGGCCTTCAAAATTTTGTTAGACTGAACTTTTCGTGTATTCCAGTATTCCGCGTGCCTATTAGAAAATCAATGTCAAGAGAATATGGAGCTAATCATTCAATGAATGAATTTAATCATATAAAACAAAACAACGTAACAACAGCAAACTACCCGAGGCAAACATAACTTAGGATGAAGTTGAATGTGTATGCCCACCATACACTCTAAATGAAAAAAGTGGTGATTCCCACCAAAATATTTGGTTCACAAGGTTTTCTACTTCTTCCACTCTTTGGGTAGGTGTTTAACATTTCCACCCTAACAACCCCACCCAAATCGATAGCAAGATCAACCTTCTTGCAAGCCTGGAAACGTACTATAACCACCCAAAGGAAGCATGAAACCACGACAGGTTTTCAAGATTTAAACAACTTATTAAAACAGTAAATATTCGGCGAAATTGACTACTAAAGGTCGCAAATATAGTAATGAGAAAGTTACGCCTTTTTTGTTTTTTGAATGGGAATACTTCATTTGGCAGGAGCAGTAGGCATGCTGTGATGAATGCCAAGCTTTTCTGCTACCTGATGGTATTTGTATATTGAAAATCCTGTAACAAAGAGTCCATCACTGCCATTGCTTTTGTGTAATTAAAGCTTCCATTCGAACTGTGATCTAGTGATGATCCAGAGTTCATCATTGGAATGGACTTACAATCTAAATATACAAAAAAAAAAGATTAGATGAGTATGTCTTTTGCAGTAGAAAAACGGTCGCATGTTAACTTCGAACATATTCAATAAAAATGTTTCGAACTGAATTGGAGTCCTTGTACTGGACAAGTAATTTATGATAGTAATTTATAAAAGTGATGAACAACACAGACTAGCTATTTTTTCAGTTTGTCTAACTCTAAGTATTGATTCTAACTCTTCATAATTATAAAGCATATAGTGATATCATCATACATCTACATATAGGCTATAATCAGGGGTGGCCAACCTTTCACATACCATGCGCCACGTTTTAAACATAATGTTTCAGATGCGCCTTAAATCTCTTGTATTCCCACGCCTTATGTTCGCTCCTTGTTGAAATTATATAAATTTATAATACACACGTATATGTAGTTTTTTACAATTTACAACTTCACATGAATAGAAATTAAGCAAGGAAGTATAATAAATAAAACTGATTAATTTTATTTAAGTACCGCCTTTATGAGACTTTTGCTGCTGTTTTACTTTCGCCAGTTTTTTTTATTCTTGGAGTTAAGTTTGTTACTGAGAGGAGCAGTGCATTCTTCAAATTTAAATCTGTAAGTCTTGACCTCGCTTTGCTTTTAATTAGTTTCATGGCAGAAAATGTTTATTCACATCTATATGTCGTTCCGAAACGACATATAAAACCCTGGGCAACTTTTCTCAGTTCTGGAAAATTTTCACGAGGTAACGATTGCCAGAACTTGATCATGTCAGATGCACTTGGGACTGAAGAAAGCTCATCAAATTTAATTTTCAATGATGGATGAGTTTTCAAGTCAATTAGTTCCAATTGTATATTGCTTGGCATCTTCATTATGTTTAGTTCACTAAGTGAAAATGGGTTGATAAAAGCAAGTATAGAGTCTTCTTCTTTTGAAATATCATGAAAACGACTTGAATGAATGAATTTCAATGACAGCCGCATATATATAGTTACCTCAACGAAAATTCTCGTATCCACGCAAAAATTCGAGCAATTTACGATAAACATATTACGATTGATTACGAAACAGGGAACCATTGTGACGCCATGCTTCAAGTAAAAACTACAGCCTTCCTGAAAGTAGGAGAAAAACGTATTCTGTCTTATGAGCATTACGCAATATGCTGTTTTTACCAACGAAGAGAAAAGGGTACGATTAAGAAGTAAAGTTAGGCGTAATAATGTGACAATATGCCTTTAGTATCAATATCTACTCTACTCTACCCTCGATTCTAATTGGCCTTTGCTAATCAGCTCTTTGGCCTAGCGTCGCGTGATTTTACTCCAGGCTTCTTCAAAATTAGTACTTGCGTCACAGCAAGCGATTTTACGCTTCGCTTTTGTTGACAACGGTCATTTGAAGTTTGGATGAAAAAGGTGGTATTTAGGGGTCATTTTCAGCATGTTGTGGGTTGATTTATAATAAATTTTTTAGGCCCGGGCATTTCAACTGGTTGTTCAATGGTTATTGGGAGATATTTGGGAAGTCTGGGCAATGGAAAATCTATGTTTTAAGCTGATAAATGACGATTTTCTATTTTTCCAGAAGTTCTGAACTTTTTACTCCAGTAGGGAAAAAATAGTAAATTTTACTAATTTTTGATAAAAGTCTAGAATGAATGTCATAAAGTCCGTCCAAAAGCTAACGTCGATAATCGCCTGTTGTTTCTAATTCCAACAAGCCGTAAGTGGACGACGTGGAGTAAGGAGAATAGATTTTAGGTACAATCAAAAGTCACCATGTAAATCGCAAAAAAACGGCTTGACGTGGAGAAGTCAAGTGCAATTAACAATTTTGGCATAAAAAGGGTTAAAGATGCAATGCGCCACCTCTAATCATGCAATGCGCCACGTTTGGCGCATGCGCCATAGGTTGGCCACCCCTGGGCTATATAGAATCAAAAATTTCAACAATATGTTTGTAATGGTGACATTATTTCATTCATTCTCAACACTGTATTTTACACCCAAATACAACGCACTAGATTTAAACACATGTACCAACCTATCAGTTGTTCACTGCTCATCCGCTATATTCCTCCCATTTAGTTTCTCTGCTATTAGCTACTTGTGAGTTCCAATACTGTGATCATCTTCATTTTCAAGAAAATCAACATCCTGAATAGAAAGTTATTTTCAACAATATGTTTGTAATGGTGACATTATTTTATTCATTTTCGCACTGTATTTTACACCCAAATACAACGCACTAGATTTAAAAACATGTACCATTATTAGACTTGCATATCGCCGGATGAGAACAGAAGGGGCCTAAGTCACATTTTTAGAAAATTCATCTTTTTTCAATATTTTGGGGTTTTGAGCCATGCTCTACAAGGTGGTGGTCTTGAAATCCTGAATTTCTGAATAATAAAAATTTCAGCTGGACCTAGGACTATAATATTTTGTAGAAGTTAAGAACAGAATGGGCCTAAGTCCAGCTTAAATTTTTATTATTGAGAAATTCAGGATTTCAAGACCACCACCTTGTAGAATGTAGGGCATGGCTCAAAACCCTAATGCTCAGGACCCCAAAATATTGAAAAAAAGAGTCCTAAGTTCCAGCATGAACATCAGAAATGAAATGTCTGAAACTCACATCCCTAAAAAATTATTCAGTGCAACTTAGGCCTAAGTCACCTTGTTTTACTTTGCATCCCATACAAAAAATTCAGAAGTTGTTGAGAACAGAATGGGCCAAAATCCTTTATGGGGGTAAAAAAGCTGGAAGGAATTGAAGCTGAAGTGCCAAAAAATATCGATTACAAAGATATTCTCATCCACACTAAAATAACCAGAGCTCAGGTATTTACTAAGCGTGAATATTTAGGAATTCGAAAATAGAAAAAATTACAAATTTTTTTTTGCATTTTTCTCAAAACTCGAAATTGTGACTTAGGCCTGTTCTGTTCTCATCCGGCGATATATTTATTGCATAAAATAACAAGACTCACCTATGAGTTGTTCACTGCAGCACTGCTCATCTGCTATATTTCTCTCATTTAGTTCCTCTGGCCCAGTGTTCACTATTAGCGCACTTTTTTGCGAAAAGTGCGAAGCACTTTCGCAACTTTTTTTAGGGACTGCGAAATAGCACTTTTTTCCGATTTTGAAGAGAAATAGCACTTTTTTCTGATTTTGAAAGGAAAAAAATTCAAAATTGAAAAATATGTTTATGTGAGTCTTAAGTTGTCAAATAAGTAACATACCAGTACTTTTGTAGCTCAATTCGGCATATCATAACGATATTTACCGGAATTCTAACCTATGAGATGCAGACATAGAAGATAAAGCTTTTGCATTAACCGCAAAATTCTTGTTAATAATATGATTATTATACAAGCACGCGTATTCCGCTTCTCCCGCGAAACGCTCCAACGACGTAATGGCGGTGAGTTTCTTTGAACGAGAGTGTGGTCATGTGACATCCACGAATTGCCACAAAATGAAACGATTTTCTGGTGCAAGTTTGACGGGCCTTTGTACCCTTTTTAAGAGATTTTACTGGATTTAGAAAGTTCTGAAACCCGACACGACATTATTTAGTAATATAATGTACGCTTATGCAGTTATTTTTTAATCAGAAGAAACTTTGCAAAATCATCAAATTCACAAAACACATATCATATGCCTTATTAACAGCCGTTGCATTGTAACCAGGAATGTTAAAAGCACGTGGCATTTTTCGGAATTTTGCGACATTGCATCCATTTCTCATTGATATGCGAGGTTATGATATTAATGTCCAGAATATTTGTGACCGTAACACAATTAAAACCGACAGACTTTTGTCATTACCATATCTTATCTTTATTATTTAGCGCTGATAATGATAAATAAGAATGTGTAATTGTTGATTGCAATTCCGGAGGCGTATTTTCCTTTCTCTCCATGAAACAGACATGAAACGAATTTTACCGCCGTCGTGGGTGCATAAAAGGAGAGAAGGGTTATAAGTTAATTTAAGGACGTACTTTTCCCGACTCACTTTTATGAATACGAATCACGGCGCATTGAAAAGCCAAATAGAATTTAATAACATTAATTTACAACGATTTACGGATAAGAACTAACCTAGGGCTATCGCTAACAGGTAGAAACGATAAATGTAAAAAAAGAAATTCCCTTGCCTTTTTGTGTCATATTTTTAAATTCCTAATTTTGCACAGAGCGTGTCAGCACCGTTTTTGTAAACTTAGAAACGTCGAACCATGCAAATAATGTATTTATGGAAATTTCTCAAGATATCGGGAAAACATATTTTTATTTTAACCATGTAGAAATGCCATTATTGCCGATTCATTCACGAGTTTAGTATCAGTGTTTTAACTGAAATCTGAGTTACGTGAATACTCGACACTGAGTATTCAAGAGATTACCAATTTGCGGAGTTTTAAAATATTATTTATTACGAAAGTTACACGGACACGATCTAAAATCAAAAGCATAGAAATACCAACTATCCGCCTCACAAATATCGCATCCCGGGGTCAGTAATGGTAATATTGTTCGCCTAAAAAATTGCGACTGTAATTTACAAACTGTGATAAAAATCCTACACAGAAGATAAAAATCAGGATAAAATTAAATTGTGTTGTGAATGCACTTCGTAATAGTGGTCTTTAACATCTTCGCCGATGTGAACCCACAATTCTGTCCGAAATATAATATATTTTGCTCGCCACTAATCACACCGCGCATGTAAATAATCATTAAATGGCAATAAAAAATCCAACTTCATTAACAATAAATTCCAAGTAATAGTTCCACATTTCATGCATTTGATCGGCGCTACATGCGAGCGCGTTTTTGTACATACAAACCGTTATGAGGCTACTGATATCTGCATGTTATAGTTCTCTCTAAAATTAATTTTCGCGATTTTTAGTGTTTTATTTCTGAATGCGGATACCCGCTGACTACGGATAAATGGTCGATGTTTAAAATAGGACTTGCAAAATATTCACCAACACCGACAGGCAAAGAAAGGTGTGCTATATGTAACTGGAATTTCGCTGTGAACGACCATACCTTTTAATTTATTAAATGCATTATGTCGTCGTGAAACACACTTCTGGTGCAATGTTTTAATTTCAATTTTCGAGAATCATCCTCGTTGTACTTCGTGTTCCTTCGCAAATTCTGCCTATATATGATGTTTTCTACCCGATTTTAACTAACTCGCACGCAAATCAAGGCATGCCGACATTTTAAAAAATTGCTTGTCTTTGCGTAAGCTCTGAAATAGTATAACATTAATGTAAACGAGAAATTAGGCTAAAAGCTAGTTTAAGATCACGAAACGGGGAAAGATTTTAGAAGTGATCTTGTGTAATATTTAGGAGAAAAAGTTTGAAGGGAAAGTAGGTTAACTTATCTCTTAAAACAGGGGGTGGTGTCTATCAAAATAATATTGCTTAATATATCGGAGAAATAAATCTTCGGAGTGAAAGTAGGTTACCCTATCTCGTAAAGCGGGAGATGACTTTCAAAGTAATATTGAGCAAATGTGCAATATTTTGGAGAAAAAGGTTTGAAGGGAAAGTAGGTTAACTTATCGCTTACTTGAAACAGCGGGTGGCCTCTATCAA
Organism: Styela clava; assembly: GCF_013122585.1. Classification (NCBI taxonomy): domain Eukaryota; kingdom Metazoa; phylum Chordata; class Ascidiacea; order Stolidobranchia; family Styelidae; genus Styela; species Styela clava. Next base: position 19,257,845 of record NW_024102839.1, on the reverse strand, counting down.
AGTGATATTGCTTAAATAGCGGAGAAAAAAAATCTTCGGAGTGAAAGTAGGTTAACCTATCTCGTAAACGGGAGATGACTTTCAAAGTAATATTGTGCAATTTTTGGAGAAAAAGGTTTGAAGGGAAAGTAGGTTAGCCCTTTTTTTTCAACAACACAACAATCGATAAAGAATGAAAAAGGGAGCCGGAGAAACATGACGTCAAACAATCATATAAAACTAGAAGAGGAGCGACTACTTTCAAGCATATTCTATCGAACGAGGAAGCGTGGTTAAAGCGATAGCGCCCAGATTTGACCTACCTACGAGGATGGAAAAAGTTTGTCATAGATTTATTATGATAAAATAGGCTTAGCCTAGAATATGAATCATCGCATGGTGTGTTAGTGTGCAATCAATTTGTGGTAGATTAATTACAATTCCACTTCCTAATATTACGTTAAGCCAATTTTACCCGTAGTTATGAACGAGGCATTTACCACTTTACTTTCTTAGAAATTATTTTAGTAGGCATGGCAGAGAAAAAGAAACAACGACATGATATTTTAGAGCTTGACGCTTGGCCGGAGAAATGGAAAAGAGAGTTTCCATATATTATACACGATAAGAAAACAGGAACCGCAATCTGCACGTATGTTACTTACATTTCTGAGTTCATTATAAGAAAATTAGACAATATGGACCTTTGATCGAAGAATTCACAAACAAGGAGGCAGTAGTGATGGAATGGCAGAATCTTCGTCATGATCTGCATATTCTCCAAATACCGGCTATGGAGAACGTAAGTTCTAATCGGTAGCTACCATTTGTATTTATTTGTCGTATGCTTCTGATCTCTCATCCAACACACACGCACTTAGCTTCGAAGCATATGAAACCTAATTTAATATATGCAAATAAATTACAGGTATGCGAGTACTTAGCGGCAGCGCCCGAGTACCCATGCTTTCAAGTGCTCGGCAAAGTCCTACAAGTTTTCGCAGCCGGTACCTCGGGGGGCCGAACGAGGGTTTTCTTCAATAAACATAATTAAGACGAAACACAGGTAAAAATTATTACAACAATTTTGAAAGTATGAGAATTTGAGAAAACTTCTTACTTATTTATTTAGAAAATAGGACTATATTTGATATTGATGAATACCACTTTTGTAGGAATAATAGGCTTAGCAGCAGACACCTAACAATGCTTCTGAGATGTGGCGGGGAGACATCCATAAAAGCAGACAAAGCGGAATCATTCTTCATAGATGTCTTGCAACAAGCTAGCACAAAGAACGAACGGGCTGCAGAAGCCACGCCATCCATTTTTATTCGTTCGCTTTTGTATTTTTATTTGTGAATAAAACAAATGTGTAAACTGTGCAATTTTGTTACTTGATATCGAAGCCTTGTAACTTTCTCTTGTTGAAAACAAGGGTTGACCCCCGGGATATTTGGTGGGCCACTCATGCAAAATGTATGTTATGATTTGAGAAAAATACCGTCCTTACTTTTTAAATAACAAATTGATAATTATCCGATTGGTTCTGGCTCAGCCTGCAAATCCTTTTATGCACAGACCTCATGTGGAAACACCATGTAACAGTTATCTGTAACGACGAAACATTAATGTAATCCTAAGGCGAAGTTTGGTATCGATCTATGGCCGGCAGTAACACGAATGTGCAAGGCTTTGCAGGTCATTCTAGCAATTGACTCCGGTGGTTGATTGCAGGAAAGTTTCGTTCACGACAGGTGTGCCAAGCAGGTGTCCTTTGGTTAGTGATGAATGTGCTTCAAATCGCGACAGGTGTGCTCAGCAGGTGTCTTTCCTTGCCGATGAATTCTCTCGTTTTAATCAAGATTTAAAAGAACAGAGAGACTATTTTTAATTCGTGAAATTCACAGAATGAGCGCTGTTTCCAGTATTTATGTCTGAAATGAGTTATAACAAAAGCTAGGGCACCTAACTTGTTAAAATCGAAAAAAGCACTTTGTTGTTAAAATCGAAAAAAAGCACTTTCGCACTTTTTTTTTCGACTGCGAAGCACTTTCGCACTCATAATTTCCTTAGAGTTAACACTGTTAAGACCTCTGCTATTATCTACTTGTAAGTCCCAATACTGTGATCATCTTCATTTTCAAGAAAGTTGAATAGAAAAGTCCTGAATAGAAAGTTATGTGCTCCGTAGGCTACTAACAAAATGTATGATAGCTGTTAAAATTGTGTAATTCCAAGTTAAGCACAAAAGAAAAATAAATTGTTCCTGCTCGACTTACCAAACGTGTTATAAACAGATAAATGAGCCCAATACTGCAATAGCCTGTACAGAATCCTTTTGGCAAGTTTGGCAAATCAAAATTAGTTGAGATCGCTCCCGTTACTGGTATGAAGTTCAGAGGTTAGACTCGCAATATAGACTAAGTTACTGATAACTTTATATTTCTGTATTTACCGTTATAGGCTATAGCCTAATCTTATCTAGTACTGGTCACTTGATATTACTGCATTAGCAAACAAAGCTTTGGTTTGCTTGACTGGCAACGTTAGCTGAACGCAATCTGAATCCACATGAACACTGTAGGCTAATAGTAGTAGTGGATTGACTGATCGATTATTTAATTATGACTAGATTAAGGTACCGTACCGGTACTAGGCCGATAATTTCGCGTTTGTTTATCAGCATCAACTTAATAATTCGAAATCCTACCTGTACCAGCAAGCTTAAACCTCCAGACCTCTCCACACAATGTAAGTTTTCCACATTCAACACAAACTGTGCCCACCCACTTATTCTATCTATTGAAAATTGGAGTTGTTTACCGCAGACGGTCTGTTATGCACAGTTTCATCGAAGCCTCGGCAGAGTGATAAGTCAAGTCACCGCGCATAAAAATATTCGAAACGATTTCAGCCAATAGCGTTCAGCCTTCTCACATCGTCACAGTCACCTCTATATCACGTGACATGACGCGTTCATGCATTTCCTTCCACCAAGTTTAGTGGAGAAAATGTTTGGTAACACACCCTGTGAATGCATTAGCACGGTGTATATAAAATTATGCAACGAAATAAGGCGGAAAATATATCACTACATCCCAATGGAGGGGGCGGAAATGGCAAATATCCTCTTTTTCTGTTAAGAGTGTATCCACCCAACATGACAAATACAATCTAAAATTATGAGATTTAGAGAATTTTGTAATAGAAATATGCGTAGGAAGGCAATAGATTTCCAGCAATACTAAACTAAACCTGGTGTCCATAGACATGTTCGCCGTGGACACACGAAAACATGTTTTAAAAACGAAATTGCCTCTTTTTGCAAACATCACTAGTTTTGAACCAATAATCCATCTCAGCATAAAATATGTTTTTTTATTATTAATGTAAATTGGTTCAAAAAACACTTGAATGGATATCATCTGGTTTGACATAGTTGTAGAGCTAACTATGATGAACTTTGCGGAAACTTTCATGGCAACCATTCATATGGCAACATGATGATTCCTAAAGAATCCAATCAAACAAATGTTGGTTCAGCATAGTGAAAATTGGACAAAATTGATATGCTCATGCCAGGGATAGTTCATAATAGTTTGCCGGAAGCGTTCATTTTAACCAGTTCTTTAGTGGCCGCTTATATCGCTGAGTTCTGTTCAGTGCGAACATAGTCTGCTCCGAATTGACCCGCTTTAAATAGGCAACAAAGGCAGTGGCGTATCTAGGGTATGGCAGCCATGGCTCGTGCCATGGGCGCCGTTTGGACGGGGGCGCAAAAAACGCGAAAAGTTCTAATTGTATAATTTTCAATAAAACTTGAAAATGAATGAAACTCGTATTTCTAATTAAATCAGAACAAATTTAACCAAAGTCAATGCAGTTTGCAGTTTCCAACGATCAATGCAGTTTGTTCCGTCACCTAGCGCAATTGACGGTGATTCAACATTAATAAGCCGAAATTGATACGGTACTGGACTTACTGCACCTCATATTAGCTCTGATATCGTACTGGAGTGAACATTTATGAATATTCGTACAATGAGAGAGAATGTTTTACAGCGTGGAAAGAAATTGGGGCAATAAACCGGAATTATTGACGCCAATTTCCATGTACAAATTAAAAAGGAAAGGGAAAAATGTAGTGAGATTCTTAAATGAATATCGCATGAAATAAAGTGTCTGGCGGAACAAAATCTCGCTTTGCGAGGGCACAGGGAGTCACTTCAAGCAGATAGTAATTCAAATGTTGGTCATTTTCTTGGCTCAATAAAATTCCTTGCCGTCCTTGATCCTGTGCTGCGAGAGCATCTTGGTTCCATTGGAAGCCATCCACATTCAACCTCTTAGTGGAAAACAATTAGCCTCGTGCCAAAATCTCAACAAATTCCTCGAGCTATTTTTCAGCTAAAACATCGAAATTTGGTTGTGGAAGCATCAGGCCCATGTAAGATATAGAGCAGGGGTGGCCAACCTATGGCGCATGCGCCAAACGTGGCGCATTGCATGATTAGAGGTGGCGCATTGCATCTTTAACCCTTTTTATGCCAAAATTGTTAATTGCACTTGACTTCTCCACGCCAAGCCGTTTTTTTGCGATTTACATGGTGACTTTTGATTGTACCTAAAATCTATTCTCCTTACTCCACGTCGTCCACTTACGGCTTGTTGGAATTAGAAACAACAGGCGATTATCGACGTTAGCTTTTGGACGGACTTTATGACATTCATTCTAGACTTTTATCAAAATTAGTAAAATTTACTATTTTTTCCCTACTGGAGTAAAAAGTTCAGAACTTCTGGAAAAATAGAAAATCGTCATTTATCAGCTTGAAACATGGATTTTCCATTGCCCAGACTTCCCAAATATCTCCCAATAACCATTGAACAACCAGTTGAAATGCCCGGGCCTAAAAAATTTATTATAAATCAACCCACAACATGCTGAAAATGACCCCTAAATACCACCTTTTTCATCCAAACTTCAAATGACCGTTGTCAACAAAAGCGAAGCGTAAAATCGCTTGCTGTGACGCAAGTACTAATTTTGAAGAAGCCTGGAGTAAAATCACGCGACGCTAGGCCAAAGAGCTGATTAGCAAAGGCCAATTAGAATCGAGGGTAGAGTAGAGTAGATATTGATACTAAAGGCATATTGTCACATTATTACGCCTAACTTTACTTCTTAATCGTACCCTTTTCTCTTCGTTGGTAAAAACAGCTTTATTGCGTAATGCTCATAAGACAGAATACGTTTTTCTCCTACTTTCAGGAAGGCTGTAGTTTTTACTTGAAGCATGGCGTCACAATGGTTCCCTGTTTCGTAATCAATCGTAATATGTTTATCGTAAATTGCTCGAATTTTTGCGTGGATACGAGAATTTTCGTTGAGTTAACTATATATATGCGGCTGTCATTGAAATTCATTCATTCAAGTCGTTTTCATGATATTTCAAAAGAAGAAGACTCTATACTTGCTTTTATCAACCCATTTTCACTTAGTGAACTAAACATAATGAAGATGCCAAGCAATATACAATTGGAACTAATTGACTTGAAAACTCATCCATCATTGAAAATTAAATTTGATGAGCTTTCTTCAGTCCCAAGTGCATCTGACATGATCAAGTTCTGGCAATCGTTACCTCGTGAAAATTTTCCAGAACTGAGAAAAGTTGCCCAGGGTTTTATATGTCGTTTCGGAACGACATATAGATGTGAATAAACATTTTCTGCCATGAAACTAATTAAAAGCAAAGCGAGGTCAAGACTTTCAGATTTAAATTTGAAGAATGCACTGCTCCTCTCAGTAACAAACTTAACTCCAAGAATAAAAAAAACTGGCGAAAGTAAAACAGCAGCAAAAGTCTCATAAAGGCGGTACTTAAATAAAATTAATCAGTTTTATTTATTATACTTCCTTGCTTAATTTCTATTCATGTGAAGTTGTAAATTGTAAAAAGCTACATATACGTGTGTATTATAAATTTATATAATTTCAACAAGGAGCGAACATAAGGCGTGGGAATACAAGAGATTTAAGGCGCATCTGAAACATTATGTTTAAAACGTGGCGCATGGTATGTGAAAGGTTGGCCACCCCTGATATAGAGTATAGACTATGACGAGAAAACAGTGTGTGTCAAAGAGTCTTTTTTGAATTTCCCCAATCTCCGGATGGCTTTGCAAATTTTGCTGACATTGGCAGTATCCATAGAAAATTGCGATCGGTCGTTTAGTGAACTAAAATTAATTCTGTCATACCTTCGATCTTCAATTAGCCAGGAAAGCTTTGTGATCTGGCTATATTAAGTATAGAGAGGGGTGAAACAAAAAAAAAATTTTTTTTTGATGAAATCATTGGCAAATTTGCGTCACGAAATATACTATTCTAAGATTTTGTTATTGCCCGACCGTCTACTGTTTATTGTGTAGTTATTAAATTGCTTGTTATGTTGCGTAGTTGAGAGCCATCAATTTCATGTAAACGAAAAAAGGAAACAAGCGAAGGAGGGGTCGCATTTTTGAATCTTTGCCATGGGCGCCATTTTACCTAGATACGCCACTGAACAAAGCAGACATATTTTCAATCTATTTTCATTCAATACTTTCCCTAAATGTTTTAGATTTGATGGTTGTTCATAATTTGAAAAATGTTCTGAATAGAAATATTAGATTTACTATATATCTGATTGGTGGCGCTGTTGTTCACAGGCCCATTCAAAATCGAAACATTCCAAGAAGCCTCAAACTTCGACCATTCGCAGTTGGAGAAGGAGGAGGATATACATATTTCTCCCGAGGGAGAGGAAGGCCGATAAGGCGGCTTTACCATATGGCGAACCACGGTCTCACGTCCGGTTCACCCTTCCATATCGGGTATGGGATCAGTTGACCAGTTTTCAGATGCATGGAGCTGTTACGCGAACCACCCTACGACAGAGAGGAGCATTGTTCTCGAACATAATCAATCCGGCATGGGATTCCAACATTACGATACAAAATTATTCCTAACGCTTAGAACGATGCGCCACACTGCCTTGTTTTCTTCAATATGTCTCGAAATCTCGCAAGCAGTATAAAAGCCAACAGAACGCAATGGTTTGAGACACTTGGAAAAGTTCTGAATCGCTTTTAAAAAAAGCAAAAAATATTACCCTGTCGCTTCCACGTACATTACATTTTGTTCTGGCAATGATAAACAGCAAGGCTTCATTGCTTCCACGGTAGAACCAACTTTGTTGGTTGTAGGGAAAAAGATGAATACCTGAACGCTACTCATCGAAAACACTTTTTTAAACCTGAACACTTATCTGAGAGCTCAATTTAAGCCGTAATTAACTTTTGTCAACTCCAGCAAATCAGTTTACTTGATTCATTACATTCAGCCTATCTATGATAGTATTCTAATCATAGACCTCTATTCGTTGGCATTGCAGATTACAAATTTCAGGTTCAAATTCCACGTCCCCAACCCAGGCGCTTATCAAACTTTGCAATAAACTCACTCCTATATCATGCTGCCCCTATGGCCCCTGCCCCAACCTCACCTAGGGTGTCTCCTTGCCGCTGGATTTCTTTGACTGCTTGTGCAGGGCTTTGTTCGGTTCGAAAAGCACAATTAGGCATCATATAATAAAAAGGAATTTTATCCTACATTTAGTTATTTTTCCTACAGGAGGGCCGAAACAGTACAATCTTCTATTGAGTATTGAATATGTTTAAAATGCAGCAGATAAATACCAATCAGATTTATTTGTTCACAAAAGTTGCAAATTAGCAGCGACTTTCTATTTTTAATGAGTTTTTCAAAAACTAGATAAAACTTTGGTCACACCGTGATACTTCAATTACTCAAATTATTTTTCCGAAATTAAAAATTGTAAGTGTCGAATATAACTAATGTTGAATCAATATGGAACTCCCACGGGGGTACTCCTGTAGTATGTGAACCAAGATGGCGAACACCGGAACGTAGTATGTGTACCAGGTTAGGGTTAGGCCATATATTCAGGTACAAATACTACAAGAGTCACTTGGCTAGTCCCCGAACTCGTAATAGAACTGAAATGAGGAAAATTGGAATAAACTTATGGCCCAACCCTAACCTGGTACACATACTACGTTCCGGTGTTCGCCATCTTGGTTCACATACTTCTGGAGCGCCCCCATGGCTGCCTCAGGCAGATAAGTGCAGTGTTTTAACCTGTTTAGCTGTATGGTGACAAACATCCCATCTGTCTCTGCCCACCATGATTCCTTTATCAGTTTGGCTTTCTCAATAAACATAGAAATTGTTGCAGAATCAGCTTTAATAATTTAATAAAATCAATATTACAATAAAAATTAGTCAAAAGCGGTCTAGGAACTTTTATGGACAATATGAAGCGCCAAATTAATTATATGTCTCAAAATACTGTGCCACACAACAGTTCCAATTGTTCAAATCACACTCCGTACAACCCACTCAAACCTTCTGCTAAAGCCACTTCACACGCTTACTTGGACCATTCGATACAATATATATCTGCTCCAACTCAGTGTGGTACTAGTGCAGCAAAATGGGTAAAAAACACAAGTGTGAAACGTGACATTTTTGAGAATCTGATATTAATTAAGCATAAAAAATTGGGAGAAGTTTATAAAATTATTTGTAAAAAAGCACAATAATATTACTATTATTTTTCTAATTTATCTTATATACCTTTCAAAATTGACAGCAGACAAATTTTTTTTATGTTGACTTAATTTCTGGATGAGATAATGATTTAGTAGAATCCATTTCAGCATGAACTATGAAATTTGTCAGCTAATACATTTCTTTATAAGAAGACTAAATGGTTGGAAAAACAATATGTATCACAAATTCATAACACAATTAGATATAAAGTTAAAAAGTGCACAAAGTAGCCTATTCGGAAAAAAATATTTTGCTGGAACTCTTGATTTGTATATTGTCAGATGCTTTGGATATACAGATCTTGGCTCGGTCGCATAATTATGAAAATAATATATAAAAATGCTATTGGATATTTAATAGAATAATGATAGATATATACAGCGGTGGTTAGCAATTAGGAGCTCAGAAGAATTGTATAGGACTCAGCGGTTCCCAAACTATGGGTCGCAAAAGGAATCTTGGTGGGTCGTGAAAAGATCAAGAACTTTGTGAAAAGATAGAGAACTTTGATTAATTATACTGGTTATTAGGATCGGTGGCGACTCAAAAAAAATTAAACAAAAAAACAAAAGAAATTAAATTTAAATTCTAATTTGTGAAAGTTTCTTTTTTATGATCTTCTTGAAGGGACAAAATTTGCTACACAAGAATGACCATGTGGTTTTTTACGCATAGCAGTTTTGTACACTGTACAGCCCTTCTTACAATGTTTCCCCGAAATTTAGACAGGATATAGATTATTTATTTTTTGAAGAATAACGCTATGTTTTTGTTTTTTTGGAAGAGGTCTTTCGTGTTCATTTACCAAATAAAATTACACTGTAGAAAATCACGAAGTTTTACAATAAACATAATATAAAAATCAACATCCATTGTTTTTTTTGTATTTCCTATACAAAAATCATGTGACAAATATCATAATTGTGATTGTGACATCACACAATCTTGAATTGTGGTATGATCTTCACCTTACCTCAGGTCACTGAACCTTTCCTCTCCCACACATTTTAAATTTATTTTAAGGGTAGGGTTTATTTTCATTTCCTCCATGTATGTTTTATTAAAGTTAAATGGATCGCCATAAGCTGTGGTAATAAATAGTGGGTCCCAACTCTAAAAAGTTTGGGAACCACTGGTATATTTCTATCAGAATGTGGTATTTACAGCGGCAGTGGGGAACCTACGAAAAAAGTATACAATATATCATACAGGTAATATATTAAAATGCATAAAAATGACATTGAAACTTAGATGAATAATGCATTTAGTTGTTGTTGACAAATAAAACCCAGGGAAGAAATAGAATATTTAAACAGATAATCTATGCAGCTTAAAAGAATCATGACTGACACAAAAATGCCAGATAAAAAAATCACATACACTTCTCATTGTGGCAAGCTTTTAACAAAGCATAAAAAGGCACGTGTGCGCCATAATTTGAAGTTTAATGTGGCAATTGATGTAGGCGGAATTATTGTGGCCCCCACGCTACGGGAAATGTGTATATTTGGCCTGCAAGTACATAAAGTTTGCCGACCACTGGCCTAATGTTATGAACTTGAATATGTTGGCATCGCATATTAAAGCACATAAGTCATATGCCCACCACCTCACCCAGAGTATTACATACAGCAATATTAAACAGCAAAAGTCCAGTGGTGGTGGGCTTTTATCAGAACAATTTTTGTAGTATACGGGCTGACACAAAAATGCCAGTTTATTCAACATATTTTAATTTATGAAGAATTCATGAGGCTAAATGATGTTTCATTGATTAATTCCACCAAATCTAATATATTGACAATGCAACCATCCCAAAAGCCTAGACCTAGTGTTTTATACTTGACTAAGTTGGCATGTCTGATTGAAGAACCCAAGTTTAATCATATACCCATCACCTCCAAGTTCAATCACCACCTCACCCAGAGTGTTGTATACAGTGCTAAACAGGAATATTTCAAGCCCTCCCATGCAATATAGACGTTCCATATTCATCATTGGATACTTGTTCAGGGCAATGGAAGCCAAAAAAAATTATCCAAAAATTATCTAAAAATGACTCCAAAATATTACTTTAGCAGCCACTGATATCTAACAATATGTATGAAAGGAGCTGCTATTTATCCGAAAGGACTGAAATCTTTACAGCTTGGCATTGCCTGCCCAATGTAACACACACTGGGTGAGGTGGTGTGGAATTCAAACTTGAGATGAGTTAGGTAATTTGGAAAGCTTGGAAGTTAGGTCCAACCAGGGACGAAGCTAGAAATTTTCAAAGGGGGGTGTTTGAAATATTTATTTGCCATGTAAGATCGAAAGACCTTGCGAGTCCGGCCAAACGCTAGAAAACTTCTGTGTGTCATGAGTCTTGAGGGTCCAAAAGGCGTTTCGAGCTAGAAAAAATTACTATGTATGATACAGAAAGATGCTTTTATTTTATTTTTTACATTTTAAAAGAGGGGGGTTTTGTCCTCCAAATCTACATGAGTATAACACTTTAGCCGCCTGGGCCATTTTACTTATTTCATGGTACAACAGCCGCAATGGCATTATTAATTTGGTCTTTGATGTAGTTTAAATGAAGGCGGGTTCAACATCAAAGTTTACTATATTATTCAGGTAACAATGGAACAGATGTTACAGGAAATCTTTCTGGAGATCTTCAACTCAATCAAAATCTCACTTGCTTCAACATGAGATTCTGTGAAATGAAAGAAGAATTGAGAGAGAGAGTCAATGAAACGAAAGCACAAACATGTCATGTTTTATGTTATAATATCTATTATATTTATTATATCTATCCAAGCTTCACATTTCCCAAACTACAAAACTAATTTCTTTGGTAAAATTCCTGTATCTTTGAAAATATTAGTCCTGTATCTTTGAAAATATTAGTCGTTTACATATCAGTGGATGCTTGTACAAGTCCTTGTCCGAAGGTGAAAACATAAAAACGTGATATAAAACAAACTTTAATTTCTATATTATTAAAATCACCATATCCTACACACTGTTTTGTCATCACTTTAATAGTGCATTGTCAAAGAACCTACATGAAATCAAAAGAACTGTGTGAATGTAAAACCTATATTGTCAATAAAATCTGCCCAGCAGATGGAGTGTCTCATTGAAGATTGCGCCTTTGAATTTGCATTTTAAAAGCTTCAAAATCATGTTATTGTGACATCACATGTGACAGTAGAGCACTTTATGATGTCTTTAGGGCTGGGCTTTTCAAATCGAATATTTGAATCAAATCGAATAGTAAATTATTAGAATTGGGCAAAACTTCATGTAAACAGGCAACCCTTTATCTACCTTTGATACCAATGCAAGTTCATTACTCAATTCAGTTTCAACTGATGATTATCTAATTGTTATTCAAGACTATTTATATGGATACATGTTGGGGAAAGTTGGCACAGCAATATTTTGCCAAAGTGGTATATTCATAAAATTATCTCACCGATATTGATGCATCAAACTCAAATCCTTTTGCCTTCAATGCTTCTTTCAGTTTCATTGTATGGTTTGGATGAGGATATCCATCGCTGAAAAAAAAATATTTGATGAACTCTCATTGAACATGTACATAGAAAAAGAATGGAAGTTTGGTAAATGGTGGATCCTGACTTCAGAGTATTGCAGTACATAACTTGCACCTAGGGAGTTCTTAAAAAATTCTTGGTTGACAAACATTTAGGCGCTCTGGAAGTATTTGTACCAAGGTAACGCACAACCTGAAAACTAACTTGGTACACAATACCAGGGCTGGGGAGCTGGCTTAAAATCAGTGTGGCTCCAGCTCCAACTCCAGAGCCAGAGTATATTCGAGCTATAGCTCCGACTCCCAACTCCGGAGCTTTATTTTTTTAGCCCGGAGCTGGCTCCAGCTCCGGCTCCGCACACTATAATGTATTTGATAGTACCGCTAAGCTTATCATTTACAAAAAGTCAATGCCTCACTGTTATTTATTTCATGATTTTATCACACACTTGGTAAGGGGATCATGAAAAATCAAGTTAACACTTAATATTGTGAGTTTCAATGGATATCTTATATTACTATATTTCCCGGCTGTTATAGACCCCATTTTTTGGCCTGAGGCATCTTATTGGGCAGCTAGGCTTGCTTGATTTCTATGGCCAACTGATCAGCGTATTTTTCGCAGATGTTTTCTTAAAAATGATTTGTGTTAACCGTACATTTGGGTTGATATATTTTATTTTGTGAAGAAAAGATTTACATATAGGAACCGATAAAAGAGCTTAAACATATGGCGAACCACGGCCATACTCTTAAATTAAATCACATTTGTGAATAAGTATGTAACACAAATTTCACTTGGTAAATTGCTTTTGAACAATAGAATTGCACTCTGAGCACTATTCTATAAACTACAGTCGATGCAGGACGGAAAACGTGAAATGCAATAATCTTTGTACATGGAATTTTGGAACACTCAAAAATAACAACTTGCCTATTAAAAGTAGTTTTAATTACCGTATGTATTCGAAGACGCCAAAGGGTCTGCTAATCATGATATTTAATTGACTTTGTATTGCCAGCTGTTATTTGTCATATTCCCTACAAACATTCAAAATGATTTTCACTACCTTTTTAACTTAAAATTACCACGTTGTTGTTATGAATAGTTAATTTTGTGAGTATGATTATACCAAACAAACATGATCTGTTTCTAACCATATAAAATTATTACCGCATGGCGCATATTAGTGCATAACTGACCAACAGAAAAGCAATTTTTCTGTCGTCTTATTGGATAGCTATAAAAATAGACATCGTCTTTTTTGCCTGGAAATACAGTATATTACTAAATGTTATTGAAATTTAAGTGAATAAAAACTAATTGAACATTGAATGGCCATCACATAATTCATACGAGCATTTAAAATGAATTTGTTCTTAAGAACAGTATCGCTTCTACTAAATCTTCTTTCATTGAGGCTCGCAGGTCCGAACGAATTATGCGCAGGGCCGAAAACAATCTTTCCACACTAACTTGGGTTGGAGGCAATGCTGTCACCATATATGCCACATTTTGAACTATTTCTGGATATTCTGGGATGGCTTTTAGAATATCCAACTTATATGAGCGATCTATTTTTCTACATCATTTAAAGCATAAAGAAGTCTCTTTGAATTTGGAAAGCGGTGATAGATCTGAATTTGAATTTCTACTTTCCTTCTCTGTTCGACGACGTTTGGCTTCAATGTCAAGGTGTTTTTCAAAATCTATTTCGCATTCGGAACCAGAATCAGAGGAGTTCCTTAAAGGCCCACTAGCACAGATTGATTGGTCTTCAAATTGTGTAGCTCGTGATCCACGGTGCATTCGAACAGCTATATCACATAGCGCTGCCTTTCCTCTATTGAGCTGTTCTTCACTTAGGGTAACCCTGTACATAGGATCAACATAAATAGCCGCTAATAATACAGGGTTATCGAGGAGACATTTTTCTCTGCGCAGCATAGATGCTTTTAATAGCATCTGCAATGATGCTACTGGATTGTGAAAGTTTATAAATGAGGTTTTTCACTCTTTATAAAAAGACCCTGGTGTCAAATCTTGTGCCTGTAACCTTTTGGTGACTAAATAGGGCTCCCGAAGTAATTCTTCTAATTGATATGTCTGTCGCCATTGCAAATCAGTCAAGGTTATGTCTGGATTGGCCATGTCAATTAAACTGTTTTTTATTTCTAAGAGCCGCTGAATCATTAAGTAGGTGCTACCCCACCTAGTGGCTTGATCTATTATTGCACTTTTTCCTGTTCTACGCTTCAATATAGCATCTATTTTAGGCGTCCTGGCATGACTGAAGGTTTGACGTAGCTTACTTAGTAAAGTGTGTACATGCTTTTCTTTCAAACCATCACGAATAGCAAGCCTGAAGGGTATGTACTGCACACCGCATGTGCTCAATTGTATGAACAGCTGTTATGCTGTTTACAGCACTAACTAAAGCTTCATCTGATTCACCTTCATTCAACTCATCATCACGTTCAACCTCGTCCCCAATCATATTTGCATTAACTTTCTCTATTGTTTTTGTCATGTTAGAGGCATTATCTGTCACAATCGCTAATATATGTTCTTTTCTAATTTCAAACTCTCTCAGAACTTCCTCAACAAATTTTTGAAATAAATTCACTTGTGTGTTTGAGCTTGTGTATCCGTACTGATAATGTACGGATGGCTATTTCATTTTTATAATCCAAAATTGAACATTTATAGCGAAATAATTAGTTCTCTGTCTAGTACAAGCGTCAATTTTCAAAAAAACAAAATTTCCCATGTAATATATCCTTTAACACTCTTTTCTGACACTCGGCTTCTTCACCACCATATCTCTTATATCATGTCTCTCCAGTGGATACTCCCAATTTGTTGGCCATTTCACCATTTAATCCGAGGAATGCTTTCGAAGAGAACAGTTGAAGTGCAGCTGCATTATTCACCACCAGCTGTATGATATGTCTCTGGAACTTTTCTTAGTCATGGAAATGGTCACTTTTTGACTTGTGAAGTAGCTTGAGACAGAGGTTTGTCTACTTATATCGCTGTCTCTCTTGTGTCTTCACTGTCTTCTTTTTTGACAGACTCGAAGGCATCAAATGATGTCTTTCCCAAATGCCCGCTTCAAATTTGAAGTTTTATTGATGAACCTGAGATTGCAAACGGCCCCATCTTTCTTTAATACTTGGCATATTAGTGCATTTTTATCTCCACTCTCTTTGAAAATATTTGAACACTGCGGACTTTTTACTTTGCAAGCCATGGTACAAGGGTTGCATTCTTAAACAAATTAATTTTCTCTAATTTAATATTAACTACTATTTAAAATGAAATATTATATTGTCATGAATGGCATTAAGATTAGGTAAGCATTTTCTACGAGCGAGAAAATTGTATCGTATACAATATACCGTCAACTGGCCATTCCGACATTTAGGCATGAAAAGCCAGCATGTCATGTTTCAGCATTGCTTGAACATGCCCAGACATGTCTACGTGGTCGTTACTGTTAGTTACGTCACAAAGGTAAATTAGCGATCGGCCGATCGCTTTTTTCTTGTCCACAATTGCCGATGTATTGGCGCAAGCCACACCTGTACTACAATCAATTATTGCGCCAATCCCGATTTCGACTAAATCCACTGAACACACTCCATGTGACCTAACCGCGTCGCATCATTATATACCCGGTGCAATTTATGAGACTAAGACAACAAAACAAATCGCATTTTTTTCGGAATCCATTTTACGTTATATACAACCAAGCTGAGAAAGCCGATGACCTAACCTTATATACGACACTTCAGATCTAAATTCGGAAATATTACATAATATTTAGGGATTCCCAAATAGTCAAAACGCCCCTCTTTGCAATATAGTTTTGATTTTTACTAGTAGTCGTTAGCGGCAATGAGGTTTTTTAGATCGCCGAAATCAAATTATTCGCAAATAATATTTCTGAGAAATTTTTTTTTTTATCTACAAAAGTATTTTTAACACTTGCCAGTAAATACCATTTATTAGAAAAAGAAAAGCAGTGAGGAGTTGTAATCAGGTAATCGTAAAATAGCCGGTTGCATTGGCCACTAATCGACATCAATAAATATTAGTATACATATATATATGGTAATTTGATCGTATAGCAAAAAATGAATTAAGTGTGCAACCCCGTTAACGACCGCACACAGAAAACAGTATATCAGAATGCATTACCGCTATTTTTCACGACAAAATAACTTTATCAGTCCATATTGTTATATCAAAGTATTCCGATACTTTTTCAAATTTTAAAGTAATAGTCACTTTTCGCAAGCTGTTTGTTTGTTTCGTTTCCGTGCAAAATCTTCAAACGATTTTATGAACTTTGTCATGTGTTTTTAAGACGACAAAATAGAATTGTTAGATTGTTTGGTATATATATTCATTTTTCAGTGCGCGTTACAGCATTCTTTCACGGTTGCGTGGTGGATATTGTCGCCATTTTCGCATTTATTTCCAGTTACGTCGGGAAATTATTAACTATGTAAAGTTATTATTAATAACTAAACACACTCACTTTTAGAAAACCTTCCCGCAAAGCGTTTATTCTCGCCAATCCCGCGAGCGAATTGAAGGGAAATCAAAATTTGAATATTATTATGTTCACACGTCTCGCTTAGATCCAACCAAGGTCATATATTAAATAAGTTGGTTTCATACGTTTTGTTACGATACCTCAATAAACTTTCGCAAGTCGGAAAAATAAGTTGCTTTATTGGGAAGATTAGGAAAATATAATTTATACTTTTTCTTGCGCTTTGGCGAATAATTTTGTTTATAATATTTAAAAAAAAACGACTTGTCAGAAAATAATTTTCTATTGTGCTAAAAATGTAACCCATTACCGATACCAGCACTTGCCTTATTGTTTTATTCTGTTCAAAGTAACTCAATGTTGCGTCGACTTACGAAATAATAAAAGAATCTCTAACATAAATGACAAGCTACGGACGTAAAATGTGTGGAAAACTGCCCGATTATGAATTAATTTTGATTCATATTTTTGCGATCGTTGCCAAATCGTTATCGCCGTTTAAAAATACCAAGATCCGTGATATAATCCAACACTATTACTTTAGAACAATAGTAACTTGATTAATTATACAACTATTTATTCTGTTAAGTGTTTGGAGATGCCAGAAATTATAGAATTAAAATCGGCGTAATTATTATTTCTCACCCTAGAAATTATCAAAAATCAGAAAAGTAAAAAAAAAAATAATTCTATTGTCAGGAGCTGGAGCCGCTGAAATTTCTGGCAGCTTCGGCTCTGGCTCCAGCTCCATCTATCATGGCCAGCTCAGCTCCAACTCCGACTCCGGCTCCATCAAAATGTCACGGCTCCATGGCTCCAAGCTCCAGCTCCAGCTCCGACTCCCCAGCCCTGCACAATACTATGTCA